>VZRR01005329.1:374371-415798 GCA_013398015.1 Oreocharis arfaki
GAAAAAAAGAGGGGGGGGGGGGTGAGAGGATGAGAGGGGAGGGGACACACACAGAAAAACAAACAAAAAAGCAAAATAGTTTGCGATCTGAAGAGACAAGTGTGTGCTTGGTTGGCATGCAGACATCAACAAGCGCATAGGAATAAAAACACTGTTCCAAGAGAGTGGCTATCGCATTCGCAGTAAACGAGCAAAGCAAAAAAACCTTCCTAGGAAAGTTATTGCACTCGAATCAATAATGAAACAACGAGCCACCATCCTGAATGGGGAAGAGTGCTTTGGTCTACGACCTTTCCAAGTAATGGGGAGTGGGAGGGTGTGGTGGGGAGTGGGAGGGTGTGGTGGGGAAGATGCGAAAAGAAAGCAGCGAAACCCCAACAGGAGAGAACCTGTACATCTTCACAGTAAGGCCATGCAAGGAGCAAAGTAGCTCTGAACAGGGCATGTTAAGTAATGACAATTGTGACTCTAAGCACAGTTCTCATATTTAGCTAAAAAAGCCACCGATTTTTTTTAAAGGGAGTATGGTATTATGCAAAGCAGGTCCCCATTTGTGGTGCCGGTGGTAGTGGGTTTTCTTCTCAACAGCAATCTAAAGCCTGAACTTCCTCCAGCCATGTAAACCAGCCATTTATGCACCCAAAAGAAAACATTTCTTCTGCCTTTAGGAAATTTGCATATGAAGGAGTAGTAAGTAGAAGCCCATTACCTGTGAAATTTGTCTCCATAGAGCCGCCCTTGTTTCTAACAACTCGGATACGAAAAACAACAAAATGATCCTACCAGCACATGTTTGGCTGATGTAATAAAATTCCTCTCTCTGCTACCATCGAGGCAGAAAGACTGCAACAAAAACAGCAGCGTATCTGCATTTAAATCAGCATTAAACCCTGGGCGCAAATGCTTGTTTATTTCTGAAGCAATAGGCAGTAAATAAGGGTGAATAATCCCAACGTTTTAAGCTGCACGTTCATAGTATTCCTAAGAGCAAAAAAAAAATAAAACAGCCCAAGACCTTATAATTAGTAATTCAGTCCAGACATGAATGGAAAAGCAGCAGAAATACTTGCATACACGTCTCCACTGCCTGAAACTAGGATCGTCCAAAGGCATCCATTAAGCTCCACAGGAATCAAGTTCTGCACACTATATAGCACAGAACCAAAGGACCACTTAGGTTGGAAAAGACCCTTAAGATCAAGTCCAACCTCTAACTGAGCACTGCAAAGTCCACCACTAAACCATGTTCCCAACTGCCTCATCTGCACATCTTTTAAATACCTCCAGGGATGGTGACTGGAACAGCCTCCTCTCTGGGCAGCCTCTTCCAATGCTTGACAATCCCTACTGTGAAGAACATTTCCCTCATATCCAATCAAAGCCTCCCCTGGCACAAATTGAGGCATTTGATGGCTGGGGCCAGTGGGATGCTGGGGTGGATCCAGCAGGTTGAGGGAGGTGATCTTGTCCCTCTGCTCAGCCCTAGTGAGGCCACATCTGGAGTGCTGTGTTCAATTCCAGGCTCCTTAGGACAAGAAAGACAAGAAGCTACTAGAGAGGGTCCAGAGGAGGGACACGAAGATGATGAGGGCCCTGGATCACCTCTCATATGAGGAGGGACTGCAGAAGCTGGGGCTGTTCAGTCTGGAGAAGAGAAGACTGAAGGGGATCTCATTAATGCACATAAATATCACAAAGGTGGGTGCCAAAAGGATGGTGCCAGACTCTCTTTGGCAGTGCCCAGGGACAGGATGAGGAGCAATGGCCATAAGCTAAAACACAAGAAGTTCCACCTCAATATGGAGGAAGAACTTTACAGTGAGGGTGGCAGAACCCTGGAACAAGCTGCCCAGCGAGGTTGTGGACTCTCCCTCTCTGGAGACATCCCAACCCCACCTGGACATGTTCCTGTGCCACCTGCTCTTGGCCACCCTGCCTCGGCAGGGAGTTGGACTGGATGATCTCCAGAGGTGCCTTTCAACGTTAACAATTCTGCGATTTCCTCTCATCCTGTTGCTTGTTACCTGGGACAAGAGAATAACCTGCACCTCACTAGCACCTGCCTTCAGGTAGTTGAAGAGGGCAATAAAGTCCTCTCCAAGCCTCTTTTTCCCCAGGCTAAACAACTCCACTTCCCTCAGTTGCTCCTCATAAGAGGCACCACCACTGAGAAAACCAGTAAAGATTGCTATGCTTTGTGTAACTAAGCAAGTATTGTAACAATGAGAGAAAAGTACTGTCTTTTCTCCTCACTCTCCCTCTCTTCCGCTTCTCCTTCCCCTGACCCCTCTCTGTTGGGTGGCATAAAATCCTCTGGGGATGACAGTCACAAATTTCAGATAAAAGCAATTCATCCCCTCTCAGTTTCATCTTCAGTCTTCAAACACCTGAAGATTGTAGGCAGAGCTAGACTACACCTTGGCCTCCTAGCCTGGTTTTGGATACAGCACCAGCAGACTGCACATGGAAACACTTCTCAGGAGCCTCAGATGGAGCAAAGAGTAAAGACAAAGTAGCTGATTGTGAGTCTTTCCTTACAGAAACCAGCTCTAGCTCCCCAGTAAGACAAAAACTGCTGTTCCCAGTACACTGGGAGGAGTCTGTCCTGCAAAGAAAGCCCGTGACAGATCCAAGGCAGGACACAGCTGTTTGGATTTAGAAGTAGCCCATGAGAGCTGCAAGGTTTCCATCCCCAGCAATGAATGTGTCAGATATAAATTACACAGGAAAAAATAAGAGAGGAAAGAAAAGACAAAACATCCTCCACAAAATAAACACTTAACATGAAAAAACACAAACCTACAAAGCAGACTAGAACTGCAGACTTTTAAAGCAATACTAATTACTCAAGTGAATGCATTCTTCCAGTTCTCCAGTGAAATTTTTTTCAATGGTACACTTATTAAATGACCGAAGTGGGTGTAAATATTCTTGTATAATAAAGCTGCTGTCTCTCATAAAGGGACAAAACTGCAACATTTTAGAAAATCCATACTTACCTTGCTTATTTTTGAATGCCAATGAAGAGGCTGGTATATCTACTATTTACCATAACTACTTTCAAAACTATTTTTGTTTTTCTCTTCATTACTCGTGTTCTAGCCTTGCTTGGCAACAGTGCCAAAATAAAAGCCGTATTTCACAGTGAATAAATGATTTCTAGACACCAGTTTGCAGTGTAATACAAGATTAAATAGGACAGCTAGAAATCCCCCCAAAAGTGAGTTTCTCTTATTCAAAGGGAAAAAATGAAGCCTATAGCACTCAAGAGACAGGGAAAACACTATCTTAATACTATTTTCTCCAGCTTTGTTAGATTACTTAGAACACGTGTAACATAACTCGGTAACAAGCTTGCTTCACAGCACAACTACTGCACTCAAGGCTTATATTAGCTGTATTTTGAAAACCACCCATGTGACAAACTAAAATCAATTCTTTTCTTCCTTAGCTGGAATGATAAATGTAAAATACCTACTTTTGACTTATTTCCCTAGAGCCAACATCCTAAACACAGAAAATTATGCACTGGCACATTATTCGTATTATTCAAAAATATGACTAGATTTTGACTATATCTCTGATAATCTCAGCTTCGGTTTAGTTTCTCCTATAACAGCAAGTCTGAGAACAAGAGGCACAACATCACACGCGCTAGTCATGGAATTAAATTTTAGTCTGCGGGGGAGGGGAAAAGTATCATGCAAAGAAATAAGAGTAGCTGGGATTCATTTAAGTCTCATCCTACCTCGAATTCTTGAAGTTCAGAGCCAGCATCTTAGTTTCCAAGTCCTCCCCTTGTAAGATACTAGAGATAGGAGACAAGCTCCTGTGCCTCCAAGGCACTGCCAGCCCTTGGTTAGTAAACATCCCTGCGGCAGTCAGGCGGCTCTCCCGAGCTTTGCGCCGCCAGGCCCCCGCGCCGGCTGTACCAGTGCCCAGGCGGGTGCGACTGCGAGCGAGGAGCAGCTGCTCCCTCCCGGCGGGCTGGGACACCAAGGGGAGGGATCCCTCCTCCCGCCCTGCGATGCACAGGCCACAGAAACTGATATAGCTGCTCCACAAAGAATAAATCAACGTGACAAATGCCAGATCAAGACGAAAAACTGTGTGCTCGAGCAAAAAGACATCTGGTCTGCAGCACAGTCAGTGCAAAGGAGGATGATATATCATGGCTTACAAATTAATTTGCAAGATGACGTTTTCCTGCTTCTCTTATCTCACATGAAAGTAAGTATGTTTCAATTTTGGTAACAATAGAACTAATTATTCCAGGGAAAAAAAAATAAACGAAGGACAAGAGACACTCCTCACTAAAATCTAGATCAGATGCAATGTGGATTTTGTTCATTAACTTTTCTGCTTTTCGGGGGTTTGTTGTTTTGTTGTGGTTTTTTTAACACTGTTTACTATCCTAGCTTGCAATGCTACTTTCATGCACAGCACCATACAATCTAGAACTGCCAGGTGTTTTGTTTCAGTAACAAAAACTATTCAGAAGTGGTAGTATTTCCCAGGGAAATCCATTGTTATCCGAACTCGCATGCTATGTCTCACCACCATACTTGCCCCTTTCCCTAGTAATAACCAAGAAAGATAGAGAAAACAAATTAGGATTGAAGCTGCAGTTCTCTGAAAAGAATTCTCCCAGAATGATACTCAAATGACTACAGTGGACACTGCCTTCTAACTCAATTTATCACAGAAAAGAGCTTCAACATCCACTCAGTAAAAGCACAACTACTGACAAAGAGTTTATCCACATTTTTCCCTTGGATTCACCTACACATACACACAATACTCACACTAAGGAAATAGACTTCCCTTTTGGAGGAAAAAAAAATCAAGAAGAAAACAAAAAAAGAGTCAGTAATTGCCTATCAAATGCACTGTAACGCCATTTACAGCTACTGAAATCACTGGGTAGTTATTTAATGCAAGTCCTGCCTTCTGCAGTGCATCTGGGAAAGTGTATGGGCTCAGATGACCTGCACTGTGCTTGGCTGCTTCTGGATGCAAAGAATCCAGGGACAGAACCTGCTCCCCACCAGACAGAGAGAAAACAAGACTTTTTCAGTGCTACCCCTTTTCTCTGGTTTTGTGTCCTATTTAAGCTTTGACAGTAAGCAGTGCACAGAATGAGGATAACTACTCTTGTTTATTTTTAAGACAGACACACAGTGCAATAAATAGAGTGAAACCCCGCAATATGCTGACAAACAGAGGCACATGGAAGAAATACGTAAATAAATGCTCAATACTAGGATTTAATTGCAAAAATACTATCACAGCAAGGGCTTCTTCTCTTATATATCCATATATTACTTCATAATTTTATCATACATTTCTTTCTTTAATTTGATTTTACTTCTGTTTTCTCCTAAGGTGACCTTTTAGCAACGCTGAAGAGTAAACAGTACTTCTAATATACCCTCACTGCAACACAGGCAGGTGGTACCCCACTTCTGCACTATTATTTCCTCGCTTATAAAAATTGCTGCACATCAGTTTCATCTCCCAGAACTTTGAACAGTTATTCCTGCGCCTACAGGAATGTGCCTTTGAGATTTCTCCCAGGCAGCTTCTTGAAATTAAAATCAAACAAGGGAAAGCTCTAAAACTAGGTTTACTGTGCCTCCAGTTTGTTTCAATTCATGGGACTTAAAAGTCTTTCCAAGGGACTGCCTAAGGCTTGCCTTTCACAGGCTATCACTTACCAGCAGTGGCTCTTCCAATATCCCCCCTCTCTCTGGGAAAGAAGATGGGAGCACGAAACTTTTACAGCATTCTTGTTATTCCAATCACACCACTGGTGCACCGCTGTCTGCTGCTAAGGTGTACCTTCTTAATTTGCAGTTTTGCTAGAAAAACATTTGCTAGGATACCACAGAGAAAGTCATACCCCAAGAACTCAAGAAAACAGCAGCAGGAATCACAGAAATAGAGAGCAGTGTCCCCACAGAGATAATCTAAATAGAGATTTTCTTTTTTGCCTCACTATGCTTCCCATCCGCAAGAAACTATGGCATCACCAACAGACGGGAACATGTCAAAGGGAGTTTCAGGCATTGATCTATTGCTAGCAAAAATTACTGACCCAGTATGAAATATTGGTGTTTACCTCTAAGGGAGCCACAAAATGAATCTTTCATGATAACCTGACAACTATGAGAAGAGCATTGTGTATACAAAAGCATGGCACACAAACACCCCTTTCTATCACAAGGAATTTAAAACAAAGCAGTATGTCAGACTTCTCCAACACCATCCCAAGATGACAATTATTTCCGTATTTCATACCTTATTCTACAAAAGCTCTCAAAAAATATAGTCACTCCTCCCTACTCATACATTCTCTCCCTGTGGCAGAATAAAGTGCTACAAATAAACAAATGCTTCCTCTCAAGTTCTAGGTTTCAGTGCTGCAGTTTTCTAAAGGATAGGAAAGTACCACAAGCTGTGCTGTGAGTGTTGGAAGAGGCCATCCAACCCAGTAAACTCGGCATAATTAGGTTATATACACTGACTGAGCTCCTGTGGTATAACAAATAAACACAGGGTGAGTCAGGTCAAGCCAACACACACATGTAGCTTACCCCAGTGACAAACAGCTTCGTATCAATACACGGTGCTGCCCATTCTGCCTGCTCCCAGACTGACATCACCTGCACATCTCGTAAGTAAACTCTATTCCATATACTAAACTCTAAATCATGGGTGCCACTGACAAATCCAGCCATGACAAGCTAGTATGGAAGACTAGCCTATTCAAATGCCTTTCCAAGTGATCCTGAGTCTCTATTAAGTGCTCCACAGAGCCATTTTTAATAAATTTTGCTCCTGCAATATAGTAATTTAAGGAAGATCCCACTTAAAAAAACCAAAACATTGCACGTATTACGCTCAAAAGAACATCCTTCAAAACCTTATACACTTCTATTTGTATCACTTCTATCCTTTGCCTCCCTTATTCACTAATCTAATTCATCTGTCAAGGAAGCAAACTAATCAGTTTGACACAATTTTCTCCCTGGCAAATTCATGTTGGTTGGCTGTCTTCCCTTATCTCATTATCTCTATGTGCTCATAAACTGCATCACAATTTTTACTATTATCCATGTAGCTGCAGGTAAGTCATGCCACAGCTGGAGAGAAACTCAACATGGCCCCACAGAGAGCTCAACCAAATCAAATATAGCAGGCTCAGGTCTGAAAGGAACATAACCACAACTCTAAAACCACGCTGTTAAGCTCTGCCAGTTCTTGCATGTCCTCAGAACTGGAAGAACAGGATGCATGAAGTGCCAAGGAACTATTTTCTACACAAGTATCTGAACAGCAGACTGTGATTCTAACAAGACAGTCTTCACAGATTCACAAAATACTCTGCATTCAACAGGCTGCTTGAAACCAACTGCTTTTACTAAGTCAAGAGGGAGACTAACATGAGAGGAGATGAACCTTTCATCTCCTTTTATTCTCCATAAAGTAGTGTATATATTTTGTATATTTATATTTATATATATATATATATGTATGTATGTCTCAAAAAAATCTTAAAACAATAGGTTGCAAGGAGCTAGGTATTTTCTATTAAAGTAAAAAAAGACATATTTCTGTTGGACCCCCTTGTGAACAAGTTTGTGGTTTTTGTTAATGAATAAAACATTGGAAACAAAAGCAGCAGCACGGAGCTAGAATGAAAGCATTGATGTTGGAGTGCAGGATTTCTAATGGAAGGTTGTGCTTTGGGGTTTTTGTCTTCTGTACGCTTTTGTTAAATGAGAAGTGATACCTCCCCTTGAACACTTTGCACCTCTCAGTTTTATATGAAACAAGATAAAGATGGAGAGAATACACCAGTGACTAAAGCTCTTGATAAGAAGTGGCAGCACTTGCAGTTGTTGAGCTCTGCACGCCTCAAAGAGCGATGCCAATGAACATTTCTTTGTGCTAACAAGTCTTTTCCCACTGAGTCTTGTCTCCACTTTCTGTGTCTGTGACATGCAGCCTTTTTTCTACTGTGTTTTCTTTCTGCTCCAAAAGGGTGTATATGTTAAAGGGTGTCCTAGCAAAGCTTGGACATTACACTTCAGTAGCCACACCACACACACCTACGCTTGTAAAGTAAGCTAACAAAAATTAGAATCCTTTACAGTAAACAAAAAAAATTTAATAGATTTTAACTCAACTGCTCCTATGGAAATCCACCTCTGCTTTAGGAGGACTTCAATAGGCCTACCTCTTCCCTCTCCCCCTCCCACTACTCTATCAAATTTTACTTGCTACATTCATTTTTCATCAGCAAAACCAAGCCTTACTGAATTTAATAGTTATACAAGCCTTTTTTTACTTCACTAGTTTAAAAGTAATCCACTAGGTGATAAACCTACATAATCCTTGTTATCTTTAAAAAAAACATGGAAGTAAACTAGACTGAATGTTCTAGTTGCAAAAGGAAGCCTCTTGTAGGCTGTAATATTTGTAGCAGGACTATAGAGCTCTGAGGAAAAACATTCACAGCAAGCAGTCTATACAGCTTGTACAAACCCAAATAAACTAGGATGTACCACCGAAATATCAGTCATTTGAGGCAGAAGTAGAGAGAACATTATCTCTGCGTGGATACAGAATGGACCCTTCCTAGCCTGTCAACTCTACTGAAGATCAGGAGTATTCTTCTCTCAAAGTGAAAAAGAAAGACTTGAGAAACTCAAAGAAGAATCAGGCACTACAGTCTCATGTATCATGATCATTCTTACCTTTTTTTTTTTAACCTATTGATTAAAACCTCCAAGTTTAATGCAGCTTGTCTCTAAACACGCATCACACCCACACAACTTTCTGTGACCACTCAGCAATGTATTTCCACAGCATCCACACAGATAAACAGAATCCTAAATTTTGTTTGGGTAGAGCAATTTTAAGCTGACTGTGTTCAGACAGTGCCTGAATTAACTCCATTTCTGTGACAGGCAAATGAACTGCTTCACACAGAATTTATTGAAGAGTGTGCCAATTACAAATCAAAAGGCAATTTCCACAAAAGCTCTTCAGCATTCACGTCACTAACCTCTACAGCATTCCTGGGATCAGGGCAAGCAGCTTCAAGAGAAGAGGGCCCATTCCTTTCCGAGGTTTCTCTTCAACACCAAAGCTGCTTTCTCACTAGGTAAAAGAGAAAAAGGTTAGAATATAAATGTGACAATAAAGTCACAGAGCTCTGCTGTTCTGCAATGAAAGAGGAGTCATTCCTATGACAACTGGACTTTCACAAACTAAGAAATCTTTTAAATAGCTAAGGGAAAAGCAACTGTGGCAAACTAGAAACTGACACACAGTAGTATTTCTCTGACTAAATGATACTCACTGAGAGCACAGGAACTGCTAAAAGAGTTAATACAAAGTGCAAGCCCAGTAATTAATGCACTGACAGCCCGCGATCAGCAAGAGCATCCCTCTGAGGAACCAAGTGATTTCTCATCATTACAGCAGGGAATAAGAACTAAGCTACATTTACACTAACCCAGCTGAGCAACTGTGAAGCTACTGAACTTGCCATTTTCCCTGGCCTCTCCCCTAGTTTGTCTGCCTCTTGTTTTCAGAGTTATAAAATATTCATCTTAGAATTAGCAAGCGGACACACACAAGCCAACAAGGGGCACCCAGTCTGAGCTCACTTCAGCACGACTCCATGAACCCATCACAACAAGGTTCTCCAGCTAACCCAAGGCAGGTGGTAGAGGCAGCAAACCCAGCAGTGGCCACTGTAGGACTTGGCAAATAACTAGGTGAAATGCTGCACCTTGGTTAATTAGCCATCAGATGGCAGACCTCTGATTATTTTACCTCTGACTCTCAGTCAGCTCCATTTGGCATCTGGTGTTCCTATACTCCAGAGCACTATCCAGTACAGGCATACCCAAGGCAAGTGGAAAAACTTTATAATACAATTTATATAATTTATTGGTTTTTTATTTTGTACATTAAAAGGAGTAGAAAATATTTTAATGGGGGGAAACTGACTTGGGTAAAAAGGCATTACAGCATCAGGCACCTTTGAAAGGCTTTGTAAGAAAGATGGCACTAAGGCACTCTTGCTCACAGAGGTGTTGAAGAATTTAAAACAATACAACATTTTGTTACAACGTTGTTCTATGCACTGAAATCTTAAGTAATTTGCTGGCAAGTGCAGGAGTTCAGCATTAACAACTAAAGGAGAATTTCTTTGCTAACTCTGTACTCCATAACTGTTGAAACCTTCTCCTTCCACTTTCATCTGTTCATGGGGAAAAATAAGGAGCCACCAGCCAGAACCAAATACCACCTGCATGCACAGCACGTAAAACCATAGAAACTGGACCATGGAACTCAGAAATACAAGAAGTAGGGTAAACAAACAAAGTAAAACTTTGATTTTATCTCTACACAAGTAAGCAAATATTTAAACTAAGATGATAAACAAATGGTCCTTTTGTCATAGTAACAGTTACTGGACAAACCTCAAAACAAAAACGGAACTGTAGTTTCAGCTATCTTCAACTGCATTTCACTCTACTAAGAACTTTATTATATAACCAACCACCTGTCAGGTTCAAAATGATGGATTTTTATTTTTAAATACAGACAATGGAGGTCTCAGGCTCCAAATCAGATCAGACTGTGATTGCACTAAACTTAATTAACACTTACTATATTTGCAAAGCTCAAATGACCAGTTACACCACAAGTATTCAAAACCCTCGAGCTTCCTTGAGCAGAAATTAAAGGGTAGTATCAGCATATTTTCCAGCTAAAACTGTAAAAAAGGCCATGAGGAAGTACAACCCTGAAGACAGCTTGCAACCCGCTTTCATATGTGTCATTTACTTGCTCCTGAACCAAAAGTTTATCTACAGTTTATCTATATTCCCACAGTACATTTGGAATGCCTTGTCTCCAAGTCCTGATTCCCTTACACTTCTCCTACTTCCATATTTTGTCAGGGTCACAATAGCTTGAGAAAGACTTTATCAAAAGCATCTACAAAAAGTGAATTGTTTTGACTTGCACTCTCAAAACCAATAAACACAGGGGAGCAGGAGGTCCTGTTTAAACATAGTTAACAAGAACTAAATGCCTTCTGCGGTGCCAAAAAATTAAAGCACTCCTGCTTTACTTCCATCAACCAATCTTCAGTACTGCCCAAGCTTTGAGTCTCCCTACGGTCACTGGTTAGCAAAAGTGACTGCAAAACCAATAGCACATACCATCTATACTGCGGCAATGAGAAAAAGGAAGATGTTTTCAACCTCGAATATCCCAAAACACCATCCTCCAAAGAAATGTAACTGAACTAAGTAACAAAATAGGTTCATTTTGAACGCGCCAGTCACAAAGAGCAAAACTCTGGAAGCACCGAAGACAGTTCAAACAATTCCAGTCTCCTCACATCCCCCAGCCTAGTGAAGGCACAGAAGCCCCCAGGCAGAAACTGCAGCTACTCTGACAAAAGCCCAGCTGCAAGTCCTGAGAAAGAAGAACCGGTTCAGTGCCAAGGGGGTGGCACAGCTTAGGCACCTTCCTGTCTAATCAAGTCTCCAGTGTAAAGGAGAAATATCTCTGGGAAATACACTGACTGGCATGTTAAACAAAACCCTTCCTGGAGGAAAGGATTTATGTTTTACGAACAAGAGTCAGATTTAGCTTTCCTAGATGATTTCTTAAGGCATTCACAATCTCTCCATCTGAACTAGGTTCCTGATGTTCCACAAGGACAACGGATCTCCTAGTGGCACGCAGGCAGTACGGTACTCCATGCCTGTGCTGCCTACAGGCTTCCTTGCCCATCTCTGTCCACTGAAAGGAATATAAGTTCACCCTGAACCTCTCCTGACAGGCAGCACCTTGCTCTCTGGCTAATGGCTTTCCCATTTGCAGATCACACACTATGCAGAGGCTGCTCAAACCCACAATGGAAAAGCAGCACAGCGAAGAACCAAACTGCCCATTCCATATCCGGTGTCTGCTCCTGACCACTTCAAAAGCGTCTCAAGTGGCAATTACCTCATGAAAAAGTACACCATAAGTAACAAATACAAAAGGGAGTTACGGTGGTTCCACCTGCAGTGCAAAGCAAACACGGTGATGATTTCTCCTCCCCAGAACACTGCATGCACAGGCGGTGTCTGATTCAGCCGACGCCGGCACAGCCGATCTCTGCGTCACCTCGTTTTCATGACCCACCACTGAACCCTGGCAGCAGCCACATCTATTATTTTCCAGAACCCAAGCGCCATTCAGAAAACAAGTCTCAGCCACCATAAACACCCCCACCCACAGCTTACATAAAGCTCCCTGCTGCACTGAAGGCTTTCCTTTGGTTCAAAGAGTTGGAACAAGTCATTCGCAACTAACTTCTCAACACTTAATATTAGGGCGGCCAGCTTGTGCGTGACCAATAAAAACCTAAGCGACACTACACAGCAGTTACCACCAGTTTTAACAGACATTTTCTTTTTCACTCAAGTCCCAGTCTACAGGCATTTCCTGAAGAGTTTATTTAGGTAATCTGCATAATTACAAAAGAAAATTAAAAATATTTTTTCCATCATATGAATAGAAGCTTTTTGGCTTTTTTAAATGTGAAGTCCATTGGGTCAACATGTATTTTATAACAAATGTACTCTTGACCTATAAGATTTTTTTTTGGTATAAACATGTTTTTGTTTCAGTGTCAACTGAACTTGAACTATTTCTTATTGAAACATACTTCTTCAGAACTGATGCTAAAAAGTTTAAATCCAGTTCTAATAATATGTATTTATGACCTGAATAACTTCTCTTAGCTGCCATTACTCCTTTGTCCTTGTCATTTAAATAATTTGCTTGCTGTAACAAACATTTCCAGACCTGCATCCCACTAGGTATTCAACCAGATGTTTTAGGTCTCTTTTTACTTTGCCTTAATATCTCAGTACTCACTGTTTCTAGAGCTTAACAAATCAAATAGTTTGATTGCTACCCTCACCAGACATCATACAAAAAGTGCTGAATAACAAAACCTCAGCAATCACAAACCACTTGATTACTGCAAAGAAGAAAACCGATCAAGTAATACCACAAAAATTTGCTTTTATATACATCTTATTTCTGAAAAAGAAATACAAATGTTATGTAGACTTACATCTTAGCTGCTTTCCCCTTATTTATTTTCCAAGTATTCCTCTGTGGATAAACTATGTTTATCAACTTTACGCATACTAAACTGGTGCCATCAGAGTATTAAAAAAATGAAAGCCCTACAAGAGCATAAGGTTTCTTCTGTGCCTACATACCTCACAGGTATTCAACAGAAACCTATTCAGACCTAACCAGCCATTTTCCTCCCTGCTTCCATGTTTTGCAAAGTTACAAAACTCACTTACATGCTACATCAAAGAGAAATCAAGAAAGACATTACATATAAGCTGTTGTTGAAAGGAATTACAGGAGCTGAGTGCTAGCACTTACTCCACATCTGATATAGATAAAATCCTGCCTCTGCTGGAAAGAAACCAAAGGGATCATAAACATTATGTGATCCCAGTACATTTTCTGCCTCTTCTAGCAGAGATGTGTGCTTAGCATGCATTCTCTACCTCACTGGTTCACTTTCAGACACACTGCAAGGGATGTGATGTCAAAGCCTGTCTTTAGCCAGATGAGGTGAGAGGTCAGGACCACAGACCAGCAGGAGCCTGGATCTGAATCCACACTGCCTACTATGATGAGAAATAACTTTGGCAACAAAATATTTCTGCTGTACATAAAATGTGAAGAAGGACTACAAATGTGGGCAATATGGTGTCTAAGTACTTCCAGCTGTTTTAACAGTAGGATCAGGATGAAAGAGCCAGATGTTTCCCTCCGACAAAGACAAGACCTTAAAAGCCAACATAAGGGTCAACCCCATTTGTAAAAAACAAACAAACAAAAACTTCAAACAGGTAAAAACCTTCAGTTTCTGGCTCCCTCCAAAACACTCTTTTCATTACTGTTTCTTATTCACGACTTCTGCTAAAACAAACTCTAGTGTTGCAGAACTGCATGCAAGAAGAAGTAAAGAAAGGTACCACATCTGTTTCCAGTAAAGTTCACAACTCCAGCACCCAGGTACTTCTTTCTCCTGGATTCTTTTGCTTTTTGTTTATAAATCCAACTCTCAGTATTCTCATCATACTTCCAAATGAATAAATACTTCCTAGTGAAGACTCCATTAACCTCCTCCTGCTCAAGAAGGATGAAGGAAACACATTAAGGCATGCACTTTGCCTTCTCAGAGATCAACCCCCAGAAGTTCACAGTAGAAAACAGCAAAGATGACACACCTAAGTCTACAGACACTTGTCACCACAGACTGCTTAAAATTTTTCACTGACTATTATTCCATCCATCTTCAACTTAGAATATGGTTGAACACCCGTAACTCGGTGTTCTTGCTGTCCCCAAGACTCAGTGTAACACAACTTGGAAATACTAGAAAGATTATACCAGTGGCAGGCACAGAGGAAACACCACCACAGCTTAAATACAACTTTTTGGAGGTGGAGGAGGAATATATAATCCCAAAAACTAATCATGTTTAGACAGATAAAAATAATTGGGGNGTGCAACAACATGCCAAGTTCCATGCCAACCCTCAAAACACCTTCACACTCAAGAGCAAAGGGAAGAACCCTCACAAAAGGGGTCTTAATGACAGACTACTCCAAGCACTCTTCCGTATACAACTCAAAGGTTGCTCCTCTTCACTGAAGCCATCCAAAAGCTAAACAGAAACAACAGAAACACTTGGGCAGATGGATCTCTTGGGCACCATGCTGTATCTTTCAAACAGCTCCTCCTTACCCTAAAAAATCCTAGTCTTGCCTTTCAGCCAGGTTCTTCTCAATACAGCAAAGCCTCAGAAGATGTAGATGCAAATGGCCAACCAGATATAATACAAGGAGACATCAACCTAGAGAAACTGCTTGAGCTGCAGCTGCATTCACATCTCCTCCAGAAGCATCCTCTACACAGAGAGGCAGAACACAAAACAAGAACTTCAACAATCTGGCACTGGGTACAATTTAAAAGCAAAGAAAGTTTAACACCAACAACTTAAGCTTTTTTAAAACAACACAATGAAAATCAAGGAAATAAATCCAGTCTCATTTACTGCAGGCAAGCTCTGCTGGACAGCCCAAATCTTGCTTCAGTGTAACTGCAGTCATTTGGAAGTCAGGAAGACTTAATGCAACACCTGATTTCTATGCCACTGGAAAGAAGAAATGCTCCATAAACTGCATCTGTGTTAAGTCAAAGCCAAAATTAGTCTGAAAAAGGAACAAGAAAATTGTCATATACGCTTCATGTTACTTCACCTTTTAATTACTCCCTAATTAAATTTGCATGCTTTGATAATATCTACTATTATAAGTTGATGCTCCAAATGGAAATAAATGCTAATTCCCTCTCCAAATGAACCATCAAAATCATGTACATTTAAATAGATTAGTAAAATTTATTTCAAGTTGTCTTCAGAATGCTCTCACCTACCCTACTAAACCCTCAATTTACAAAAGTCTTTGCCAAGGATGCATTAATTCGGTTACCCATAAACAGTATTCTGCTCTTAACAGCAAAGAAAAGTGCTTCTTGTAGAAATAAATCACAATGTGTCAGTGCTAAACTCCAGATGCTCTCTTCATAGATATGCTGAACTGATTTGCAGGTCACTCGTAACACAAAATTTCACTAATCATATTGCTTGATAAGAAGCACTGTCTTTTTTACACAGAGGTTTTCAAATTAAGCAACTGGGTCTTAATGTTACAGCAGTATGATTTCTGTCACTGAAATGCTGGATATTGTTTGCATATAAGTACAGAATGATAGAGGATGGAAGACTTCTCTGAAGCTCAGTGTAGCCCAGCCTCTGCTCAGCCCAGGGGCAGCTTAGATCAGTTGCTCAGCTGAGCCCTGAGCATCTCCGAGAGTGGAAATCCCATTGTCCCTTTGAGAAACACACTGTGCCGTTCACCTTCACGGTATAAATTTCTAGCCTACTTGTAACTGGCCTTGTGCTGCTTGTGTCCAGTGCCTCTCACCTTATCCTTGTGCATCTCTAAGAAGATAGTCAAAATTTCTACAGTGGTCATCTCTTCTGAAACACAGATTAGTGACCATAGAAATACTTTATTAGCTGATCAGATATCTGAGGACAGGGCCCTTAATCAGATCAGTCAAGTACACACTGAAATAGTGAGAGTATTTTTTATACAAGCTATTATTTTATTTATGAACAAAATAAAATAAACCAACATGAACACACATAACATTTTGTTTCATCAATGGGAAACAAAGACCAGAATAGAGAGAGGTTCTCTCTTTATTTCAGGAAGCTAATGCCTGGCTAGCTCTTTAGTCTTCCACAGGATGAATAAAACCCTCTGGATACAGAAACAAACCCTGATTATCTAAATCACTGGTATCTAAAATTCTGAAACTCAGAAGTCAAATACCTGCCTGGAGGACAGATGCTCTGGCATTCCTAAGAACAGATCAGCTACCTTGATATTTAGAGGCTTGCAACACAATTTTAAATACTATGTTCAATTCCCTCACTGATGGGGGGATGGTTATTTGTTTCTTTTACAAAGAGAAGTGTGTAAGTTGTTGCAAACAGTACACTCAAAAGTGAATAAAGATTTTTCCCTCTCAATTAGTGTCTACATGCTAGCTTGCTCAATACAGCTACTCTCACTGATGTTATATTGCATAATGTAATCAATATATCACTTCGTTATTCCCGCCGTTACTTCCAAGCTCATATTCATTTTTATTTACTTTAATTAATCACAAAGTTACAATTTCCTAACAAGGACTGAAGGCTGACCTATATTAAAAGGTGCCACAGGCTATTGGCAAGCCAAAGATGAAGCCAGGCTTTTCACAGCACTGCATGGTGGGAGGATAAGGGACAACAGACATAAACTGATACAAGAGAGGTTCAGACTGCACATAAAGAGAAGCTTTATTCCCCCACTGAGGACAGAGAGGCACCAGAATGGGGCCCAGAGAAGCTGTGCTGTCTCCAGACTTGGGGATTTTCAAGACACAACAGGATCAAGCCCAGTATAACTTGGTCCCATCTCAGAGCTGGTCCAGCTGTGAGCAGGAGGTTGAACAACAGCTCTGCCAAGGTTTCTCCCAACCTGAGAGACCCTGAGAGAGTCTCTTCCCCCCTGTCACGTATAGAGCGAGTCTTAATCCCAGTGTTCCAGTCTAACATTTAACGTGCAAAGTCAGCTGACTTGCTGCTCCGCTTTCCCAAACCTCCCAACTGCACGGATTCTTCTCACTCTGCAGCCTTCAGCTTCTTGACTATCCGGACACTTTACAACAAGGAAGGCAACCTTTCACCAGTGGACATAATTTTTTCTCCAGGCATCTACTTGGAGGCCAGAAAACCAGTCATTAAGTCTGCAGTACATGAAAAACAGGAAGAAAAGAACAGAAAGCAGACAGACTATAGAGCATGCAGGGCAGAGGACAGGCCCTCCCCAAGCATACAGACCTCCTGACTAGCAGCATCTTTCGTATTTGACTCACATCCAGCCTGACAAGTTCCAAGCAGGTTCCTACAGAGCTCTACCAGTCACCCAGTCCAGCACACGAGTCCTGTGACAAGTCCTTCTCCAGCACCTGCAGTGTAGGGGGCAACATTTTGGCCTGTGCTAACAACCCTTCCTTAACAAGGACCACAGAGAATCTTGGCACGGCAACATTTTGGTGGTGCTACCTGGAGTCAAAACTAGGGTACTACCCAAAAGCAGCTGTCTTGGTGAGCTGCCTTTGACAGCAGCACGACCATTTGCATGATGCTGTACTTCAGATAACATTTTCATAAAGGCAAGAGCTATCTTGCATCAAGTTAATTCCTGCAGCTGTGAATCTCCGCTTTTGTCCTCTGCAACTTGGAGAAATTGCCCCAGAGTAATGGAGATGTAGCTGTGCTTCCTGGAGAGCAGCTTTAGCCTACATGCACCTCCTCAACAGCGTCCTCACCTTCAAACACAGCACTGAGTCACTCACAGCATGCACAGCAGTGGGCCACTTGCTCAGTGTGTGTTGAGAGAAAGGAAAATTAGGGCAGCTGGCAGAGAGGAAGCCGACTTCCAGGTAACTGGCCAGGCAGGCTGTACACACTTCCCACCAGCGCTCCTGCCCTGGGCTCCGCACACAGCTCTCAGGCTGTGTGCGGCACAGCTGGCGTCCAGGTATATCTAGGGATCAGAAGAAACAGATTTGCAGCAGAGCTTCCATTTCTGGGTTTCCAGGCAGCTACTTCTGTTTTACAAGAACTCTTTTCTGGACACTGACCTTCAACTCCAAGCCTTGAAGGGCATGTATTTCAATAAATTGTTTTCTTGCTGTTAAATTAAATGTTACCATTCTGAGAAGGTCTGTGGGTCATGTCTCTTTTTGACAGGGAATTCTGCCAGCTCAGATAGAGTTAAGGCAGTACGCAGCCTGTCCACCAAAAGAACAAATCAGTATGTATTTAAATGTTTATGAACAGGCTAAAGATCCTGTTCAACATTGCAACTGAACAAGTCAAAGTTGATGATATACATAAATCCTAATAATAAAGATTTATTTATTCTATCACACACTACACCATGAATCTTAAGCTCACAGATTCTGTTTCCAAGGCCCATGTACAGCTATAAAATGTTTTGTAGCGATTGTGGTGCGAGTCATGTCACCACAATTTGCCAGCCTTCACCTTTCAGGAGAGTGCTGCAGAACCCCGATTCTCATCTCACAGAAGAGTCTTTTTACTCAGCTCCTTGGACTCCCACCTATAACCAGCTGTTCATACTCTGCAAGGCTGGTATGTATCTGGACAGCTCTCTCCAGGTCCAATCTCTAACTTAAAGGAAGTAACAAGGCATGTTAGAAAAGGAACATTAGGACAAGAATTTCCACAAATGCCGATTTTACTGCACAGTTACCAGCATCTGATAGTAAATGAGACGATGCCTTATTCTAGTAACTGCATGGGAACAAAGAAACCCACTGAACTATAGCCAATATCCTGAGAGAAGAGAGATAGTCTGAATATCATCCAAAATAATTTACGGTCTTCCTGGGAGAGCTTGTTCTGCAGACTGCCTGCACAGTCCTCACATCTCTGGATTCTACCTTCTTGGCAGCTGACAGGGATCCCATTTTAAACCAAACTCTTTCTGTCTTGCCCAGCTAACACAAGAAATAAAATTTTTAAAAATCCCAATAAACATCAGCAGACTAAAACGATACTGAATATCCCAATAAGTGCTTCAGTCTGCACTGTGAAATCAAAGAGTGTCCAAAGTAAAAAGACACCTTCTTATTTAGTGACCCCCAAGTTGAACAGACACCTCCCCACAAATGGAGGTCAGACCTCCCTGCGCAGCTTATCACAGGCATTTAATAAACGAAGCTAATTGACTCTTCTTTTTCCTTGAACCAAAGGGAAAGTAAGGTGCTGCAGAACAAGTCCTGCAAGGAAAAAGAAGTGTCTAAATGGAGTCACTCTTAAAATCATCTGCAAAAATTATGACCATGGACTTCTTTCTCTTCTTTCAGAAAGCAGCACTCACTACTTGAAACATGCTAGTCTGTTTCTCAAAAGTGTCTCCCTAGACAATGCCTTCATTCCTCAACTCATTCATTCCTTTTTCCTTTTTTTCTGAGATGTTATATCTAAGGGAGGTCACAGGCCAGTAACAATCTCAGAATACCCACTCCTGATCATAATTAACATAAATCACATTAGATGAGTAAGTTATACCCATTTTTATCCTCCAATTAACAGTATAACTTGACGTATTGCCTAGCAATCCCAAGAAGTTGAAAGCATAAGAACGCAGATAACAGATTTCGTTTTCCCTGTTTTCTTTCTGTCCAAGCATGTATTCCACACAAAAAGCTTCCTGCCAAGACTTCAGACGTGATGTCTTTAGATAAAAAAACCACAGGTGAATGTTCAGAGCAAAATCTGTAAAAACACATGGATGCAAATGTCAGATCCAGATAATTCTCAATGACTAAGTCTTAATACACACAGGGGAAAAAAAAAAGACACTGAATTACTTAAGGAAGTATCACTTGCCAATATGAAATTAATGTCTCTTCAGTCATCCAGTAACCTCAATATTTGCGTGATCTGCATGACCAATCATGAAGAAACCTCGTAAGAAAAAAGATCAACAGATCAGAAATTTAACTTGTTTTCCACAGTTATCCAGCTCTCCCTGTCACACAGGCACAGAGTCCTATCTTCATAAGTAAATATTTCTAACAGATATGTAGTTACTGAGTTTGTATGCATGAAGTTTTTGTTTCCATCTGGATCTTATTCTTTTTTGGGGGCAGGTGGTTTGGCTTGATTTGGGGTTTTTTGCTGAGGAAGGGAAAGTGGACAACATTTAGGAAGAGGAATCCAACAGCTACTTGATGATTCATCTTGATTCTTCCTTGCTCTTAACACATTCTAACTCAACTTGCTGCAACTGTAACTTGAAGAACTTATTCTTCCTCTGCCGGTGAACTACCAATAATATCATTCTTCTACAATTTTTTTCCTCTACTACCTGCCTGGAGTATTCCCCAAATGAAGAAATCCTACTACTCATACTAAATGCAATCTAAGTTGGTCGTAATTATTTTTCCTATTGAAAAGTTAAAACTATCTGAAAATTCTGCACTAGAATTATCAAAGTAAACCAGAAAAGCATGATTCTGGCTAAAACTCTGTGTGCCATAACAAAGTGTACAAAAAAAATGTCATTAATGGAGAAAAAGAGAAACAAATCCCCAAGCCAATAATAAAGTTTCATTACCAATCTGCTACATGAGAAATAATTGAACATGAAGGAAAAAAAAAGCTAAAAAGTGGTGAGGTATGAAATCTACCTGTTAATACTATTTAAACTGTTGTTTATTTCTCTTTGGATATATTTTTCCAGGGGAGAGGAAGTACCTTTACAGTTACTACGAAAAATACCATTAATGACACCAGGTAACCATAATTTGATGACTGTAGATTCTCACCCATTCTGTAAGGAAATGACACATTTGGCTTGCCATCCAAGTCATTGAAAACCAAACCAAAGTTCATGTGGTGTTATCTTGTTATGCTTTTCACGGCATAATCAGAAATATTTAGGTTTGCTCTGACAAAATGAGCATTGCTGAACATTGCAAGGTGCCAAAACAAACACATTTTAAAAACTGAGATTTGGTGAAACAGAGCTGAAGAAAGGTATCACAGAACCAGGAAACCCCATACATACTTCTGTTGTATGAGACAAATCATTAAGCTTATTGATGTCATCACCTTCCTAGTTTATAAGAGCTTCACTTCTTTAAAAAAAAAGTTTAAACAAGATAAGATACTAGACTTTCATGCTTTTCAATGTCCAAACAAGACTGATTTTCATACTGCAATCAAAGTCTTTAAGGAGATGTCAAGGAGTTAGTTTCTTTAGAGAGACCAATTCAGGCAATAATATTTTGCTGTATTTGCAGTGAAAAGTTACCACCTCAGTTCTCTTCTTGATCTAGATTTGAAAAGCAAACAGTCTTTAAATAGCGTGATCAAGTACTGCTCTTGATCAAAATTCTTCTCATGCCTCTCCTTACCAGGTAACACAATTGAGATTTATCTCTTGTAAGAGTAAAGGCACAATGGACAGATTAGTCTGAAATCCCTTTTAAGAGAATTAACATTTCATGAATATGTCCTTAAGTAGTTAATTAGAAAATCCAAACAGCACTTAATAGGAAAGACAGTACAGATCAAAAAAGAAATTCTTCAAGAATATTACCGAACTTGAGCTGCTGTTCATTTCCAGTGTGCTCCTAACACTACTGTAAATTGGTACCAACCCTCACCTGCAATTCACTAGAAGCGTGTGTAGAATTATCATTTCCCATTGACTTCAACATAATATAAACTCTCCAGTAACCAAACTCAACACTGCACTAAGGGGAGATTCAGGCAATGGCAACTCGGAAAAGAAACCACCAGATTCAAAAACAAAAAACCAAAAACTCTTTTCTCCGAAGTAGCAAAGAAACATCTTCCTCTTAAATTGTTCAATTCCTAGGATTTCTAACTCAACTGCTGACTATTTTTGAAAACAAAAGTAAGAAAAAGGAAGTCTTTCAAGTTACTGGTCTACACCAGACCTTGTCATCCAGTCACACGCAAATTTATACACATATTCATTGACACAGCTGAACAGTGGTCAAATGCTTCTCAAGGATCATATCACTTAAACCCCTGATGAATTGGAAAAACTACACCTATAAAGCAGAGACATGGAGGCAAACAATAAATACTCCAGGAACACACCGCTATTAGGACTACAGAATATTTCACTAAGCTGTGAAAATTTCAAAATTTCCAATCAAGTTTTCTACCTTACAAAAGCATTGTTTCTGTGAACTCTGCATTAGACCAGGGTATTCCCATCACCACACTGACAAAGAATTAGCCACGATATCAAGTTGATTTTTTCTGGTTTTATGTATTTTTCCAGAAAAATCTTTACAACCCTTCCCTTTTCATCACTATTTTCTGGGTTACTCCAGTACCAGGTGCTCTTACAAAGTACAACATTCCGGCATTTACAGTGCCAGAACTGCAGGGCTGAGGTAAGAATTCTAGCAGAACCTTCACTAACAATGGAAATAACCAAGTAAGTCTGTGATAAATGCAGCTACAGCACAGTCTCTTCTAAGCCAGAACTCAATGTCCCTGTCATGAGAAATTGGAGGGGCAAGGTATGAGTAGACAAGATTGAAGTATACATGCTATACATCCAGTCTTTTGGTTGCAAAAGAGAAAATTTTCTGTGTGCCTGGTCTGTCAGAAGCAGATGGGGCAGACTGCCACTGAAGGAAAAGAAATTCCAACAAAAATAGCCCAGAAGAAAAGATGCCAATTTCCTACAAATGACAGTACCTTGCCACCTCAAATACCCAATCTACAGTACAGACACTGCGAGCAAGAAAATATAACCTTTGCATTCCCTACAACTTCTTTAGCATAAGACTTACAAACTAAATAAGGACCTTAAACCTTTAACTCCAATTTATTTCCTGATATAGGACACTAAGCACTAGAGCCTATTTATGACTGATGCAGATCACATTTGACACGGCAACAAGCAGTGCAGCAAACAGTGTGGTATCATAGATCAACTATTATTTCTCCTCTGCTGGGACTTGTAGATGGTATACTCAGCTCATCTGTAAGCAGGGAACAGCACTGTAGACTACCAGTCTACCATCTCTTCTCCTATCTCCAAATGTTTTATCGAGGATCAAAACAGCCTGCCTTGGTCACTCACGCTCACAGGAAGCCATGTAACACGAAATGGAAATGACATGACATAAAACTGAGAACTGAAAATGAAGTGTGAATAGGGCAAGCATTTTTACAGTATATTAACTGCCTTTATTATACTGCAGTGAGATCACTCAGCAGTAAAAGCATGAGATTTACAACTACCTCATCTTATACACAGGAGTACTATATTTTATTTGGTGATCCCAGGGCAGGGCCAGGGTGGAGAATTAAAATTTCTCTCAGGCCCACCCTTTGAAGGAAGGGGAAAAAAACCAACAAACTAAACGAACACCAGTTATTTACATGTTTCTAAAATCATGAGAACATGAACTTGTAACTTTTGACCTTAACTCCAACAAAGGCCATCTGCAATATTTCATTTAGATCCAAGCAAATATCTTTTCTTATATACCCATAAAGCATCAAGCTATTTAATTTCTCTACACATTTCATACTTCCCATGATGTAAAAGGGCAGTCTGGTTTTGCAGCATAGCGAATTGAAGATTGAACCCAAACAAACCACTGTCTGGATGGCACTGGAAAGAGAAGGAAACAGCAACATGGGAAAAATAAAAAACTTGTTCACAAACACACGGCGGGGGGGGCAGGGGGAAGAAAGAAAAGGCAAAAGCAGCAACCAGAACACAAGCAGCTGGTGCTCAGGGACTAGGAAGGACTTTGGCTCCATGATAACAGGATCAGTTGCATAATCGCTGCTGCCTGAGAAGTTATACAATGTCTGCCCTTCTCATCATTAAGAAAACAAACAAGCAACAAAAGTCTTCTCAGGGCACAGAAGCTAATAAATGAAATACCACATGTTAAGTCCTACTAAAGAGAAGGAGCTCTGTCATTTCAAGCATTACTTTTTAGCTTACTGAAACATTAAACATCAAATTGTATGTTGACCCTTGCTAAAAACACCTACTTCCCCTAAAAGCAACATGTCCTAAAGCCAGTGCCAAGCCACAAGAATTCACCACCTGGCTTTTCCAGCCCTGCTCTCAGAAGACATGTTTGCATGAGAGAAAGCTGTCCCTAAGGCCGAGTTGCATGACATGTGACCTCTCTTGCTGCTGTAGTATTTTATGAAATCTGTGGCTATCATGACATTTGAACCAAAGTCATAAACTACAAAAATATTGGAAGCACTAACATGATTCTAATTGTCTAATTGGATACTGTGCAGATACTAACAGGAGAACCAGCATAGTATTTGCAAGAGAAATTAAGACAAATCAGCTGATGAGGAATGACATCACTGAAGAATGAGCAGGAAAGAGGTTTTCCTGAGTGGTCATGTATTGTGCAGACCTGAAACTGTGGCATCGCACAAAAAGTGAAAGTGAGGTTTGATTCAAGAGTGAAAGACCGCAAGACACTGCATGCTAATTAAGAGGCAGATGAATTTGAGTTTGCCAGCACTGAATCCATAAAGATAATTCTAGCCTAATTATAGCTCTCTCGTTAAGGACTTGGGCCAGAAGAACAAAATCTCTATCTCCTTATCTAAAATTTGCATTTCCCTGTGGTTACGTCTCTTCTGCTCCAAGGCTTGTCCATTTGGTTATTCTTACCCCTGGGTCAGAAGTTTTATATCTTTTCACCATGATTTGGGCTCACAGCCCAACGCTACTGCATTGCAGAATCAGCAAAGACGCGATGCACCAATATTCCTGAGTTTCTCTGGATGTGGAAGTACATGTCATTGCTGCCAATCTCTGAAAGCCATCCAGATAAAATTCAGAGGCCCACGGCTTTTCAGAAACAAATTTTAAGAACCCACAACGATGACACTAAGATGGCCATCTTGACACTTTATGTCCTGTTATTTTCTAGCTAGCATCTAGAACGCTGCAAAATTCACTGATTGTGCACAGACAGAACAAACGTTCGCTCCGCTACTCACCCCTACAACTCCAAGCGTTACCTCCTGTGCTCAGCACACACCACTTCCAGAAACAACTGCAGGAATTAGCCAAGAAGTGGAAGTACCAGGATCTGTACTGCAGTAGAAGCACAGACCAATTTCAGAAGGAAGGGAGACACCTAACCCGTAGTCCCCTTGCCTCCACCCCAGCCTGTCAGCTCCTGGGTGAGCATTCAGAATGAGAACGGCACCATCCCTAGTGAAGGGAAAGAGAGAAGCTGCTAACCTGAAAGCCTGCACAGAGGAATTTGGTGGCCACATGCTGATTCTGTATACACAAGATATTGAGGGACAAGCAATTAGAGAAAGGCCCACTCCTCTCTGCTTAACTCACCAGCACTGAACTTGCCTCAGGAAAATGATGCAGCTGTTGTTCTGCCTAACCAGCCTCAGCACACTGTCTTGACCAGCTACAACTCCAGAAACACTGACCAGGTCACAGCAGCATTTACATTAGCAACCACCTTAACAGGAGAGCAGCACATCCCAACTGCACCTTTCTTATCCTTTTTTTCCTCTTCTTCTTCCTATCAGGGATTGCTGCAGATTACAATAATCCAATCCTTAAAGCCCCTTATTGTGAAAATGCTACAAAGCAGCATAGCTTTATCCATGATGTCTCAGTTCTGAATTAAGTAAGCCACTTACCTCTTCTAAAGCTTCTGCAACAACTCAGAATTTTGATTAATGACCTGCTCTGCAACAAGCACCCCTCACACCACCTTCATCAGCAGTACCCTCAACCCCCTCACAGCTCTCTGGCAAATGCTTTGAACAATTCTCACATTCAGGACTCAGGGGAGCCATTTTACCTGTTCAAAGAGTAAAGCAACACCAGGCAATCCTCAAGTCACTACTGTACACTAATCCAAGTGCAACTGGAACAGCTATTGTGGAGAAAGAGTGCGATGCCCTTCCTTGTGGAAAAGAAAGGCAGATTTGAAAATTCTACCCACCCTCCCATTCCTTTTGGACTTGGTGCTAAGGAAGGAGCAGAAGGAGAAAAACCACAAAGTGCTCCAGGACTCCAACAAGAAAAATCTGGCACTGTAAAAAATTTACTTACAAGACAGATGCTAAAAATGCTAAAAACTAAGTAAATAGTAAAGTTCATAGCTAGGCTTCCAAGCTCCTCACTCTGCTACCCACTTTCATTAGGAATGGTTTACATAAAAACGTGTCTTATTAGTAAACTTACACATCAAAAAGACAATTGACTCAAAAGACTCGCTTCTTAGGCGGCTAGGGTTGCTCTACAGTTGATAGCTTTTGATTGAACAGCTCTCTGAAAGTATGATCTTCAAACCAACACCTAAGGTAATGGGAATTAAGTACCTGCAAAAGGCAACTATTTCCTCCCAAGGCTGTAAGGGTATTCCACACTCTATCTTGATTTTGGACAGCTGGGTCCACACACTTGCAAGAGGTGAATTCCACCCTCTGTGCAGCTCAGCTGATGAGCAGTTTCTTTTAACTTAATCACCCACTATCATCACCAGATACAAGTCTATAATGATCTCTTTACCAATGAAGAATGGACAGACAACTAACTCAGACTCACTGCAGAACCCCTCCTAAGACACCAGGCTTTTTACATCCAGGTAATCTGTCCTTAGGCTTCGCAAATATAATTGAGGCTCATTCTGGGTCCTGAAAAATCTCCCCCATTACATTAAATTAAATCTATCTCTTTCTTCAAAAGGGGATGAGAGAAAAGAGCAAACTAGAAACAAAGAGGAAAAAAACCCAAAAGGCAATTATCAGTGACTTGGGAAAAAATGACAAAATTGAGCTGGCAAGTTCTGGATGCAGGAGGAAAAAAGGAGATACATCCAGAGACAAGAAGGAGATGCAAAATAGAAGACAGACTACAATTCTGTGGACTCACGAGTCCTGAAAACCTACTTACTTAAACCATGAGAAGCTCAAACACAGATGTTCAAATTTCACTATTCCCGCTTTATAACCCTAAAGCTTAGTTTGAGAAGAGGTCAAAACCTGAAGGCAACAATAGCAGAAAATAATGAAAATAATTGTCATTTGTTTTTCTCTTTAAGTCATTAAAAGGTTTTTGCCTGCTTTGTCAGTAGCATAGTCTAGGAAATCACAAAGCTTACTGTATTTTGGCCTAAACAAAAAAAAAAAAAAAATAAACAAGAACATACCACTTCCTAAACCTGTCAAGTCTCAACAACTACTCTCCTGCCCAGCAAAAGAAAAAACCACAAAACTTTCATCCTTACATCATCCCAGCCAACAAGAAATGAACACAAAGAAACAAAATCTGGATTTAGGATTTACGTATCTTGCATAAAACTGAAGTTAACTCACTGATCACCTATGGACAAAAGGGAGCCATTCCAGATTCTATTAATCAGAAACAATTATGCTGATCCCAAATTACCTGCACATGTATATGCTGAAATAAAAATAATAGCAAATGATTTGTCTAAAAAAAGCAGTAATATTTAAAACATCAATGATATCCCGGATTTAGATGAACTGAAATTACTAGAAGCAATTAAGAGAGGAAAAATCTATTTAGTCTTCAGTGTATCCTCCCTTTGATTTTTAATGATAATTAATAAGATCTCCATATTTAAAAAAAAAAAAAAAAAAGGAGGAGGAGCAAGTTCTGAGATGAGTCCAAGTGCATCAGGCCCATGCTGCTATCTGTGGTTTCTCCCCTGCTCTGACGCATTTCCAGGAGGACACTAGAGGAATTCTCTGTAGCAATCTTTTTCCAAGGAATATTCTGGCATGAATCCAAAGCATTTGTTTTAAAACAGGAGCCCAGCAGACTGGACCAGCAACAGACCTGCAGAAAGTCCATAAAGCATAATTTTCTTTCAAGGGCAGATCAGGAACTCCATACAATTGAGATTACGCTGCACAAAATAGACTCCAAAAAAATCCCTCAAGCCAGCAGAATGGATAAATGAATGCTCCGACAAACCAGCACAGACACACACACACACCCCTCTCCTTTGCTTGTCCTCATCAGCAGCCTTTTTTGCAAGAGCAAAATATTAAAAAAAACCAAAACAAACAAAAAACCCCATGAAGTCAGGAAAGGGAATTAATGCATTCGTTTCATTTAAAGCACTCCCAGGAGCAACAGTAGCACTTACATGCCAGACCTACAAGAACAAACACTGCAAGAGAAACACTAACCCTGAAACAGAGATAGGTCACTAAGCTGGGTTCTCTCACTTGTGGCAAGCTGACACATTCCTTCCGTCTGCCTGTCCAGACTTGTCAGCATTCCGCTCGGAAGTGGCTGAAAACCCTATAGCCACGTGGATAACATAAAGCGTACATTCAGAGAGCACCTCCTCCTCTATCAGCCCAAAGGGAGAACCCCACCATCCAGCAAGAGGTGCCCAACAGCGACTGGTGACAAGGTGTCGCTAACCAGCGACAAGAAGGAGGAACGCAACAAAGAGTACAAATAAACACTCAGGATGACTGAAGAGTAAACAGTGCCAGAGGTACAAAAGAAACATTGCCTCTTAAATTTACCCAACTTTCTCATCCAATTAAAAGGCAGAGACAAATCTCTGCCTATGTCCAAGGGAGACTGACTAGTACTACTTCCTAAACTGAAAGATGATGAGAAAAAGTCTTGTATGATGACTGCAACACAATTTTCTTAAGCTTGCAGATCTATAAATGTAGCTCAGAAGAGAAACTGTTTTCCAAGAACTACTGTGGCACAAATTGCACTGCTTTGTCTCAGCTTTCATCTCCCTGCCCTGCTGACAATACAACCAGCACACTGGAAGCCAAAAAGAAACGAACTGGTTTAGTACTGGGAGGACCTCATATTCTGAAATCATCTGATGTGCTTAAACTACGGGGGGGGAGGGGGGGGGGCGCGATATTAAAACAAATAAACACACACCAATAACAACAAAACAAAACACAGCACCACAAAAACCACCAAAACAACACCAAAACCCCACAAAACAAACAAACACACAAAACCTCAACTCACTCCCAGCCCTCACCTACTGGGTTGAGTAACGAAATTTCTACCATTTTGAGACTGAATTGTGACTACGATAATGCTATTTAGACAAACTTTATTAGTTTGGATTTGCCAGACATCTTTCTCAAAGACATTTATATTTGCTATCTCACTGGCATTATTAAGTTGATCATTTTGAGATAAACATGGTATCTTCACGTGAAGATACTCATTCACTACCAGAGCTGGCATGTGCTGCTCAGCATCATTAAACCGATACCTCCAGCTCAGCAACCTCCCTCTAATCACATTAAAGGTACACCAGCTCATGCAAGAAATAGATGACAGTAATTTATGCACCTGGACAAGCACACAGGGGGAGGAGGTGGTAATTACTAACCAATTATTTGGATACAATTATCTGGATCTCTCTGCAGACAGGGCACCTTCCAATGACACCCATTTTGGTACCTCCAAATGCATGGCCATGTACTAGAAACCACAGTGGGAAGAAGGGATTTGTACACACAGAACACAACACAAATCCCATAAGAACAAGCAGCAAGCCCACGGCAACACGAGTTACATGACCCTCGGATGCAGCAGGCTGCATCCCTGAACTAGGGGAGAAGGGAAGGTTTTCAAAGCAGGCAAGCAATATTACTCCATAAACTAGCACGCCAACAGACTACTCTGAGACATCTAAAGGTCAGTCTTCTTACAGATCAAGAGAGCAACCAGAATACAAATAATGGCTACCAAACACTTAAATATATTTTATTACTGAAAGCTAAATTTATTATTGAAGGTCAAGATAAAGTTAAACAGAGCCTGGGTCGTCATCTCTGCATGCAGATCATATTTACACAGCTCAGGGCTCTAGGACCAAGGAGATAATGGCATTACAACACGTACTGGAAGGTGAGCAAACTCACTTTCAGTATGATAACAAAACCTCCTAGGAGTGGTAACTGGCCAGGAAAACAGATTATTAACCATGTAAGATTCCCCCTTAACTCACAGCCACTAATTACACAGAAAATTTTTTTAAAAGAGACACCTCCACTCAAATAAAAGATGTTTCAACCAATGCAGCACTGCTTATGTGGATAATCATTTCTTACTGCAAAAAACATTACAGTCATCCAAAGTTGATCATCACCACTGAAGCACCAGATTCTTCAGAAGGCAGTTGTTTTTAACTACGAAAGGACATCATATAGAGTGAAAAGATGTCAAACACTGTAATTATACTGCTCCAGTACACGTTTTTCAGCTATTGCTCTAGAACGCCCACGTTCTCCATCCTTTTCTCTTCCTCTCCTCCTCCTTTTTCCATGCCTTTTTATTGAAATAACATTTAATTTAGACTGGGCTGGCTATTCTTCGAGATGAATCAACATGACATTTCAAAACAAACAGCAGAAAATAAGAGTAACCTATCAAGAGGTAGTAATTTGGAGACAACAGTACAAGCCTACACACTTAGTACAAGCCTCCAGCTCATGAGGAAGTTCTGCCATCCTCCTCCCAGACCCAATCAATATTCTCTGTGAGATCTTAGAGGAGTCCCATCTCAGGAGTACTCATTACAAATGGTATAAACTAACAGCAAATACTTAAGCATAGCAACGAAAACAAGAAAGGGAGGGCGAGAAGGCCACTTTCTTTCTGCAAGAGAGGAATAAGGAACAGTATTAATGCAGTGTCTGTAAGCACATACACTCCACACAGCTCAGCCTAAGCACTATTCCAACAGTACCCGAGGAGAGAGCTGGAGGGCAACACAAAACTTATTTTTAACCCAAAGAGTCACAGTAAACTGGTCAAAACAAAATCCTCATGTCTTGTTTGCCAGACTAGGGTTTTTCTTCTCCTACTCACATGTTGTTAATGAAGAAACTGGGGGAAGAGGGAAACGGATCGATTTTGCTGGATTTGCTTTTTATTGGTAGATTTTTTACTTGTTAACTGGCAACCTGGACATTGCCATACAAGTAGTAATTAAAAAGAAGGTGAATAGAATTACACAAAATTCAAGATACTGCAGACAAATACTTCTTGTCCAGACTAAAAAATAACAGCAATATTTGAATTAAAGATAAAAAGAACATAGAGAAAAAGGAAAGTCTTCATCAGGCCTCCATTTCCCATTCACACAGACAAAGCTATCTTCCTGAAACATTTATACAGAAAACTACTCAAGGAGAGTCATCACGCATTAGTAAGAAAATGCAACACTGTGCACCTACTTTTCTGCTTTAAATATCAAGACCATTCATTAACCCCAAACAATGCCATTCTTTTAAAAACATGAGTTGTTCAGAGACCTTTTGTCCAAAATTATTTAATGCTTTAACAAGAAAGTGTGAGTTCTGACCAATGTTCTGTCCATGTTCCAAGTTAATAGTAAACTTTCGGTCAAGTCAGGGTGCTCCTGATTGAGCTCCTGTCCTTCTCCACCTGATTTAAGTGCAGGCTCATTTCCTTGAACATCCACCCTAACCCAAGTAAAAGGGTCAAAGGGCACTTGTTTATAATTAATTTGTTTAAATTCACAGTTTTTCTTTCTCCTTTCTCCTGGTAAGAGCCTTCTGCAAGCTGTGCTAACTTTCCAACAAGGTTTACCTCAGCCACTGCCAGCATCTCACAGTTGCTGGCACATCACTGCTGCCCACCACTCCAAGAGCAAACACAGAAGTCTGAGCAACAGACCAGCTATAAGCCCAATAGTGAAAAAAACCCAGTTACAGTAAAATATCCAGTACTTTCATAGCCTACCACATTAAAAATTATCTTACTATCTTCACTATCACATGAAAAAAAAGAGAAAAAAAAAATCACTCTCTGCCTGCCACTGGGCTTCACAGTGGACATGAAAGATTCACGTTTTCATTTGCTGTTTAAAGCATACAAAAATCTTGTTCCATATCCTTACCTCTTTCTCTAAAAAGTCAGGCCTCTAAACACCAGGTTCCCAAACTCTGCAAATGTCCTGCTTCAAGCACAACTACAGATGTCCCTTCCAACCAAAATTTGCCTGGTGTGTTCGAACTGTCCCAGGTGAACTTAAACTTTAAGATGAGTTCTTCCTCACATCCCATAATAATGATGAGCAGAGATAGCAGCAGTCGAACCCAAGTCAAGAAAATGTATTTCAATTTACTACAACCCTGCAGTGCTTGAGGTGCTCCACTTTCCTACTCATTGTGAGGAGTATTACAAAAGCAGACAACAACCAGGTCTAGGGATTTCCACCTCAGCACTACAACCCTCAGCTTAATGCAACAAGAAAATTCTAAGCTGAATTCCACACAATATGAACATCTACTAATGATGGTATCTTTTTCTTTTCTTAAACTATTTAAATAAGCTTATTCTCATATTTTGTGCTATTATGTTTTCATTTGAAATGCTCATCCTTACTCAGGTGGCAAGTTCAAATTCATCTTGCAAAGGATGATGGAAAAGAGGATAGACAGGAAAGAGGAGGAGAGTTTTCATCTATTAAATTTATTCTGTCTATGCCAGAGGAACCTAAACCATCACCTTGGTATATTCTCTGCTCAATCTGAGCTACTTCTGAAAAACATCAACTGTACTGATCTCCTTCTATAAAGAAAGATCATAATGGAAAGACACATAGCTAGACTAAAAAGATGTTTCCAAGTACATTATTTGCACTACATACACCTTCTCTGCTTCCTTTTATTAAAAAGGAGAAAAAAAACCCCAACCAAACACAAACAAAAACCTAAACATTCATATCATCATCTGTGTTTGAAGCACATACTATATACATATGCGCTTTATCAAAATAAAAACAGGTTATAACTTTAAGGGTTTAACTGACAAGGAGGCTATCCCGATTCACACCAGGAAACTGCACGTGCTGATTTTGGCTGGGGTAGAGTTAATTTTATTCAGAGTGGCTAGTATGGGGGTGTGTTTTGGATTTATGCTGAACTCAGGGTTGATAACATAGAGATGTTTTTGTTATTGCTGAGCAGGGCTTACACAGAGCCAAGGCCTTTTCTGCTTTTTGCACTGGCCATGCCAGAAAGGAAGCTGAGGGTGCCTGGGACGATGGGAGGAGACCCAGTCAAGACAGGTGACCCCAACTGACCGAAGGGATATTCCAGACCATGTGACACCATGCTCACGATATAAAGCGGAGGGGAAGAAGAAGGAAGGGGGAGACATTTGGAGTGATGGTGTTTGTCTTCCCAAGAAACCGTTACACGTGATGGGGCCCTGCTCTCCTGGAGAAGGCTGAGCACCTGCCTGCCCATGGGAAGCAGGGAATTCATTCCTTGTTTCGCTTTGCTTGTGTGTGTGGCTTTGCTTTCCCTCTAAAACTGTCTTTATCTCAGCCCACGGGTTCTTCCCTCCCCTTTCCTGGTGCAGGGGGAGTGAGTGAGTGGCTACATGGGGCTTGGTTGCTGGCTGGGGGTAAACTCTGAGACTGTACAAGTAATTAAGAAAAAAAAAAAATCCGCTATTTATACAGCACATCCAGAGTCCTCTCTGTACAAAAACATCACCAGTCAAACCGCAAGGGCTTTCAACAGACAGCAAGGAAGCCATGGCCTCCCCTATCCTGATCCAACACTGCTGAGAACACGGCTATGTTCCTGGAAAGAAATGAAAGCAAAATAGTTCTGTCTCCAGAAGTTGCTACAGTCAAAGTAAGACATGTTGCTACAGTGCCTTTACACACTCTAATAATGAAAAGCTTGAAAAGATACTCCCTGGTTATTTCATGACCCACTCAAAACCTAAATTAAGTATTCGTCACTAGCTTAGGTTCACTGCTCAGAACTGTTAAAAAGAAACTTTTGCAAACCTAATTAACAAGCAAATTAGCATTCTCTTAGATCATATCCACAGAGACTTTGTTTTTACATCTGTACTGAGGCTCGCTGCTCAACTGCTGACTCAAGTATTAGTATTTAACTTGTGATGCAATACCAAAACCATTTCTATGCCTATTCCACATGACTGCTTATAAAATTATAAAGAATGTTTACTTCTGCCTGTTCAGAGAGGCACCCTTTCTTCTGCAAGAGTAAAAAAACTCCCAAATAAAATATATTTCCCTCCTCTTCAGTCACTTTATCAGACAGGAAACCAGTGATGACAAGAATATTACCAGCTCTGATCACGGCTTTCTTGGTCTCATCACACCTGTGGCACTCCGGCCCAGAGCATTCCGCCATGTGAAGACTCCTAAGATGATGTAACCCTCACAGTTGTGGGAAAAAAATGACAACTGCATGCTCAAGGCTCAAAATCAAAAAAGAAATCAACTTGGTTTGTGTTTTCAATGCTTTAAAAGCCATAACTCTAGCCAATCTCACAACTGAGGGCCTACACCATCACATTTCAACTCCGAGAACATCAAAAGGCTCAACTTTCACATTAAGAACTGCACTCTCTACCTGTTTTGACTGTCATTTGCCGTGTGATGCATTCTGTACTCTGTGCACTCACGCAAACACACACCAAGGCCTCCATCTCACGCCTGGCTCTCCTTTCCCCATAGAGGACCTCCATAAAACCCCATTAGAACCCCATGGCAAGCATACAAATGCAGAACCAAATCTTAAGACCATCAATGGCACTCTGAATGCTATGAAGGTGGTGAATTCCTGTCTCTTAGCTCCCATTACTCCTTTGTTTGTCTTCAGGCAACTGCTCAGTTCAATTTTTTGCTGTTTTAGGGTTTTTTGTTAGGGCTTTTTGGAGGCGTCTTTTGTTTGTTTTTTGGGGTTTTCTCCCCAAACTTAGGTATCATTTCTGAGCTCACTCCCATGCATAGCTTGCCCCCTGCTCTGCACACTTTGGCTGCAGGTATCACATGAACTGGTACTGCCACTGATGCCTCGATATCATAAAAACAAGCTTCTCCTAGAACAGCTCTCCTGCTATGAACAACCCACAGGCCCGTACTCCCCACCGGTCTAATAAACCTCAGACAAAAGCTGAGGCTCATTATGCCAAGTGCACTTACATCTGATTAACCTTCTTAGGGATCTTTACCTAAGGCATTCTGAATAGTCTTTCTCCCTTTCAGGATTGTCCATCATCCAAGCACTTGGAAAGTCTTTAGAAAGTTTTCTTACCAAGCCAAGTTAATATTTTGGCATATTTTATCCCTCTGTATCCTTTAAACAACATACCTTCTTGGATACCCTAAGCATCTGCCTAGCCCTGCAATTTCTCCTTCTATTCCCCTTATCTCAAATTAAACAAAAAAAAGGATATGCTTACAGTGCCAAATAACCAAACTCAAACTTTAGGAAGTTCCTGCTGTACAAACCCCCTCTTCCTGTTACAGCCCATCTGTGAGCTCAGATTTTGGTTCTCAGCAAGAGCCAGGGATTAGAAGCAACACTATCACCACGGCATTCAAACACATTCCACTTTGTGAAGGAACATCCCATCACCTATCACTTCACACAAATCAAACCGTCCTGCTTTGGACAACACTGAGATTTTTACCATGTCTTCATTCGAAAATAATAAATCATCTGGTAATATAAGAATGTAAGATATGGCTCACTTGCACCCACATTCCACCTGGCAGAATGATACTGAGAAAAGTAGCACTAGGTAGAGCTACTCTCTCAATGCATGGTGATAACTGACAAAAACTGCAGTGAAATAGAAAGCCAGATGTACATTTTTCTCAAGAGCTACTGATCCACATTCTCACTGAAGTCATCACGTTCCAAAATTGAAAGACCCTAAAAAAGCTCAAAACACCTAAGAACATGTAGGAGGATCTTCTCTTTCTAGCCATGTATCTATCTTAGCACTACCAAATTCTCAGCTCTGAAGGTCTGGGGCTTTTTTTTCCCATTTGCTTATTTGATATAGCTGGTTTAAGACAAGGATCAATTTTGGTAACTCCTCCTTAGCTCTGAAATTCTTCACTACAAATCCTCAAATGCACAGTCAAAACCAAAACTGTCATGCCATTAGTAAGAAAATGGATGATTCAACAGAGGGACCAGCTTTATAGTTAAAAGGGTCTGACTTCTCTAACGTAGATGTCTTAGAACTGGAAAAAGAAGCTTAAGTTACCCATATAACTGATGAATACCCACCCAGCCTGAAAAAGCAGGAATTTATCTCTCACATGCTTCCAGTGCAACAAAAACCTTCTGTAGAGCAAGACAGAAAGGGATGAAATAAGTGACCTGGAAAACCCACTTCTTCCATGTGTTTTCAAATTTATTATTGTCTGTACATTAAGTTAGCCAACCCAATCAAAGCTTTTTCCATGTCATATTGTAATAAAAATGCATGACAGAAATAACAGTATTTGTGAAGGTGTAAGAACTAAACATTCTATTAAGGCATATCTGATTGTTATAATTCAGATGCATCCATCTTACCTTTAGCCAACATTTCTTAAAATTTGCCCAGAAATGAGAAGCCACCTTCTCATTCATACCATTCAACATCCCTTACTGTTTTTCGCTCTCACACAATTCCCTCTTTCCTAGCACAATGCTGTTCTACTGCATTTGAAATTTCAGAAAGTATTTTTTGCATGTGCAAGTTCTGCAAATCTGTTCCTGTTCTGTGATACGTGAGAAGCATTACAAGTCACATGCTTAAGACAGGCCAAAATCCATCACAAGGTAGTGATGAAACACCAAAACCAGCCAGGCAGTCAAAACCCTCTTCCCTCAAATGAGAAAGATCCCAAAAGATGGCATGTAGGTCTCACTGGAATAAAGTAATTCCAAAGCAACACCAAACTTTTTTTCCCCCCCGAATCTCAATACAGACAGTTTTACTTCCACTATCACAGCTTCGCTCAACAGGTAGGGAGAGAAAAAAGAAAAAGAAAAAATTACACCATAAAAAAGCCAAAAATATTCCCTGCTGTCATTCAAAATTTCAAAAACATCAGCACAATTGTCAAAAATCATGTCCATTGCACACTTCCACACAGAACAAAAATCAGAGAATTTTGCCCCAGAGCTGTTCCTGGGAAAAAACAAAAGATGTAGGTCATCTTCACTCACAAAAGCCTTAAAGGAAAGAAAAAAAATTACCTCCTGCATACTTAGAGCAAAGCAAATAGAAAAGGAACAAGACCTATTCTTCCTCCTTTGGACTGGACAAAGCTGCTCTTCGCACTTGTTATGAAAGCCTCGATGCCAGCCAAGAGCTCCCAGCAGGTGTGAGAAAGTTCCCCCAACAGTGACACCAGCACCTGAGACCATGCCATGGCCTCTTCAAGATGTTGCCATCCAGTCCTCAGAGCAGTCACCAAGTCTCTGTTTGTAGCAGGAAGGTGCTGTACACACTTACCTGTAATATCAAACACATCAGGGGATGTGACCAAAAAGCCAGAGCCTGCACTACTGCCTCATCAAACATGCCAAACAGATGCTCTCAAGGCTGGATCACCACTAATGCATACTCAGTCCTGCAAAGCTTGCAGTGCTCTCAGCTGAGCCAAGAAGCCGCTCTCACCTCCCCACCAATGACTTCAGTTATAATGTTACATCCTGCCAGCAGGATTTTGTACCCAACAAAAGGATATGGCAACATTTTCTATACTGTCTGCGGGACAGCGGCTTAAAACAAATGTGCACAGGGACCTCATAATTATGTCCTGTTTTCTCCTACCTAGCCTGGACAAGGCAAGAACAGCCCAGCAGCAGGGTGCAAAGTCTCCAACAGAAGATAGACAGTTTCACTCTTGTATAGCTCCTGTTATTACAAAACGAAAAGTGTAAACCAAATTACAAAGTTAAAGAGAGCTGCTCCAGGAGAGTGACAACCTTACATCAGTGCACCTCAGTCCTTTAACACTCAAGCAGTTGGTCACTTAGGACAGATAAGTAACAAAAAAAAATGCTTTTTAAAACAATCGGCATTGCAAATACCTCAAAGAAACTCATACTGTAAAGTATTCGTCATAACCTGGGTATTTTGAGTTGTGCACTATTGCAATCGGCAACACTACCAGCATCTAAAAAGAATCAAGAAGGAAACCAGTGAAGTCAAAAGCTTCTGTATTAAAGCCATGAAGAAATAATTCGTTTTCCACCTACACACATATCCAGAAACTGTACTGTGGACCAACAGAAAATTCTATTTCCCACTACAAAATGCAAGTTACATTCTAGTAACATGTCATAAGAATAGACTTCCATGGTACTAATTATCAGAAAGGCAAGCGAGCAATAGGGGGTAAATTGTGACTTGGATGTATGGTTTCTCACAGCATACTTTATCTGCACACTTCAAAATCTGTTTATTTTGGACAAATGACACAAGACTTCCTCATGGCAGGAAGTCCTGCAAGTCAAAGGCTACTGCTGAAACAGTATTTCCACTATTTTGCAATAAGGACTTAAAATCACCTACAAACACGAATGAAACAGCTAATTAACATGAACAGATCCGTGCTTTGGCAATTTAACCACCCGAGAGGGAACCACTAGCTTCTCTTTATATTTTTCAGTTTAGCACATCTTCAGAAACCCAAGTGAATGCCCAGAACCCAGCCACGAAACAGTTAATATCAACATTTGGGAAGTGAAACACCATGTTCCAACACCAAAGTTTCCAAACAATCTCATGACAGTCCTCAGCATTTCAAAGGCCAAGCAGAACATCTGCCCACACTCACCCCCATTCCCTGCACATAAAGCACCACTGAAGTTTCCTGAATGCTAAAAATCCCACTGAACACTCGCAGAAAACTATGAATTAATTAATCCAAGGTTGGTGGATGTGAAACACACTGCTGAATTCCTCTAACAGCAGCACACATCACTACATCCTGAAGACCTGCTTGCCTTGCACGCTTCTGGCAGTTTAGTTTCACTAAACCAGAGCTAAATACCAAGGTTTTCAAAGCCATACAGATGGCTGTCAGCTTACCTTCTCAGACCACTCCTGTACCAAGATGCAACAAGATAATGCAGCCTTGTTATTTCAAGGTTGAAAACATCAAGAACTATAATTACTTTTTTACTTAGCATCTTTCTGTTACCATTTTGAAGCAAAAAGATAAGCATTCTTTCCCCATAGTACTGTGTGGTACCAGTACTAGCAAGTAGCTGATCTTGAGGTACTGAACTGGAAAGAAACAATTGACTGAACACACCAATCCTTATTTAAACTTTGGTATAGAAATGTTGTAATACATTTTAAAGCGGGTGCTGAAGATATTAAGTCACAGCAGCACCAAGCTTAACTTGCTTCAATTAGATAATCAGCTGGCTAAGAGATGCAGTATGACCACAAAACTCAAAACACACTCATTTTTATTCCAAGTCTATCAGTCTAAAATTGCCCAACAAACTAGGAAAGCAAATGTGTCCAGTTCCTAGCAAACACATACCAAACTGAAGGATACCATCCTCTAGTCTACCACCACCGATATTTGAGGGATTCTTCTACCCAAAACACGTTGTTATCAACAGTGTTGAGTATTCCAAAGCTGGCTCAAATTGAGCTCAACAGACCCCCACCACATAGTGAGGAGACACCCACTCACAGCCCAAATGTGCAGCCAAAGTTAGATTGCCAGCACTTCTTGACCAGGGCAATGGAACAAAGGCACAACACCACATTAACATGGACACACATTTCCAGGACACAATGCCTGCCCGCCTATAACCTACGAGGAAAGAAAGAGATTTCTTTGCAACAGACCAGCTCCCACAGCAGGTAAGTTTGTATCTTCAAATGCTGTAAGTCTACCAAGATCGCACAGGATGAGTGAGATATTGCAGAAATGTCAGTTCACGCAGACTGTACAGTTTGTTCACATAGCCTACTTCAAGATACTGCTAGCTTGTCACCAAAATGTGCCAAGGATGCAATCAAGCTGGCTCTCTGCAGAGCCTGACTGGATCCATAGCAGTCTGAGAGCTCAGGAACATCCTACAGCTGTACAGCCATAACTGGGCACAGAAGCATGCACAGGCATCAGGGAGCAACACAGCCTTGGTGGAGAAAAATAACTTCTGTTCACTACAACATGAAAAATTTACTTTTCTTAACAAGAAACCCACCACTTATTTTTCACAGTAAAATTTCATGGTTCAATATGCGGACACGCATGGACCTTGTCACAAACCTACACTACCAAGAACCTAAAATTCACTCATTAAAATAAGGCCAGGGCTCACAGGTCTATACTGAGATCTTGCAAGTTACTCTAGTTAGCAAAAAAAAAATTCAGTTAAACCATTTATGAAACTACAGGTCAAAATAAATACATCTAGTCCTCTCCACTTCTTCCATAAGTGTTTCCCTATGCAGACATACATCGGCACAGCTACAAATTATAATCCTAATCTTTCAAGGTGAACATCACACAGGGTTCCAGCACCCAGCACTACTGCCTGGTCTCTATGCAAACCCCTCCATTTGCGTGGATCACCTTCCAGAACTGCAGGGCGAAAACCAGGCTGAAGACAAGGAGCAGGTACCTCAGCAACCCCGCAAATTCCCCCAACACCACGTTCCGAACCCTCCGGGAGCCACAACCCCCCTGTCCCCGGGGACAAACCTGTCGGGTACTATAACTTCAATGTCCCTGCTGCACCGCGGGGTCGACAGCTCGAGGCTGCCGCCAAAATCAGTACCCGCATGAAAAATCAAAATAAAACGCGGGCGGGGGGGGGAGCCGACCCGACCCACCGCCTCTGAGAGCCGCCCAGTGCCCCGGGCGACCCCCTCACAGTCCCTGCAGGCCTCCCCAGGGCTGGGGCCGGCGGGCCCCTCCCGCACCTCGCCGGGGATCCCGCGGGAAAACCGCCCGCCCCAGCCACAACAAAGGCGGCCGGGGCGGCCCAGAGCCCGCGGGGCTCCGCCGCGACCCCCGGGCTTCTCCCGGGCCCCTTCTCGCCGCGGTCCCCGTACAGCCCCTGCATTAGAGCCGGAGGGGGGGTGCCCGCGCAGCGACAGTGATCGGCCGCCCCCGACACCTGCGCCGCCGCCTCCTCCTCCAGCCCGGCCCGGCCGCTCGGCATCCCCGGGGAGCGGGGCCTGCGGCCGGGCCGAGCAGGGCCGAGGGGGCGCCGGGTCTCCCCGGGCCCTCCGGCGGCGCAACAAAGCGGCAGGCCCCGGGGGG
>VZRR01005329.1:415852-463765 GCA_013398015.1 Oreocharis arfaki
GGGCCGCTCCCCGCGGCGGCTGGTGATCTTAGTCCTCCTCCTCCTCCTCCTCGACGCCGAGTGCACCCTCCCCGCCCGGCTGCCAGCGCTGCCTCCTCCCTCTGCTCCTCCTCCTCCTCCCTCCCCTCCTCCCACTGCTCCCTGATGGCTGCGGTCGCTCCCGCGGCCCGGCGAAGCCGCCCGAGGAGAGCGGGTTGGTCGTTGCAGGCCGCGGGATCCCTTCTTAGTTCTGGGGTTTCTTACAATTATCTTACTTTTTAGGGCGGTGGGTTTGGCTTCTCCCCGTTCTCTGACAGAAATCCCGCTCCTCTATCGCTGACCGCCCGTGTCCTCTCCCCTCTGCCCCGCCGCCATCCCTGGCGCCACAGGCCCGAGCAGCTGACACGCGAGGAGAAGCTGTCCCGGGCAGGAACCTGGATGTGGGATGAGGAAGGGAATGCAGGTCGATGCCGGAGCAAATAAGTCACTCTTGAAGCTGGGCTTGAGGTTCTTTCCCTTTCGCTCTTCATCAGGTGTACATTTAGGGAAGGTCCACTGGATATCCCTAGTGCCGACTACAAACGGGATTGTATGCTTGTGTTGGCCGACCAGTCTCGTCTGTATGATCCAGATGTTCAAACAGAAATAGTTGACCTCCTCCTACTTAATCCAAAAGTTCTGTTAAATACCCGACAGCCGAAGGACTCCTTTTTGTCTGCAGGACAAAACATGAGTTTAGCCACATGCTGGGCACACAGTGCAGGGAGCCACTGCAACCCCGAGGCAAGCAGTATCCAAGTATCCACTTGGATACTCTTGAGGAGCAGTGCAAAGGAGTGTCCACGCGTGTGTGACCAGATACCTTTTTTTTTTCTACCTTTTTCCAGTCACTTATAAACTTACACCCTCTAAGAAATCAGCTGCTAGCAGCCATTCACTCACTAGCAGTTTTATTTGGGGTGTTTTTTTATTTACAAAATGCCTTCTGAAGTCTTCATTGAAGAAACAAAATAGCAGTTTGGAGAATCTGGCTGCAGGGGTAAAAGCTGCAATAAACGATGTACAAACCATCCAAGACCTCAATGTTTCATTAGCAAATAATGGCAAGCACCAGAAACCAGGACCATCGCCTCTTGCCTGTGCTACAGGGGCTTATTAAAGGAAGCTGTGTTCTCTGTTGTGCTTGAGGACAAATGGAATGAACACCATTTAGCCATTCTTCCTTCTTTGGCCGCTAGCATCAAACATGTAAATCCACTTAATGTTTTTTCTGGCTGCTGTTCTGCTGTTCAGCTGGCAGTGGAAATTGCCTGGTCCCATTCAGGTGGGAAAAACTCTGCTTAAAACTTGTGGATGAGTGAGCCTGGCTTTACTTCAGCTCCTAAGAAGCACTCACTGAAGACGAAAGTATAACTCCAAACAAAGAAAGCCTACTTCTCCCAACTGAAAAACAAAATAAGCAAGGATAAATGTGTAACATCCTTGCCTACACAATACACTGCTCCCTTTACTTGTTAAAGGGGTCTTCAGACATCATAAATTCACTGTATGGACAGGAGCAACATCTAGCCCAACTCAGGAGAACAGTCCAGGCTGTAGTTTGGGCTGGAATAGGGCCAACTGTCCCTTTGCAATACCTGTATTTTTTTCTGTGCCGGACAATCAGTGAAGAACAGGCACTGAGATAGAAATCACGTACAGTGTATCAACCATAGCCCTGTCACAGCGACTGTAGTATGATCAGTGGCAAAAGCTCTTAAGACAGTTGGTATTCTTGTGGCTCTCAAAAAACCCCTTACATTTTATTCCATGTATATCTTGTTTTGCCCCTCCTAATGAAATGCTTACTTTTGCCTGCTTTTTAGACACAGAGCATTGTAACACCTTCTTCCCCCACCACTCTTTGCAGCCTCCTATTCCCATGTCACATGCTAACACATATAATTGTCACTGTCTGCTACGGAAAAAAAAAACATTTGCCTGTGGCTAAGGCCATATAAGAAATGTTACAAGAATAAGAAGGGAAAATGGGGATGATCAAAACATGAAACTACAGATTTGCTTTCAGGGGATGCCTTTCTGAGGGCACTCACTATGTTTTGTATGCATCGTGTAGCAGTGTATGCACAGAAGGAAAAGTATGTGTGTTGAGTTACATGCTATCACATACCAGACTGAAATAATTTACCCCTGGAGTGAAGGATAAGCTCAGGAGTCAGTGGAAAATATGTTTCTGCTACAGAACCACCAAGGTCTCTGTCTCGGTCCATTCAAAGCTAGCACGCACTCAATTTTTATAGGTGCATTCTCCAGCCATGCCAGTCTACAAGCAAAAACACAATGAACAAACACGAAGAATTTGGCCCCGTTTGGTGTTTTCATTCTGAGCTGCAGCTAAGGGAAGCACTGCTTCCATCAGCTTGTTCCGACAGTTATTTCACTTACAGTGCAAGATGCAGCCTGTGAATGGTACATAGCAGCTACACTTCACAAAACAAACAATCTTCTCCCTGTCATTTATGTGTAGGAGGAGACTTGCATCTTTCTTAGGTAAAGGTTTAGCAGGACCTATCTGAGCCAGCTCTGCTGGGGAAGAATCAAAGCTAACAGAGATGGTGCTGTTCCTAATTCATTATAAGTAGTGGGAAATCAGCAAAATCCCTCAGGATGGCAGTGGGAGTTGCAGGGACAGCTGTATGCTGTGCCAGATACACATTTTGCTGCATGCCAAGTTATGCTGCTTTTTTCTTCTTGCGCAGCTAATGCTCATTGCATTCCTATTTATAGTTCTCATCTTTTGGTCAGTTGTCACAGTTCCAAAATAAATAATGGCAAGCCATAATGTTCCATACTGAGTGACACCAGACACCCTTTTCACCTTCTCAGCATCTCTGCTCTCTCAAAGCTCATCACAGGTATCTGCTTGTCTTTCTCAGAGAGGGTGCGAGATAGTAATTAGAGTGCTATAGTTAGACAAAAGAAAGTATTTACAGTTATCTTTCTTCCACTTTGCAAAGCAACTGTGCACAAGGGATTGCATCAATCATTTAAAAACGTGGAGATATATTTAAATTTCTTTGCCTCCTTTATTAGAGGGTGAGGTACAATCAACACGGTTGACTTCCAGTGGTGTAGTGCCACTCAGATTCAGGTGAGATGCTCATACACTTCCATTTCATTTATTTCACATATCTTGGGCATAAAGCTGTATCTGTCCCCTTTGCGTATACTAGTGTATGCCAAAGTACAGGCAAATCCAGAACTGGAAAGAAATTGCTACAAGAAACTCAAATAAAATTGAAGGAATTTTAGCCTTTTTTTTATTAGAATTTTTTTAACGGAAGAAAATAGCACTGCTTCCCAAGTTTACACAGCCTAATGTTTTCATCATACAGGACTCTTATTACTTCCTTTGAGAAGTACACTTCCCTCCCTCCTTCTTGCTTGTTTACAGATAGTTTTTGGTATTAAATAAGAGGAAGGGTGGGGTTGTGGAGGGTCTAGTGCCCCTGTCCTGTGACACTCGTGTTGAATTTGGCTGAAATTTGAAAAATAAAAAGAAGTAAATTCCCTTGTCACACATGTTCTTCAGAAAAATAATGGCTGGCTTGTCAGAAGTTAAGAAATTATACAATCCCCAAATAGTCTACTGCTGAGCTCATAGCATTTGTAAAGCATTAACACAGTCAGCACAGCAGAAACACCAGCACTCTGATCGAGTAACAGTCGAAGAAAGCAGCAGCCAGGGCTACTCCTCCTTTACCCTCTGGGGCCCAGCAATCCAGCCCCACTTTGGATAAAGAGCCTTTCTTCTGCTGTCTGTCAATGTTAGTCACATAGTTCAAATAAATAAACATTTGTATCCCAGTGCTACAGAATCCAAGTTTAAAGGTGGATGATTTAAGAATAGTTTGTTACAGCTGGACATAATGTGTGGGGTTTTTTTTCTTCTAGGACAAAACCACTGACAAAGCAGCATTGAAAGCAAGAACATGAGGATGAAGGGAAGAAGCAGAACAGAGGATGGTGAGATAACAGAATTCCCAGCCACAAAGCTTTAGGCCACATCTGTAACTGTAAAAGAACCCAGAGCTTGCAGTTTAGTTCTCAAAATCCCTGCCCTCCCCCAGATTATTTGTGCAGAACAGAGTTCTTGCTGCAGAGGTTACAAGTCTAATAGCATATAACTTGTCATGTATAACTTATGTACAATGGAATATTATTCAAGGAATAAAGCACTGATAGAAAAGGACACATGCCAAACTTGCTTGTAAACAAGTATTTAATTGTGCATGTGTGTGTGTGAAGAAGAGCATGTAGTTAAAAGCAATATCAAATAAACTTCATGATACTTAATATTTAGAGGATATGGAAAGTTTAGAGGTCAGAGCTGTATTCTCTGGGTCTAAATTTTTACGTGCCTGTATGCTAATGATTCTTTACAGACTCTCAGACCTGCACAGGCGAAAGGCAACCACAACTTCAAGGGCCTGGCTGTGTTCAGGCCACCTGAATGTGACTCTGCATATCCAATAAAAGTAGGAAAGAGGAGCAGGTGGTGAGAGAGAAGGTGCAGTTCAGCTGAGGTCATTGTGGTTTACGCAGCCTCAAAGCCTGATGATCCCAGGAGCGAATCCGAGAGGATGAGATCACACTCAGTGAGGGGAAAAATGCTGCCATCTGGTGCCTCTGGAGAAAAAAAAAAAAAAAAAAAAAAGGGATTATGTTGATGGTGTTCACCACTGTGCTTCACCTGCAGTGGTGTCAGTGCTGCTGGTTCAGTCCAGTTGTCTTTTTGTTCTTAGAAGGTGTTACCATTCTGCAAGTCTTATTTTAAACAAACAGGCTGAAAAAGTGCATTTTACAGTGGTTTTCCCAGAAGAGGAATGTCTTTACCTATTAATGTAGTGTTTAAGGCAATTTTAGGAAAGGTGGTTTCAAACAAAGTCACTTATGTCTAAGAATAACATAGACCTTATTTATTTTGATGCAGTTATGCATATTCACACCGAGAGATTGCGAACTGCTCTTCTACATGCAAAATAAATTCTGTATGTATATATTTTACTGTATTTACTAGCAGAAGAGACTTGAAGTCTGTAGAGTACATGTGTAAAAGAATGAAGAAGCTGCTCTTTGGTATCAGGTTGAGTGAAAAAGTTTACCAGAACAGGAATTCAATGCATTTCTTTTGCAGAACTGGCTTTGACCTTGGCCATCACTGCCCAACCTCTAATGCCCACTATTTTATCCTATGGGCATTGTAGATTATACTGAGTGCGTGTCAGAAGCCTCAGAGGAGACAGGACCAGACACTAAACACCACTTACTTTTATAATTCGCCTTTTACATCAGCCTATTTCGGATTGTTGTTGATAGAGCCTCAGAAGATGTGCCAAATATGTACTGAGACACTCCACAGTGTTAGAAGGAGGGAGTGTTATTTTTGTCTAAGATATTTTTATTTTTACAAGCTTTCACAGAAAGCCATAATGGTAGCTTGGAGAGACTGAAATTACTGATTAAATTAAAACCCATACATTGCTCTATTTTAGATGTAATAAAGATAGCTCTTTCTGGGAACTTAAATTTGTTTATCCCTTGACTAAGGGAAAATCTGAGGGCCACAGGTCAGCTTCCACTGCAAGTAAACTGAGTAAAGTGGTTCATATACCTTATTTATTTTTCGACACAGCATTTTTGTAGCAAAGTGGTCACAAAATCTCAGGAATTAAATTCACTCTTGCAGATAAACTAACTCCCACAACACCATCAATTTCCTAGGAAGATACTCTAATCCAGGAACAGCTTCAAACTCACGGAGTAACCCAAGGACCAGAGAGTCTTCCAAAGGATTTATTGTACAACTCTGCTGAGCAAAAAGAAGGAACATGTTCCATTTAGTTCCTAGCCTTAATGTATCTACAGCCACTTTATACAATTTTTCCTAAAAAATCACTACGTATTCATTCAAAACAAAGCTAGATCCTTGTATCACTAATGTTGCATTGGAAGAAGTTGGAATTTCTTCCTCTCCAACAGCACTGGAATTGCTTGTGGATACATGGAGGGAGTCTGGGTATTTTAGATGTGTAGTTATGGTAGAGGAGTAATTTCTTTGACAGTCCCTTGCCCATGAACAAATCAGGCAACTTGAAGCCCTTCTAGTATTATTAGCCATGTCATATAAAACTAGGCTTAAGAAACAACAAAAAAGTTTTGTCAGTGCCTGTGGCAGCTTTGTTAACAGCAACTTTGATCGTCAGTCTCCCTTCAAGTTACAGTCTGGGAAAGGCATTTCATTTCACACATAAAAGTGGTTTTGCACAATTCCCATCTCCAAGCAGAGTAACTGAATCACACCAGCAAGGTGATCCAAAGATATTTCTTAGTAGCTCAGCTTTTGGCTATTCCCAAAGGAGATGATGAGAGTTTTCTGTAGTAGATTTATAGGTGGCCAAGGGCTGCTTCTAAGCAAGCTATGGAAAACATGTCTGGAAAGAACCCGTGCTTTGTCAGTGGGCTTATATTAACCAGGTATACAGGGTCCACATCTCCACTGGATCATTCTTTAGGTGCCTGCCTTTCGAGAAGAGTGGCAGAACACCAGGCTAGAATAAGCAGGGGTCCAGATATCCATGGTCCTGAGAAGTGGAGCTGTAGTAGAGATAAGCTACAACCGTGGTGTGTATGTGGGGTCTTGAGGGTAGTAAAACACAGCTCATGCTCTCTAAAATGACTTGCCCAATGCTTTCCAAATGACTAGATGTGTTAACCTCTGGGCCCAGGTTGCCATGATACCATGACATTTCCTTACAAACCCAATTAGTTTCTCTGAATATTTTAGCCATCGACCTACACTCATTGCTCAGTGCACTCATGCATTTCAAAACCTCCATTGCAGGGCTAAGAGGAAGATGTAGCATGTCTTAGCTTTTCCTTGATTTATGCAGACGGGTGCAGATAATTATCTGTCAGCACCATTGTCCATCTGTGCAGTAACATATGCTCCTTTAAACATGTAAAAATGGCACTTTGCCTTCAGTCACAAGAGGAAAGCAGTGACTCTTGGCTTTTTTATGTCATCACTTTAGCCAACCAGTTTTTGCAAAAAAGTTTTTTTGAGAGGCAAAATGGACGCTTAACCGTTTCTAGAAGAAGATATGTGCAAATATCCCACAGCAAAACTACCACCAGCTCACTATGTGAGCATCATTTTCCTAACACTTCTTATTTGAATTTTTCATACGTAAATGCTACATGAAAGAATGGGTTCTTCTCTCAACACCCAATTGCCACTGTCAGATGTAGAATGTCAGCTTCTTATAATGAACCAGACCCCTCAGCTACCCCTTGAAGCAGAAGTGGTTGCAGCTTGATGAAATCCTCTTCTGAGGTTCAAGTCAGCCACATGGTCGATCCCACAGGATGGGGTTTGAACACTGCTTTGCCAGATGCACATTCATCCCAACAATGTTTGTGGCTAACACATGCATTTATTTTATTGCTGATGGATAACATGTCTGAAAATAAGATTTGGGTTGACAGGCAGCAGTTTCCATGCATGATTTTAAGCTTACTTTTTTTTTCCCATTAAATCAGCTGATCAAAAAGTCCACAAACTAGCTTGCATATTCATTTTAATCCTCTTGTCTGTTCTCCTCCATCATGTGATCCTTTCTTCCTCAAAACTCCCCACAGCTTTGTACATTGTCAGCAGTAAGAAACCAAGTGCGGGACCCTCTGGAATTTCATGGGCTTTCGACAGAAGACTGTCCTGAGTGTTACTGCACACTTGCTGGCTCTGCACGAGCCACCCTGCTTTCTCAAAACATCCGGTGAAGACTCCTGGAAAATAGTGTCTTCCCATAAACTCTTCCTCAGGATATTCCTTCGTTTGGAGCACAAATCTTTGCTCTCGACAGATTTGCTCTCTCTCCTCACAGTTTCCTCCTGTGCCCTCTGACGAGATAAACTGCAAACCCTGCAACTGGCTTTTATTTCCTCATTCAGGCACTGACCAGAAAGGCACGGGGATATTCTCATGTCGAGTCATCAGCATAAAATGCTGACTGTCACAACTGAGCAAAGAGACGGCAGTTCTTGCAAAATCTGTGTTCTGGGAAGTGGCCAAAGAGCTTGAATAACCTCTCCTAGCTGGTTAGTGGGAGTACCCACTAGTACATCTGAAACACTATGTTTTCCAGGAGAGGCTACAGGAAGCAAATCAAGGTAAAGAAGTGATATCTATGAGAAAAATAATGAACATCAATTCAATTGCTTGTAATTATTACAGAGATGTACCTGTGCAGAAAACACTTCAGCTGTTCCTTCTCCCAATCACCTAAAGAGAGATCATGCAAGGAAATTTTTCTCTCTCTTTTGAGGGAAAGGCACAAACCACATTTTTGGGAGAAGAGGACTGACCTGCTTAGCTGCTCTTGCAAAAGCCAAAGAGGTAGAAGGTTATGCTTGCAGAGACAGTTGCAGTAATTCCATTCTCCAGCATCTTCAAGCGGTGCCAATCTTTTGGCCACCAAAACCTCAATTATCCCTCATAAGGAAGTCTTTGATCTAATTTTTTCTATGATTTGTGACACAATATTGGATTATTACCAGGAGAAAAGCTGGTGGCTTTCAGCCTCTGTGATATAGACTCACCAGATTCTTCTCATTTTCTCTCACCAGGGAATCACCCTCAGATACAGAGTCTTCTCATTCTCCTCGCCTGGTTCTCAAGCATACCTATTGCAGGTTTGCAGATAAGACCCCTATGAAGTGGTCTTCAGTCCAGATTCTACTAGCACAGTGACTGGAAGGGAAAAATGAAACAAATTTAAACAAATACTAGGACTAAAGCAGAGAGCAACATTCTGTGTTCACAGCAGAATTCATGCTAAGAACAGAATTTGTGGTTGACTTGCAGTATTGGATTAATTTAAGTGACTTTAACCTTTATATGCAACCTTAAACAGGAAATATTAATTGGGGAAAAAATCAATGTCATGTTAAGTTACATGATTTGTCTTTTCCTCCATGACTGTCTAAAGATAAGAAAAACCAAAAAACTCAGGTTATATTGGCTCACGTGACTGACTCCTAATACTCTGAGAATCACATTTCTGTGACAGCTTTCCACCAGTAAAAAAGCTTCTTAATTCTAAGGTGAGATTGCTCAGTCATCAGGACTTGGTGGTACAGTTGTACCTGCTGTAGGGGATTGTGTTACATGACCTATGATTGCCATTCTATTCCTACTGCTCTGTCACACAAACTGCCCAGTAGAATTCCTAAAATTGAAAGGTGACTCAATCTCCCTATCCAGAAATAACGTTGATATTTTTTGCATGAGTATAAGCTCTAGCTTGCAGTCTGATGATAAAATCCTTCCTGAGACACTCAGGGAAGATCTCTACCATGTAGGAGTTTCCATCACTGTTCCTAGAGGCTTACTGAGCAATTCACATGCTTCCCACGTACCACATTTCCACCATCTGCAGCTTCCACGTGGTTTCCAGATGTCCTATTGCCACCAGCAGCCGTTTGTGAAGCAGCCTCCAGAGCAGGGCTTTCTCACCGTTTCCAGGGCAATGCAACATGGCCACACAGCAGCCCCAGCTAATCAAAATACCATCTCCAGCCTACACAACATCCCAGCACCTTCTCACCATCAGCCAGAAGGCTAAACTCAGGCCAGATTCACCTTGTCTTAATTGGACAAAGTGATTCAGAGCAAGAGGGATTGTGTCCAATAGGCTGCAGAGGGGCTTTTTTTGAAGGTGGATTGCAGGGGGTGAGAGCTGCTTGTAAAAGACAGGTGCCAGGAAGGGGACAGAGCTTTTGAGGGATGGGGGCGTTTTCTAAGTTGAGGCAAAAAAATGGAGATGGCCTGAAGAATATAATTTGTGTGCTTGAGCAGGTCCAACCAGGCTGGCCGGCTTCAGTCGGGAAATGCCGTGTGCTCCTTCCTGACCATGGAGACAGATCTCAGAGTTGGCTGTCTTTGCTCAACTGTTTTCATTTCAGGTCATCTCGATCCATATAGAAAGACCTTAATCTGCTTCCTCTATCATTCCCTTTCCAAAATACAGAAAAGCCTTCTTTTTTTTTTTTTTTTTTTTGCTGCTTTTTTTTTGGCTCAATGAGCAGGTGAGAAGCAGAAGTGCCCAATTCAGAAAGATGGTCTGCCCCAAAATTGCAGGAGACATTTGCATGCTCTTGTGAAAAAGATGTGGCACCTCAGTGGATTACTTGATTTTCAAGTTGTTGCACCTTGACGGAGTCATAAGGTAGAAACTCACTTGGTGTTTTAAATAACTAGTTCTGGCAAAGTGTCCTCTTTCCCTTGAGTCTGGGGAGTTTGGTCTGTGAATACAGCTAACTTAGGCATTATACTGCTTTCTCTTGACTGGGTGGGTGTTTGATCAGGTGCTCGTGGCTCTGTGGGACCATGAGGTGGATACACTCTGCAAGGCCATCCTCAGTGCCAAGGGATACAGGCTTGCCTTCAGGGCGGCTGGAACATGAGAATGGTACCTTCAGCATCTAACACCCAAAAAAAAACCCCCATTCTCAAGCTTCTAGCTCTGCTTTGAGGGTTTTTTTTACAATACCTTGCAGACAAGATGCCTGGCACAATCTGTGTTTCACAGCTAAGCAGGTGGATCCTGCAGTAGGGCTGTAGGTTGCAGGCAGTGCAAGAGGGGAGGGAATCAGTATCTTCTCTGGAACTGCAAGTAGTTTCTTCTGGGGGCAGGCAAACAAACAAATTTCCTCCTCTCCTCTCTTACTGTACTTGTCAAATAAGACAGTGTTCAAAAATACTAGTCTGGTTTTATGGAAGCAAGGGCTGTTCTCTAAAGACATTGGGAACAGGTAAAGCATCTAGCTTGGTCTTTTGTCTAAAGGAGACAGGTTTCATTTGAACTAACAAAATATATTCTAATTTTTTAGTCCAGGGCAAAAATACTGTTTTTCAAAATACTTCATTCAGCTGTCAGTCTCTCTCAATGTGAATGCACTTGATTTCCAGGTTTCTCCTCAAAAGTCCTGCTGTAGAGATTTCTGCTTTAAGGTTTCGTGTGTGTTTCTAAAAATAAAAACAATTAACTTCCCCCCCCCCCAAACATCCATCTTTACAGCATATCTAAAAAGGCAAATATAAAATAGCGTGTTTACTGATGGCTAGATAGAGAACAAAGCTGAACAGGGAGAAGGTTGATTTATAATGCATTTTCCCAAAGAACAATCACTGCAAGAAGAGTGTGAGAACCCGTCTTAAGCAATAGAGAAGTTGCACATCATTTAATAATGATAAAAAAAAGTTGCTATATAAATCCTCAGTAAAACAATAGTTTAGTAATTCTCCACTCTAGGAGTACACTAAACTACAGTCTGAGCAAATGTAATATTATTCACCCAACTGCGTTCTCACTTAGGTCGAGTTTAATTAAGACTTGTCTTAATTCAAACAGTAATATCCCATCCCTGATAAAGAGCAAGTTAAACCTCCCCTTGCACTGAACACCATCATGTTCCCAAGAGTTTCAGTGTTAGCTCAAGTTAATTATGTTTAAATTATTTCCTTTAGTGAGCTGATGCAAAGATCATCATCTGACCCCTCAGAACAGGAGCAGCGAATTAAAGTTTTCTGCCACTGCCAGCAAAGGCTGCCTTACCACTGCACCCTCGTGGTGGTTTGCCTGCCTTGAATTTTAACACTGAAGGGCTACATCACGTAAAAGTCATTGCTCAGTTACACCGCTTGTCTTCTTACTTCTTAAGATTCTTCCAGGGAGGTTTTCAAAGTTCTCCCCTTCCAAATATCTTTGTCTGGCAATGGCATGAAAACAAAAACCATTGAGCATAAATGCTCACCTGTGGAAGTTTTCAAGCATGGGAGTGTGTAAATTGGAAGCTGTTTCTATCTTACAGCACAGCTAATGACAGATAACTTCCAGGTGAGGCAGTTAAGAAAAACTCGGTGTTTCTTGGGCAGCATTCACTTTTGATTGTTTTAAAATGAACCCTTGAACAGGGAAGGGGTAGGAATGAAAGAGACTGGACAAAATTGCTCCAAATTAAATCTGTTTTACAAGTTTTTGAAGTTTTTAGCCCAGGGATGTCCAGTTTATCAGACAACTGGGACCTTTTTCACATACTGTGAATATAGAGATGCTCTGGCCACAAGACCAAACCAAATAACCATGAACCAGAAGAATTTGTTTGTAGTTAGTGTTATCAGTGGCTTGAATAAATCATCCTTGTGCTGTAGACAAGGCAAATCTCTGCACAAATTAAAAACCAACCATGAACTACACAAAGGGACCTTGTCTGATGCTGACAAATGCTTTCTTCTGACCATTTGTGGTAAATTTCTACACTGTAAATAAGTAAAAAGTAACTTTAAACTTTCTCATAGAGATTTACACTTTGTGATCTAGTGGCTAGGGATGATGCCACCTGCGGCAGACACGCCATTCTTTTGTCCTGCTGTGCATGGGTTTTCACAGGAAAAAGCTAAAAAAGCAACAGAAATCTACAAGCTGTTTTTTCTGTCTTACAGCCTCTGTTCAAAAAAGAGTGGCGTTATATTTGCTGCATGCCAGATGAATAAACATGATAACCTCAATGCTGACAAATTGTTTAAGAGAAGGCAGAAGGCAAATACTGTGTTGTCTTCTAGCCAAAGCTTCAGAGGACTTTGTCCTTGGTTTAAAAATGAGGTCAAATACACCAACGCCTACAGACTAGCACTCTTTTCAATGTCACCCTAGCAGGGGGCTCAAAGTCCCATCCAACCTGGCCTTGAATGCTCCCAGGCATGGGAAATTTAAAGCCATTCCTCCTTTTTCTATTGCTATGTGCCATTGTAAAAAGTCCTTCTTCATCTCACTTGTAGCCCTTTTGGATACGGAAAGGCTGCTAGAAGGCCTCCTTAGAGCCTCCTCTTCTCCAGACTGAACAACCCCAACTCTCAACCTATTTTCATAGGAGAGGTGCTCCAGCCCTCTCATGGTCTTTGTGACGTTCTCTAGACTCCCTCCAACAGTTCCATGTCCTTCTCATGTTGGGGACACGGTACTCAAGGTGGGGTCGTAGAACAGAGCAGAGGGACAGAATCACCTCTCTGTACCTACTTTCTGTGTTGCTTTTCATGCAGCCCAGGACACATTTGGCTTTCTGGGCTGCAGGTGCACATTACTGGGTGATGCCAAGCTTCTCATCCACCAATAACCCCAGTTCTTCTCCTTGGGGCTGCTCTCAATCCCTTTGCTGCCCAGCCTGTATCTGTGCTTGAGATTGCCCTGACCCAGGTGCAGGAGCTTGCACTTGGCCTTGTTGAACTTCATAAGGTTCGCATGGGCCCACCTCTCAAGCCTGTCAGGGTCCCTTTGGATGGCATCCTTTCCCTCCAGCATGTCCACCACACCACACAGCTTGGTGTGATTGGCAGACTTGCTGAGGGTGCACTCAATCCCACTGTCCATGTCACCCGCTAAGATTTTAAACAACTTTTTATAGCTACATGTTCTTTTTCCCTTTGGATAGGAAGCATTTGTAAACATATATTTTTGCAACGTGAAATTACTTTAGTTGCATAATGACTATAATTTGTCAGTTTACAACAGAGCAGGCTAAGGTCAAATTTACATACTGCTTTTGAAAATACATCTGGCTTTAGAAGAGCCAAGGATGCTGCAAGCTGAAGAAAAAAAACTTCCCCTCACCTCCATTCACTTTGCTGAGTGGTCTCCCTAGTTTTTGTTTGAAGCTGAAATTAGCTAGCTTGGGACTGGTTTGGAAATTCATTTTTCCTGAAGAGAGGAGGGCTGTTCAAGTGTGGGAAAAAATGTTTAGTAATGAGGTGTCAGACAGCTTTGAGCCCAAGTTGAAAACTTAAATTGCTCCTTTCTATTTGCTAACTGTGCTTAGCCTTGAAGTACTACTGATTGCATGGGATGGGGGCAATTTGGCCACTTTGCTCAAGTGCCTGGTTTAAAAGCCCTTAGGAGAAAATCCATCTGGACAAAAAAAGTCTTTCAGATCAACGTGATATATTTTGATTAAGCCTGCTCCACTTAATGTGAAATCCAGAGTTTCATTTAGCCTTCGCTGCATGCTTGGGAAGCCATAATCTCAAAACACATTTGAAGTCACTTTTGCTCAGACAAACAGAAAGGTTAGAGGGTATTTAAATATCCAAATCCAGATATGTGTTCTGCAGGATTCCTGCTAACTGATCCTGGAGGTTTTTGACAACACAAATCCCTACAAGCTTTCAAATAGAGGCTCCCCAGGTTCACCAAATTCTGCTTCTGGGACAACTCAAAACATGGTCTCTTTCAGCCTGAGGATTAGCCTGCAGATCCATGCTTGTGCTGATCTCTCCAAACCCAGGTCACGGCCTTCCACATCCTCCCCTCTAAGGTGCTAGGCATGCAGCATCTGCCAATGACAGCTTTTTCCAGAAGAGACCAGAAAGACATGTTTGCTTCCCAAGAGAGAGAGAGCACTGTGAGTTGGGAGGTAAATGCTTTGCCCTTTAGGATAACTAAACATGGAGTTTCCTTCTTAGACAACCTCTGCATCACAGACTTCTGCTACAAACAGCCGCTGTGGAAGACTGGGTCTCATTCCTGATGTAGTACAGAGGTGCTCTCTAAAGAAAAGAAGGAGCCTGGAACCTGAGCTGGCTGATGCTGTACTCTGGAGTAGACAAGGAGGGGGGATGGCTGTATCCCTGCCCCAGTGCTGGGTGTGGAGGGAATGATAGTCCTTGCTTGGCTCGAGAGAGAGAAGAATTTGTTCTCTCTCAGCAGGAGGTACCTCACTATAAATTACAGTACCAAAGGACTCTGTCTTCTGACCCAAAATTTGAGGGGCTCTAGGATGTACAGGAAGTTTTCTGCAGCTGGCTTTGCCAGCTCCCCATTCTGAAGCACCCAATTCTTCTAAACGTTTTAAAAATTACCTGTTACCAAGATTATCCTGAAGTCCCCAAACACATCAGGACATCCAGCTTTCTAGCCTCAAAATAGTGTATCCCTGGTGCAACTGGAAGGCTGCTGAGACACGGCTTTGCCCAGTAGAAGCTGGGCATGGCTGGCTGTCCCTTGCTATTCTTTTGGTGAAGAAAGTTTCGTAATACCCAAGCTGTATCTCCCCTGGTATAACTCATCCTATTGCTTGCTACTTGGGAGAAGAGACTCGCCCCCACCTCGCTACACTCTTCTTTCGGGTAGCTGTAGAGAGTGGTAAGGCCTCCCTTATCTCCCGATCCCGCTGCCCGGCCGCCAGGGCGTCCTCCCGCCTCGTCTCCCGCCGCGCCAGGAGGGAGTGGGATGAGGCAGGATAAGGAGGAATGCGGCGGGATGCGCAGGCAGCGGAGACCCCTAGTGGCACCGAAGCCCGGCCGGGAGAGGTTTTAGGTCCTGCTGCCTCACGGAGGTACCTGGTGAAACGCTTGTGGAAAAAGTAAAGTCTGTTTCTTTGGACCACTCTGTTCAAAAGAGGGAAGAAACGAGGTCGGTGTGTGTAATTGCCACAAGACCGGGTCCACAAAGTGTAGCTGTTTGCAGGTGACACACACTTATTATTTAGCCTAAACTGTTTAAGTCTTACGAACCAAGCTTAAGGGAGCTGAACTGTTAAAGAGGAAAAGGAGGGTCCATTCAAAAATGGGATGTACTCAATCCGACCAAGCCTCACCTTAGTGTCCTGTGTCCAACACTGACATGAAGCAGTTGGCACCAAAAGCATAAGGCCAGAGCCTTCCTTAGGACATTCCAAATACTCTTCTGACTTCATAATTTTCAGCTCATGCTAGGCCACGTACTGGCATTGTCTATTTAGGATGCCTCAGTGTAGTGCAGACATGCCTTACACTCCTGGGGCTGCGGTGGTGCGGCACAGTGGCTGGCCCTGGGCAGAGGGAGGCTCATCTGCCTGTCCCATCCTGTCCCATGCCATCCCATCCCGTCCATGGCACTCACCTGTCTGGGTCTGCCGTGTAGCCACCAAGACCATGTCAGGGAGGCAAGAGCTGCTCCTTGCTCTCCTGCTGCAGGAGCTCTTTCTTAAGCAGATATAAGAACTATAAGACAGATAGTTCTGATGCCTGCAGGAGCTGTCACCTGCTTAGAGGTAATAAAAATACCCTCTGAAATTTAAAACTACTTTTTCCTCATCTTTTTGTATTTGAATCAATTTTTTGTATGCACACAACTCAGTTAATTGAGCTAAACTTGACAGTTTTATTGAGGAAAAAGTATAACCTATTATGTACAAATACATATAAAATACAGTCTATTTGCAGAATATGTGTGATAAAAATGAACCAGATCTAATCATAATGTGTCTGAAGGGGAACCATACGTTGGCCTCACAAAGCCATGGCCAGGAATAGTCTGGCGGCGGGATGGCCTGGGGACAGCCGGATGCCTGAGGCACTGTCCCTGCATCCTCCCTGCTGTGCCTCCCTGCATCACTCTCTCAGAGAACCCTGCTGAGGCTCAGAGCGGCTGTCTCCAGGCACCTGCCTGGCAATGGGAGCAGGGCCCTGCTGCTCCTGCTCCCGTGGGCTGTGGGTGCCAAGGCACACCCTGCACACAGCCCCGAGCATCCTCCTGAACAGGGACTGTCGCTGCAGTTGCACTGGGGTGTGGATGGCTGTGGGGGAAGGAGATCTGTCATGAAGGGGCTGTGTGGACATCCCACAAGCTCCTGCCTGCACTCCTGGCACTGAGGGCACGTTGCAGGAAGGAGGGGATGGTGCATGGCCAGTGCTTGTGGGTGTAGTGCCACCAGCCTGCCCTTGCTGTGGTGACGCTCGACTTGGTGAGGTGGCTGGTTCATCCTCGGTGTCCATGGCACCAGCCAGGGCAGGAAATGCGCTCTGCGGTTTGCTAGTAGCCCCTTCTGCTGCTGCTGTGCCTTCATCCTCTTCCCACTGAAACAGCTCTTGGTTACTGTACTCTTCGGACACATCTTGGGGCTCCTGGCTTTCGCTGCTGTCTTCCCGCATCTCTGAGGGCACTGGACATGTGATGTCCTCTTCCAATATCTCATGGCACATCTCCTTGTCAATACTGTTTTCCCAGTTCTCGTCCTCCTGCACCAGGGTTTGTGGCTCACTGGGAATATGGGTTTCAAGCCACTGCAGCACCTTCTGTGTCCTTGAAATGGCCTCCAACCCCTCCAGGCCTGTTGGCAATGGCTGCCCAAGGTTGAGAAATGCGTTTCCCTGGCAGGTGAGAAAGGAGAGAGGGGCATTTCTTGAGGCGTTCTTCATCAGCTTGAGGAGGAACTTCTTTACACTGAGATGGCAGAGCCCTGGAATAGGCTATCCAGGGATGTCATGGAGTCTCCACCTCTGGAGACATTCCAAGCCACCTGAACGTTTATGAGTGTAACCTGCTCAAGGTGACCCTGCCTTGGCAGGGGGTTGGACTGGATGATCTCCTGAGATCCCTTTCAATCCTAATATTTGTGATTCTATGTGACTCAGTGATTCTGTTTTTTGTAAAGGTCACCTGGCTCCCTCCAGGAAATGCCTGCTGGAGACCTGGCAGCAGCAGCTGCTGGGACAGGGCTGTGGGAAATGATGGGGCTGCAGTGGTGCAGTGCAGCAGCTGGCCCTGGGCCGAGGGAGGCTCATCCCCCTTTCTTGTCCCATCTCACCCCATTCCATCCCATCCTGTCCTTGGCAGTCAGCTGCCCGGGTCTGCCATGGAGCCACCAAGACCATGTCAGGGAGGCAAGCTGCTCCTCAACCTCCTGCTGCAGGAGCTCTTTCTCCTCTAGGCTGTCCTGCTGCCATGGCAGGATGGCATTCCTCTGTGGAGCCCTGCACTTGGGATGGGCCTGGTCAGTTCTCTCCAGCCCTTGCAAAGGCTTCCTCTTGCTTGACATGATGGCTGGGGGGCTCTCTCCATCTTGTGAACTCTGTGGGCAGAGGAGCGGTCTGAGCCTGTCTCCATGGAGGGACAAGGCCTGGGCCTGGCTCTCCTGAGGCACTGCCTCTGGCTGCCTGTGATGCACCCTTGGAAGCAAGAGCAGGAGGAGGAGTGGGATGGAGGCAAAAGCCTTGGCACAGTGTCCCCCCCAGTGCCAGCAAGCCCAGCCCCAGCCCCCAGGCAGCTCTGTGTGGCCCCGTCCCACCACCGGCCTGTCCCTCCTGCCCCGTCCCTCACCTGGTGCGTCCAGTCCATGCTCGGCAGTACCTTGTGGACCTGGGAATTGGCATTCTTCAAATGGCTCTCCATGTCTCTCTTTGACACCCTCTGCTGCAAAGCTGCCAGGGGCTCCAGGGAAGATGCAGCCTCCTGTGGGAAGTGCTCTTCTCGGAGTTGCCACCCCAGGGCTACACTCCTTCAATCCTCCCATGGCCAAGAAAAGGCCCCGCAGTGTCACAGTGGTCTCTGGGCACGATGTGGCCCCTCATCACAAAGCCCTGGCAGCAGAGCCCAGACCCCACTCCCAGTGTACGTCTTCCATGGCAGATAAAAGAAATTATATAAAAACATCTTTTCCCTCAGCTCTTACATCGTAAGCAAATAAAAGAAATATAAAACAGATAGTTCTGATGCCTGCAGAAGCTGTCACCTGCTTAAAGGTAATAAAAATACCCTCTGAAATTCGAAACTGTACTTTATCTCAGCTTTTTGTGTTTGAACCAATTTTTTTTATGCACACAACTCAGATAAATTGGGTAAATTGACAGTTTAAGTTAAGAAAATCTATTATTTATTACACAGATATATGCAATAAAGTTTATTTGAAAAGTATTTGTAGCAAAAACATGAAACAGATCTAATCATAGTGTGTCTGAAGGGGAATCATAGGCTGGTCTCAGAAAGCCACGGCCAAGAGTAGTCTGGCAGCGGGATGGCCAGGCTGTCATTGAGCCATCAAGACCTGCATCCGTGTCAGGGTTGGAAGCTGCTCCTCTTGCTGTGGGAGTTCTCTTCCAGAGTCTCCTGCTGCCATGGCAGGGTGGCATTTCTCCTTGGAGCCCTGCGCTTGGGACGGGCCCGGCCGTTCCATTGCAGCCACTGAGGAGGGTTATTCTTGCTTGGCAGGGTGCTTGGGTGGTTCCCGCCATCCTGAGGGCTCCATGGAAGCAGTGGCAGCCCGTCCCCACGGAGGGCTGAGGCCTGGGCCTCACTCTCCCGAGATGCTGCCTCTGGCTGCATTTGTCCCACCTCCAGGAAGGAAGAGGAGTGGGATGGAGGCAAAAGCCTTGGCACAGTGTCCCCCCCAGTGCCAGCAAGCCCAGCCCCAGCCCCCAGGCAGCTCTGTGCGGCCCCGTCCCACCACCGGCCTGTCCCTCCTGCCCCATCCCTCACCTGGTGCGTCCAGTCCATGCTTGGCAGTCCCTTGTGGACCTGGGAACTGGCATTCTTCAAATGGCTCTCCATGTCTGTCTTTAGCACCCTCTGCTGCAGAGCTGCCAGGGGTGCCAAGGGAGATGCAGCCTCCTGTAGGAAGTGCTCTCCTGAGAGTGGGCGCCCCAGGGCTCTGCGCTCCTTCAATCCCCCCACAGCTCAACAGGGGCCCTGAGGTGTCACAGTGGTCTCTGGGCATGATGTGGCCCCTCACCACAAAACCCTGACCCCACTCTCACTACACATGTTCCATGGCAGATATGAGAAACTATATATAAAAAAATTATTGTTTGGTTTTGAATCAATTTTTTGTATGCACACAACTCAGTTAATTGGGCTAAACTTGACAGTTTTATTGAAGAAAAAGTATAACCTATTATGTACAAATACATATAAATTACAGTCTATTTGCAGAATATGCGTGATAAAAATGAACCAGATCTAATCATAATGTGTCTGAAGGGGAACCACAGGTTGGTCTCACACAGCTATGGCCAGGAATAGTCTGGCGGCGGGATGGCCTGGGGACAGCCGGATGCCTGAGGCACTGTCCCTGCAGCCTCCCTGCTGTGCCTCCCTGCATCACTCTCTCAGAGAACCCTGCTGAGGCTCAGAGCGGCTGTCTCCAGGCACCTGCCTGGCAATGGGAGCAAGGCCCTGCTGCTCCTGCTCCTGTGGGCTGTGGGGGCCAAGGAACACCCTGCACACAGCCCCGAGCATCCTCCTGAACAGGGACTGTGGTTGCCATCATGCCAGTAATGGGGGAAGGAGATCTGTCATGAAGGGGCTGTGTGGACATCCCACAAGCTCCTGCCTGCACTCCTGGCACTGAGGGCACGTTGCAGGAAGGAGTGGATGGTGCACGGCCAGTGCCTGGGGGTGTGGTGGTGCTGCCCTTGCCTGTGTGCTTGTTGCTCCCCATGATGGCTGGGCCAGGCCTGCCCTTGCTGAAGCAATGCTTGACTCGGGGATGTGGCTGGCTCATCCTTGGTGTCCCTAGGACCATCTGGGCCAGCAGACATGCTCTGTAGGTTTGCTTCCATCTGAATTTGAAGTCAGAAATTTGTTTTGGTGCAGCTGGACATGACACAACATGGAGTGTGGCAGAGCTTGCTTTTCTCCCTGTCCCAGGATAGCCTATGCTTGTATCATAGCTTGTCACATCAGAAACAAGGTCAAAGTATGCAGAGCTACACACACCCTTCAAGTACATACAACCCCCAATGATAAGCCCCAGTTAGGTAGGTAATATAAGCCACTATTGGGCAATTAGAGCTCTCGGTATGTTTTCTTTAGAGGTGTGCATGATATCTGCCAGATAGCACAAGTATTTCACTTCCTGCAATCAAAGAGCAGGGTTCCAACAGCAGAAGTGAAAACCCAGCCTCTTGCTCTAAAAACTCTGCATGGGACTAGCTCAAAACTCAGGTTCCTGCTGAGCTGGGGACAACTGGCCCAGTCACTTCACATGGGGGCAGCAACCACTTGAGGAAGTCACCTGGTGGCAATTAAATGGGGCTGAAGCTTTACACCTTGACTTCCCTGTGAGAATACGTTGCCCTTACACACTCATTTGCAAAGGGTATGTTCATGCTGACAAAATCCTTATAATACCAGTCTCTCACCTGTTCCTTTAGGGATCAAAACATGTCCCTGTAATTCATCAATGAACAAGCATTAGTACTGGGAAGTCAGGGTGCAATACGTATCCAATGAACAAATCACAGTGCCTGTAGTACTCAGCCGTACATTAATGGAGGACTTGGAGTGCTGGGCTAACGGCTGGACTCAATCATCTCAAGGGTATTTTCCATCCAAAATTTGGTGTGTGTTTATGGATGACACATTCCCCCGTTTCTGGCATCCTGTCAGATACAGGACTCACGCCTAAGTTCACGCAATTTGAAATTGCTAAACAAGGAACTGGATATCCATTTTATAATTGGGAAACTACTTGCAAGAGAAAAGGCAATTGCAACTTAGCTACATGCAGGTAGTAGTACCAGCTGGGCAAAAGGATCATGCAAGTAACTGTCCCAAACATTATCTGTCTAGCAGGAGAAAACCCACTGCTACCCTTTCACCTTCCCTTCCTCAGAAGACCATTGCGAAGTAGATGCAGATCACAGGAAAGCTCTGTTCTTCTCCACAAGTTTTCTAAAACCCAAGGAGGTGCACAGGACACACACAATTGACTGATGGTGAGTGTTTAGCAGAGGTTACAGTCTGTGTAATTTAGAAATAAGATGCATTTCTTACCTGGCTTGTTTGGGGCTGCAGGAGGTGAAGAGCTTCAGATCCAGGACTTAAAAGGGAAGGAACAGGAAAGCAGGGAGAGGTAGCTGCCAGCTGCCACCCCATCATCATCACAAATGATGAATACTGACAGGCCTGTGTCAGTATTGTTGACGTGAGCACCTTTAAGAAAAGATGACAAGCTTGCATATCTTCGGACATGAGGCACATGGTACAAGCTTCAGCAAAAGGCAAGGATGGTCTGAAGCCTTGAGGGGCAAAAGGTTGGAAATTAATAGCAGACGTTTGTATTAAGAACACACATGTAAGGAATATAAAGGAATATAAATTCTTGTCAAGAAAACTCCACCCACTGTACATGCTATAGGAAATAAAAGACAGGAGGACTTCTGTCCCAGTTTTTTTATTTTTTTTACAACACCTGCTTCAATGAAAGATTGAAACAGTCAAACTAAAACAGACATTATATGCTCGTACCATTTACAATATTTACAGAATATACATGTTTATTTTTTGCTCAGCAGGTAATTATAGCCACTTGGGACAAAAGTGCAAGTGAAAAGAATCATGGTGTAAAAAGTTAACCTTTCCTGTTAATCATGTTGCAACGCTCAAACTAGCAGAAGTAGCCAGTGGGGTAAATTCTCTTTATAGTAACCAAGCATAGAGGTCACTTCATAGTGACAGATCCTGCTCAGCCATATTTACACCAAGCCTAAACCAGAAGCAAGCTATTGCTCTATCTAGAAAATTGATGAGTGAGTTCACAGGCAATCCCATCTTCATTTTAACATTGAAAAGCAGAATTGCAGTGTTGAATTTTCTATTTTGCACATAGATAGCAATTAATTTCAAATGCTCTGTTGTATTAAATACTAAAATATATTTTAACTTCCTTATTGTACATGCTATAAAATTACACTAAAAATTTCAAGTTTCTGAAGTAACAATTACCCTTTTACATATATATTCTCCATATAATTTTCAAATATTTAGATTTTTTTGTTTAATACCCAGGATAACGATATAACTAGCTCCAGTATGGCTGTGTTTTACCATAACATCTACCAGAGTCCCATATATAACCAAAGCCTCATCTAAAAGCTAGTTTCGCAGATATTCTGCTTTGGTTTCCCTCTCATTTCTCTTCCCTTCTTTTTAAATCACTTTCCAAAGGTAGCTGTGCTACCTTTTAACTTCAGGTTATGCCCTATCTGGAGTAAGGGCTGAACTTCAGCTCCGTCCAACTACTAAACCAAGTCGCAGAGCCACTGATGGACAAGCAGCAGGTGACATTTTTTCACCTCTTGGAGTGTTCCTTCAATACAGTACTGCAATCTCCAGGTCACACAATTTAATTCTGTCAATACCTGACATCAACAGGAATTACTTTAGACCTGGATTTTATCGAATGTGCAAAGGGGTGCCTTTCCATACACAAGCTGTACAGGCCCAAGTGCAAAACAGAGTGCACGGTGGTCTCGGCTACATGGTGTTCAACAAAAAGCAGTTTGAATTTTACAGCTACATCTTATCACCCACCCAAGTGCTTTTCTCCATGGTTGTATCCTCAAGTAGCACCAACCATTTAAATTTTAATCTTTAATATATATATACATCTTTTAATAATTTATATACACACACATAGATGTGGCATCAGTACATGGAGAAACTTATTTACAGTTAGTTGGAAAAATGAAATTTTATCCATTTACAGTTCACGAAAATAAAATTGGCATTTGTGCTTTCTGTTTGTACAGGAGTAATTTTTGTCATTTCAAAAATGTTCATATTTTTATTTGCATCAAGACATGTCACATGATGAAAAAAATTGTAAAACAACTAGGATTGAGAATCATAGAGCATTAATTCTCCTCATATACCCCACTAAGTCTACAGAATAGCTGCTTTCTATAAAAATTCTCCATTCAAACCCCGCTGTGGTTACCCAGGCTCGCTTGAGGATCTTCTTAATAAATAATAGCACACAGCAAAAGAACCATGCATCCTGTCTTGCACTGTGCACATTTATGAGATAAAAGTTTCTGCCTTCACTGAGTAACACACTGATACACACCACTTAAAACTCACTTTTTACTCAGGACCTCAAAGTGCTTTTAAAAAGAAGGAAATACCCAGAAGGAAGAAGAAAGGAAAAAAGAAGGAAATTCTACACAGCAGTTAAGAGGCACAAGGAATAAGGCTTGAATTACTGTCTTCAGACACTGACCTGGCCATGGAAACTAAGGACTTAAGCTTCAGATTCTCCCTAATCTGTTTATTGGGCTGAAGAATTCTGTTTTCTCAGGTAATCTCTACTCCTGGAGGTACACACTTGTTTATGATCTGTAATGTCAACAAAATAACGGCAGCTCTATAGCCCAAACTGCCCAACTGTATTTCAATGCCCAGCTGTATTTCCATAAATGTACTTTGCTCTTGAAAGCATGAAATGGTTTCATAACAAAGCTGTTAAATTAAAAACAGAGCTAGGTTTAATCTTCATAACAATTAAGTAAATACAGGTAGACTGATACAGCAGGCTTGAAGTACTTCTTTGACCAGGCTAACATGGGTTTTCTGGCCAATAGTAATTTCAGCACCAGCCTATACAGAAGTTACTGCCTGCCTGATGTGTTTACACTTCAGTAACCATTGGAGACCAAAAAGGTATTTGCTAAGATATACAGTTTTATATAACTCATTAAAAACTTAGAGTGACTTTCACTGGTTTTTCTTAAATACAAAGACTGTCAGGCTGGGTGAAGAAAGACTGCTGCCATCCACCTCAGGAACTAAAATACACAGCATGTGTACCATTACTTCGTAAGCATTTGAATTATTTTAGGAGTAAGAGGTTTTTAGTATCCTAGTAGGAAGTCATAGCATTCACATTCATTTCGGGAAACATTCACCTTTTCCAGACCACAAACTATTCTTCCTTTAGCCATTATTTATGTGCACTTTTGCAATGTTTTTGCACAGGCTTCTTGAAAAAGGAGTTTTCTTCTAGTCCTCTGTTTTGACAAACTACCCTCTTAGAGATGGCTGCAGGATCCCTTTTTCAACAAGGTGAGATTTCAGGGTTTTATACACACTTAATTGTTGTTCAGGCTGAAGTATCAACAGCTGTTTCAATAATTTGCTGGGATTTGGACCCCTGTCAATGAAAAAAACAAAATTTTTTGTGATGACAGCTCTAAAGACTCTTTTAGATTTCTTCTTGCTGCCCAAACAATGCCTTCCCTTTTTTGAGGACACCAAGTTATGGATTTCTCCCAGTCTATCTCCTCTTAGCTCAATATATACAGAAACTAAAAAGCATTTATATTTGTTGTCAAATGGGGATATTAAGAAGGCTTATGACAAATAAGATTCTCTGATTCATGCTTTATTACTGTAATCAATTTATTTATTAGCAGATCTTCATTTAGTATCCGTTGCCTGCCAGATAAGCTATGTACTACTGAACTAAATCGGAAATTGGCCAAGTCAGTAAAGAAAACTGCAAATTAAACCAAGCTTTTCTAAATATCAGCCTCATTTTTAGCTAGCCACTTGCTTACAATCTACTTCTTAGATGAACCAAATATAAGGCAAAGAATCTGTTGCTGATTAGGTATCCAATAATTATTTAGCCACATGCATTTACAAAACTAAGGGCATGTCTTGGTTTGGCCCCTTGACCCACCCCTGCCTCAGAAACTAAAATGTCTGTTGTAAGAGAACTGTGATTCCCATGATTTCTCATGAAAGCTGGTATGGTTCAGGGAAGATGAGCAGTATTTTTAGGAAGTTGTCTCCTTTCTTTAACCACTGCATTTTCATCTTAAACAGAAAATCCCAAGCCAAGCAACTGAGAAATACTGAAATTCACAGGAAGAACTGCAGTCTCACAACCTACTGGCTCTTCAGGAACCACACAGGGAAAGCAGATGCTGCACAACCCTCCTGCCTGAAACCCCATCCTACACCTTTCTGTAATCACTAAATTCTAATAAAACTTCTAATACACAAAACTCTCTGATATTTTGGGTACACAGGCTACCTTCAACAGTAGTCACAGAAACATTAAGACACAGCTTGAACCTGACATAAATCCTAGGAAGGGATGGTGTCTTCTCAATAGTCCTGTATTTGAAATGATTGCATAAATCCTGTTTAGCAACTGCCATCTCTTCTGTGCTAACCTAACTCCTATGCATTCATTACAGTACAGCTCCTATACATGCTTCAGCAGTTAATATTGCAAAAAGTCCATACCTTATGAAACTGGTGATATAGACGTGAACAAAAGTGGCCATCAAGTACTGACAATCAAAGCGATCCATTATCCCACCATGCCCAGGGATCGTGTCTGCAAAATCCTTTTGGGTGCAAAGGGCAGGGAGGGGAAAGAAGAAATAAAAAAAAAAGATGGTCAGTGGTTCCCACAGAACATGCCAAGGATGTATCACTTGGCAGCAGCACATCAGGGCTGTAAGTTCGCCACGGTTTCACTGCACTGAGCCAAAAGGTAGCAAGAGGCTCCTTTGCTAACAGAGTTTTTAACTGCAAAGGTGAGTCAAGGGATGAGAAGAACAAGAAGAGAAGAAGCAACTTGTCCACAGTATCGCACAAGAGGATAGCAGTAGGTCAGGTGCAGGTCTGCCAGTACTGAGAACACTTGTGTGCCTACACACACTTCATTTTGTAGCAAAACTCTTCAGCTACTGGCTGAAGAAGCTACTGGCCTCTGCAGAATCTAATTCTCCTCTTTAATACCTTTTTTGCTTTATCCTCTACCATAGTTAAAAACTGTAATATGTGCATGTTATAGAAATATATCTAACAGAATCAAAAAACACATTGTGAAAAATGATCACTACTTGAAAAAATACATTTCTCATGCAAACAAAGCTCGATACACTGCCTTTGTGTTACCTATCTTGTCTATAGAACAGCTTTATCAATCAAAATACCTTCAGACATCCTTTCTGTCAGCCACACTCACTTGTGTCCTCTGTAAGTGAAAACCCTGACCATGTGGGGTGACCGCCAGCAAGTTGAACTAGTCCTGCTCAGTGCTGGGCAGGCATTCAGTATCTAACCTAAGCTACACACTGCCTTCAGCAGCAATTCCACAACATCCCTGGTTTCCCAACAGTCCTTTGGTCATCACTTTAGGACCCAGAAGTTTTAAGAAGAATCTACCTTTTAATGTTCTACTTTAAGGATAAGTGCTGCTCTTCAGCAGCATTTTTTCATCCCAAATTCCTTCTTCACACAGACAGTCTTTTACTCGCACAGGTACGAGAGTGCTGTGGCCAGCAAAGTGCTGGGCAAGCTGCTGGGACCAGCATGAGAAAGAGGGGTAAGTACAACCACATGTACAGGAGCTCAGCACAAACACAGAGGTTTACACACTTCTGTACAAAGCACATGCCAGCTTGGTGGACATATGGAACAACAACATGAACGACAACAAGCAACAGGGTAAGAATTACAGCAGTCCTACCAAGACATAAAGAAGGTGGAGAGAAAATTTGGGGCTGCCCTCTTGCCACACTTCTGCTGCCATTTAATACCAGCCAGGGACAACACTGCCACAAGTGGCAGAGCACACCTTGCAATAAACAGAGGGTAGCAGGTCACATAATTTGCCAATACACACTCCTGTTACGAGGCAGCACTGTATTGGCAAAGGCAGCCAAACATCTCCGGCTTTGGTGAGCCTGACATACCATCATCGGCCTGTGACATAAATACCACTGCTAAAAACCAGCCAGCCACAATCTGAAGGGTAAACCACTGCCAAGGCTTCTGAGGCATCTGCAGGTTGCCTTTCATGTCAGATATAATATCTCACATCTTGCTTGTCTAAACCACTTCTGCAACATGACTTGGAAGAGGAATTATTGACCAAACTATGAAACCAGATTATTCTTAGATTTCCAGCACTGAAGTCACATGCTGACTATGCAAAGTTTGAAGAATAACACACACACATATCTGATAAAACTAAATCCTGCTTCTGATGTTAAAAACCAGCTCAAACATCATCATAACTTAGTAGAAACTCCAGCTACTACAATGAATGATCTAAAAAAACCCTAAACCTTACGCCACCAATTTATCTAATCCAAAGAGAAAACCAGCTTACAGGATTCATTACGCACCTTGATTTTGAAAGCTCTTTTAAATCCACTGGCAAAGAATCCTCCAAATGGCCCAATTAATGAGGCAAATGTTGACAGTGCAAAGCTGTGCATCTGAAATGGGTACATATTCACTGTTTCCTACAAGAAAAATAATTAACACTGTGTTTAAATACATTTAATTGTAGGCATTTTAAGCTTACATATTTTAAAGAGTCAGAGATTACATTTCATGGAACTATTGCTGGTAGTTCTTTTTCACTCAGCATGGAAGTAATGGCACTATAACACAGGATGCTATGCGGTGAAGAGGGTAAAACTCCAATCCTAACAGCAGTTACACACCAGCTGAAAAGAGAATGAAGTTCTACAGCCTTACTTCAGCTTGCCACTAATTCAGGCCATGACAAGCCTTTGTCCACTCCCCAGAAAAAAAATTCAAAGGTTTTTCTTCAAAAACAGGTCTGCAAAATGCTTAAGTGGCATCCATTTCCAGCACAAAGAAAACAAAGAGCATGAGAACACAGGCAGGTTCCCTCGGGTGACTCCAGCCGTGCATTTCCCTCCTGCTTGGGTGACCATGTCCCCTCTTTGAGTTACGGAGAGGCTCATGGCATCGATCCAGTTCTTACCCTTCCAGCCTTACCAGCATTCAGATACCCTTCTAAAATGGTTTGGAAACCCATTTAAGCTAGGAAGCCTGATTTCAATTTTGACCAAAGCCTGGAGTTTTTTCCTTACCCATCCCAACACAGCCTGAAGCAAAGGTGGCACGGAGTATTTCTTCATTTGAAAGAGCTCTGAAGGTTCACACTCTGTCACAAATCTGTTGGTTTCACTGTTGTATTCCACAGGGCAGACAAAGTACTGATGTTGAGCCAAAAAATAGGAAAACTGAAAAGCAAAACAAAAACTCCTGAATTAGGCATTTGTTGTTACACTCAAAAATCATGCTTTAATGAATGGCTTTGTCACCACAAACTCAGGGTAATAAAAATCTTTCTAATAAGAGACACAGAATGGAGAAAAATCAGCCTTTTAAAACTAGAGAATGCCTCAACAAGGCAGATGTTCAATGAGCTTAGTGACGGTTTCCCAAATAGTATTCTTTTTCCTGTCTCTCAGATTTGTATCTACTGGACATTTCAGCATTATAAAACCCAAAAATATCATCCACTCATAATTTTTTGCAGTTCACTTGTCCATTGAAACTTGAATATCTCTTCTACTAAGTTTGTCTCTTATGAGTTCTTGGTGATAAATTACTTATCACAACAGCTACTTATGCTGGTATTATCATCTGTGCATATCATTAAAGTAAATTGCTTCCCAGGAGAAATAGCATTATAAAGCATGTAACACAAAAGTACTACTTCACAAAGCATAAATAATGCTATTGATAAACTTCAGTTTCAAAATAGGGATGCAACTAATAGATAAAACCATTCCAGATACTGTAACAACAATGGCAAAAAATTATCAATACAATCTATTCAGGAGAGGTTAAAACCTTGCCTACCCTTTCTAGCAAGTTATGAATTGGCAGAATTCTCCAGCCAAAAAAACACCCTAACTCTTAGGCTTTCAGCAGTTTGAGATAAAATTAATGATAAATTTGGTTATTTCAAGTAAAAATATGAAGACTGAATCTATACAAGGAAATTCCTATCCTTGGAAATGTTCAAGACCAGGTTAGACGGGCTCTGAGCAACCTGGGGTAGTGGGAGGTGTTGCTGTCCATGACATGGGGATTGTAATGGGATAAACTTCAAGGTTTCTTCCAGATACAACCATCCTATAGTTCTATGAGTGACCTGTGGTTACTTACAATAAATCCAAATACAACAGTGGAAAAGAAGCCTCCAATGAACCCTTCCCAGGTCTTCTTGGGAGACAGCTAGGCACAAAAGAGATAGTGTTAGTCTGTCAGTTACATCACTGCACCCTTTTTTACTCTATTTCTTCATCTTGTTTGTGAAAATTAAGCTCCTACTTGGTTTTTTAAAGGTTTGTGTGAAATACTGAATGTCAGCAGCTGCAGCTACTGAACATGATAAATAGAAGGACCTGTCCCAGGCAAGGTGGCAAAGAGCCACATTTTTGTTGGTGCCACTGGGCAGTTTGAGGGAAGGGAGAGTTCCCATCCCATCTCCTTCTGCTGATTGGAGCCTGCTGCTGGCCTCTGGCTGGATCTGAGCCAGATTAAACAGCTGAACTCCTTTCAAGCAGAAGACTGGGAAACCTGCACAAGCACACCTCAGCTCTGTTGGAGAGCTCTGCAAGCAAGTGCCCATTTAGATAGTGCCAGAAACCTGGGTGTGACACAGCCACTGCTGGGGATGCTCATCAGGAGACACCAGCTTCCTGCAGACAGGCTGGATAACTAATACAGCAAGTACCTAGAGAGACCAGTGTACCAAACTGTTTTCTTCACCAAATTCTATCACATTTTCAATTTAAGAGCAGTTTAATATCAGAACCAACTAAATCTCCAAAAGTTAACATGGCAATATCATGAAAATAATTCATGGCTTTCTGTGGGGTGTTGCATATTCTACCAGAATAGGAAGATTAATGCTTGAGCCCTTCTCAGTCAACAAGACCAAATGAGGAGCAGGTATATATGACCTAGTGGCTTACTTCAAATTACAGTTTCTGTGCAGTAAGCATGCAGCTAAACCTGCATCTGAAATCTAGAAAGAATGCAATTATAAATGATAATGCAATAAGCTCGAACTGTATTATCCTGTAATGCCAATATCACATTCTCATTAATCTCAGTTTCCCATATACAAGTTTTCAGGAACAGGATAGTCAGCTTGGGCTTTTTTAGCAAAGATGTGAATCACGCAGTACAGTGTATTTTTTTCCATTAACATGTTTTTGAACAAGTAAACAAAATTGCTATAAATTGTAAAAGCTTGTTAGCAAGGAAGTGCCTAAGCACCTACCTTAATTAAGGGAGTTCTGCCAAAGAAGAATCCAAAAATATAAGCGGTAATGTCATTGCAGATAACACTTGAAATTGGAACCAGAAACCTAGAGAAAGACATTAAAAGTTTCACAGAGAAAAACTGCCTGAACCTAAACACAGGACAAAAATTGAAAGAGCAGAATTTCTTTCTGGGAAATTTTTCTGCAGTATTTAGAAGAAACTATGGTTCATAATGTGTTCACCTCATTCCCCCACGAGCACCACATTTAGCTATACTGGTTTTAGCCTTCAGCCGAACAAGATCATGACAGATTCATGTTAGTTCAAGTTAAAGTGTTATTTTGGTGCATGAGCTTAACACATGAACAAGCTAGCTTTTTCCTATCAGGCTTAAAGACTGGTACCCACAGGTAAGAAGAAACCAACAGATATATTAATGTTTTTGGTAACATCAAAACAAGCAAATTACTTGAAAAGTTTAAATGACAGCTAAATTAATAAAAATAGTTTTCCTTTTTTTTTCCCCCCTTCTTGTCAGTTTGCAGCAGCTTTTTAAGTGTTCTTTGCATGCAGACTGCATCTGAAGTTGTTATTCAAGCCTATTAAGCTCTCTTTTTTTTTCTCCTTTTCAAAGCAGGGATGTATTAATAAGCTAAAAGTCAGATTTTTTGATCATCTGCCAAACTGTCTAGCAAGAGTGGCACTAAAAAATAGAAGGCTAGCAAAGCAACTAGGTTCAGTTTTTGACAAATTAACATAATCACTATGAAAAGAACTTGTATTTGGAAACTTTGTCAAAGGCTTTGGGCTTTCTTTCTAACTATAAGTATGCCTTGTCTGCAATAATCTCCCCAGACGTACATATATCAGGAAGAGGAGAACATACAGCATTATGTCCTTGGAAGAACACAAACCATCTTCCATGTGCTTCTTCCTTCTTTCCCAACTTGAAATTTACCAAGTCCCTGAAGAAATGAGGGGTAGGAAAACACACCCACTCTCCGAGGAGAGGCTTTAAGTAATCAAGTTTAACTGCATTGCCAAAATTTAATGTATCACTGGACATGGGGCACAAAGATTGCCCAACAATAACCAAGATTAAAACTCTTAAAGTATTTTAAGTACTCTGAATTTATTTGAACAGAGAAGGCTGCAGGAAATATGGCCAGATCGGGATTTCAAATTAAATGGTCCAACTTCAATAGCTCTGAGCAACCTGAAGCTCCCAGGTACTTGCAAAAGAATTGCTGGATATTCATCTGTTCAGCAAAATGCTGTGGAAACTATTTGACCTAGCATGCAATCAATCCTATTCCTTGCAAGTAAATGAAGTGGTTGTTCAAAACTATCAGACTTGTGTCTGTCAATCCAGATAAAGAGGTTTCTGCTTCCTCTCCTGTATGCTTTACCTCATCACTCTCAATTTCTCCGATTCCCCTTCCAACTAGACATGAATGCTCCTACAATTTGTACTGCTTTAACTGTTCCCACAATTATTCCCTTACCAGACCTATGCAAAAGAACCAACCTTTCAATGCAATAGAGGTACAGATCAGTTTCTTACTGTCCCCTTACCAGATCATGCCTTCAAAGAGATTTTGGATGACAAGATGAGATTGAGTTACAGTGATCAGCAAAGTGACATGAGTCCATGCGAACTGTTAACAATGCAACAACACAACAGTTAGTGGAAACACCGACCCATACACCTCCATAAATCCTGGCGTGTCAGCTACAGGAGCTGCTGAGGAGCTCCCTGGGAAGACCAGTTCTAGTGATAATGCAAGAGATGTGTGCATACAGTATATCACAAGTGAGCTGGCTTTCTGAAGCAAATTCTGAAACTTCTTCAGCAGGTTTCTCCATCAGATACCTCCACCCAGAATTTTTGAACATGTGGTATAACACCTGATTTAATAAGACATACACCTCCAGCATGAAAGCAGCAAAGAAGTTTAAGCAATGTGATATTCTGTATATACATACAACAGACATGTTAGAACCGTAACAATAAAATGGCAATGAACTACTCATGAGAGTCATGTTACATAGATGTGGATCTCTCTCAGAATACTCTTAAGAAACATGAAAATTCTCAGGATTAGCAGAATTAAAGTGTTTGTTTTTAAGGGCATGGTCATTTAAACAATCATTTCATTCAGTACTACTGTATGCACTTGGTGTTTAATCTGTAGAGCCAGTGTACAATAAAGTGGTTTCCAAACAGGTTACCAGCAAAGATTCTGCAACAGATTTTATTTTCCAAACACTTTTAAATCAAGAACTGGTAGTTTTCTCATGATACACCAAATTTAAGCACTCTAAATTTCTGGGCCATTTAACACTCAAAACGTCCTACTTCTTCAATCCTCTTATCAGATGTGTTTTCCTATTGCAGCCAGACTCAAGTTGCAGATAAGACAACTCGAGAAGGCTGAAGGGGGGTACAAGAAATGACTAAACATTTCTGAAAATATTACTTGATGGTTAATTAAAGCAGCTCTGCAGCAAAATTTTTAGCATTTGTACAGTGACATTGGAACACCCCCTAAAACCAAATGGCTACTCTATTAGAATCATGAAACAGTTTGGTTGGAAAGGACCTTAAAGATCGCATAGTTCCAACCCCCTCACCACAGGCAGGGACACCTTCCACTGTACCAGGTTGCTCAGGGCCCAATCCAGCCTGGCTTTGGACATGTCCAGGGATGGGACAGACTAAACACTATGTTGCCACACAGTAGATATATGGCTTCCCTCTGTTTTGCTGCAATTCCTGGGTAGTCACATTTTAATGTTTTCTGGGCAGACACCAAGTCGTGTGACTGACACTACACATTTTCACCTTCTTTCTAGAAAAGGAAAAAGGAAAAAAAAATCCTGGCAATTTAATAAATTTACACTGTGCCAGTCTGAAGATGAGGAGGTTTTTTTGCAGATTAGAAGATAAAAGACTATCTCTCCTAGAAAAGCTGCATCTCGCTGTCAGGTAAGTTCCCCTACAAACAGCGTAAATTATTTTGAGTAAAAGATTTTTTTTACATGCTTATACAAGGCTCAGTTAAGTCCTAGTCTAGAGTTGGGGATCCTCAGTGGTAAAGTGTTACCTAAAGCAGTGCAGAAACAGAGGGGTTAACTTCATTCCCAGAGCTTTAGGAAATCTTTAAAGTTGTGCAATGCCCTGATTGCTCAAGTTCTTTCAAGACAGGAGCTGTACTGCACTGCTGTTTCACTGTGATTTCTAATCATTCCTACATAGGAGTGGGAGGTGGGGCATTGTCAGTGGGGTGCTTTGGGTCTGTTTTCGGTGTTTTATTTGCTCTGGTTTCAACCTGTAACATTACAAAATTAGTTTTCAACGTGTAAGATACACATAAGGAAAAGGTTCATGCTGTTGCTTAGCTACTATGCTGATTACTAGGTGGACAAACACAAGAGATGAGAATTTCGGTTTCTTTTAATACATCAATGACCTATTGAGACACTGCAGAGCAGAAGACCAGAACAGCTGTGAAGTGTCACAGAATAAATATTCCACACAGGGGTTAAGATCAAGTTCCCTTCATGGTACTTCAGTGGGGCCTCTAGAAAGCAACACTTGAGTCACAAGAACCACTTTCCACACAACGCTGAACTGTTCGGCTTCAGACCCGGCAGGGAGATGCATCCCCCTCCTCCAGCAATCTCTTTCATATCAGTCTATCACTAAGGGAAACATTTCATGTTGGACATGCACAAGGCCTCACCAAGGACACCTTGTACTGAGTGAAAGGCCACATCCCGGGATAGAATAATAATAATAATCTGCAAGGTGAACAGATACAGTCCAACATCACTTGATTTCATGTTACTCTCAATTTAAATACATTTTCCACACCCCTCTTCCGAGCTATTTTATGAGCATATGGACATGACTGTTTCTAATGACATTCATAACGTGAATGAGCACAGCAAAGTGGGTAATACACACCATGTAAAACTGCAGACGATAATGTTTCTTCACTAAACTCAAAACAAACATGCAGAATCCTGTAAAACAAAGCAAGTACAGTTTGTACCATCTTATATTCAATGACACTGAACTGTGATATACCAGTGATTCTCTTCTTTTGAAGCAGTTTTTAATCTCTCTGCTGCTAGAAGTGTTGACTTACATTCAGTTAAGTGTACATATGGAACTATTCTCTTACAAGATTATGATTTAGTTAACACAGGTTTAGCTAACATCAGTAAGGAACATCCATCTTGACACATACAGGATCCCATTGCGGACATCTATTTTCAGCAAATGAGATCATCACTTTTAAAAACCACTCAAAAGCCAGGTCAACAAACTGGTTTTGAACTATTAACAGAAATAAATGAAAGGAAAAGACCAGCTTGCCCCTTTACCCCAGACAGGCATATGGCTGCATGTAATGTAAAGCACAGGTGTTGGAGAGTTTAGCTGACCAAAAAGAACTTTCTGGGTGATTAATACAGCACCTTCTCTCCCAGGGCAACTTCCTGTGCCAGTGGAGGTCAGAGGCCCTCAAAAGATCCTGAATCCTGGAGATAGCCCCTAAATGACCCCATAATCCCAATGCCAAGGGGCTCTGCTATGCTCTGCCTCCTCCTTTTGCTCATGCCTGGCATGTCCCATCTCTCCCCTCACCAGGTCACAAGGCATTATTTAAGTTAGTTTCCTCAAGCCAAAGCCAGCTGAAAAAGGTGAAATTCTGCAAAGCTGGTTTCAAGTTTGTGATCTAAGCACTGTGCAGAATTTTTCTTCGGTTTAAGAAAAAAACCCCCAACAATAGACAAACTGACAGTTCATCACAAAGATCAGGTTTCTCAGTACACTCTACAAGTATTTGTAGCATAGCAGGCCCCTGTCCCTTAAGCTAATCTGAGTATTTAGCTGATTTAATTTTATGCTAAACTGCATTGCTGAAAAAACATATTTACGTGTTCCCAAAGCAATACCCCACGAGTTCCAGCTTGTGTCTCTTCTTCCTAGGGAAAAGGCATTTAAATTTTTTTTCTTTGGACAGGGAGGAAATCTATCCGTGAGGCATAGTATCTGAGTATCTGAGTATCTGAGGCAAAAAATTAAGACTCAGGCATTTTGACTAATCAGTTTAAAAATATATTAGTAAATCCTATTACTGGAGACCTAGGAGAACACTTGCACAATAAAGAATCAACCCAGCACAGCAATTACACACAGAAGTCATCACTACAGCCTGCCAAAATAGCACCAGGTCTTCGGCAATCAAAATTAATGCTTGCCAACCTCTTTTGAGCACTTTTATCTCAACTGTCTCAAGATCATCTCCTTATTTAGGCTGCTTTCTTCTTCTCAGTGAATGCAAAATTTGTACTCATCTTTTCACAGGAAAAATGTAACAGCAAACACCTCATTTCCTCAAGCATTAAGAGGAAAAAGTAACAAAGTGCATAAAGATGAGGAGCAATTATATATATATATTTTTAATTAAATGAGCAAATGCAGCACAAAGTTCTTCCATTTTTGTGACTTCCTGCACTTACCTGTTAAATAGAGTGCAAAAGATATAAACCTGTGGTAACGAATGAGGAATTGCAGCTGTTCTCTTCTTTGCACAAATGTAGCAAAGTAATCAGCTACAGTCTCTCCATAAAAGAAGTAGTTCACACACAGCAAAAAGTACCTGTAACATGCAACAGCTAACAGTTATTTTAATAAGATAATATATATTAAATGCAATTCTTAAAAACAAAACAAATAAACAAGGATTTATTCATAACAGGGAAAAAACCCAAGTAATAAAAGGCCAACTGATCTGTCCAAGTTCACAGATGGAACACAACTACAGAATTCTGTACTGGAGACAGATGTCAAGTTTTATGTCTGTACATGACCCACCAAGCTGTCATGACACCACAGCAGGAGAGGAAGAAGATGATTTAAGTTTCACATCCTAGCTTATTGATGTTCTGGCCTGCTACTCACCAGCTGAGGGATCTAAACCATGGTAAATCATATGAGTGGTAGACTCTGTAACCAATAGTAATGATTTCATGGTAACACTTCACTTGGATGCTTAAGACCTAAAATAAGAGAAATAAAAACCTTTGTAAACATGCTGCAGTTGTTTCTTAGAGGCAGTAAGGAGCACTGCAGCCTGCATTAAGGAGGAGACATTATTCTGAAGTCAAATTCCCCTCAGAAAACAGCTTCAAAGCAAATCCAAGGAAAACTGAGCTCCGTTTAAAACTTTAAAAAATCTCCAAACCACTGTACATGAAGAAAAAAGCCCCCACACTGGGCTAGCTTCAAGAATATACTGAAGAAAGGAAAGCTCCTGACCTTTCTGCATTAAAACAGTTTGACAGCAGCAGGTCAGAAGTGCTTCCTATAAAGAAACCTCTCCTATTTCTTTTGGCAAAGTTTTATCATTACATTTAATTCAATAAATATTTTCCAGGCCCAATGCAAAAAACTAGCTGTGCAACACAGGTCTTTCACTTGCAAGCATCTCATTAAGGGCAATTAGCATTTATGATTAGAGGCAAAGCTCGTCTAACCCAGGTCTGAATGTCACACCCTCCCAGGCCTTCATTTTGTTTTGCTGACCTCACTGCTTCCCTGCCTTGCTGGCCTGAGGCTGGCAGTATGTCCTGTCACGCCTTTGGGCTTCAGAGGACTCTGCCCCTTCTGTCCAATCCGAGTCTCCAAGCAGATCACCCTACCCAGACATATGGAATTGCCAAACCCAGGCCATGGGTAATCCCCTGCGGGAGCAAGAACCTGCCCACGCTGCTGGTGGTGCCAGCACGCAAGGCTTTGCAGCATCCTCTTACCGCCCGCGCGTATCAATACATTTCATCTTGCTCAATGTGTGAACACAGATTAAACAGTCTTACACCACCTCAGTGAGTTAATTTTGAAGCTCCCCCATCTTGTGCTCTTTTTTCTGCTTGGCCTACCTTATAAAGCTTAAATGCTATAGGCAAGAGCAACATTACAGTAATGCACCTTACAGTGGGAAAGGGCACCAGAGTCCAAGCCATGGAAGCCTGTTACCCAAGTAGCCAGCAAATGCAGAACATACTTTCCAACTCTTTAGAGCAGTCTCAGGTCTTGCCCTCCAAACCTCACCGGATTTCTCTTCCTACAAGTCTCTGGGCATTTTCAGTCCCAGTGTTGAGATCCAGTTTCATCATCACAACTGTTATTTAAATATAAGCTATTTTATTCCAGTGAAATTAAATAATTCATGAACAAGCCTGGTTTTTCCCTCCGTTCTCCTTTTTATGTAGTCTCAAATATCAACTTCATTAACAGCTCATTATATTAGAAGACAGACTTTTTGCTTTATGGCACAAAAGAACTCTATTACAATTCTATACTAACTTTAATTACTTTTTGGTTCATGTCTTAACAGCTTTGCCCATGATGGCAATCTGACAGTATACCATGGATACACAAAATCACCCTGCAAATTGATTAGTTCCTTTTTGTTCATAATCATCATTCTCAAATGTAACAGACTACTAAGGGAAGGATTGAGGGGAAAAAAAAAACCTCTTTACATCAACCTGCACTTTAAAAGGGCTTTTTTTGTTGTTTCTTCACCCACAAAAAAGAAAATCCTCCACGAATGAGACAATGAATTAATAGTTTGTTATGTCATTCATCTGAAAACAGGAAATATAAACCAGACTAACTCGGCTGTAGAAACTGTCATGCAGACCATAATGCTGGTGAAACAGCATTCCAAACTCTCAAGACACTAGATTTTATGGCCTTTGGAAGAAGGGGCAGGTGACTCACAATGACTACAAGGATGTTGTGAGGTTATGCAGGAAGAAACGTAGAAGGGCCAAAGCCCAATGAGAACTTAATCTGGCTACTGCCATAAAAGACAATAGAAAACACCTTCATAAATACATCAGAAGCAAAAGAAGGGCTAAGAAGAAGCTCCACCCTTCGTTGGATGCAAGGGGAAACACAGTGACAAAGAATGAGGAGAAGGCTGAGGTACTTAATGCTTTCTTTGCCTCGGTCTTTAATGGTAAGACCAGTTGTTGAGCTGGGAGACAGGGACAGGGGTTAGTCTCTTCTCCTAAGTAACAAATGAAAGAAAATGGCCTCAATTTAAATGGGATTGGAGGTTTAGATTGGATATTAAGAAAAATTTCTTCACCAAAAGGGCTGTGAAGCTTTGGAAGATGCTGTCCAGGGCAGTGGTTGGGTCACCATTCCTACAAATATTTAAAGGACAGGTAGACGTGGAACTTGGGGACATGGTTTAGTGGTGGACTTGACAATGCTGGGTTAACAGTTCAACTCAGTGATTTTAAAGGTCTTTCCTAACCTAAGTATTTAAAGGAATACAATCCAAAAATTCCCTCACAGGAGGCCAAGAAGGAAGTAAATTCACATTTTGGCAGTTAAACAAACCTAGAGTCAAAAATTGAAGCAGTTACCTAGAAGGACCAATTTCAGCGCATTAAAAGCTACATTCCTGCCCATTCCTTGCCATGACTGGGAAAATAGTTAAACCATCATTCCATTAAAATACCAGCAATTAAAATGATGCAAAGAAGCAGTAAAGGCTGACCTGCTACGTAGCATGTATGAAGAACGTTATAACTATTGTTATTGTTATCCTCATCAGTATTTTACTCCATGACCTAAAAGTGCGCTTTGTCTGTCCCTTAGAAAGGGATCTAGCTCCAGCCTACAGATAAATGCAAGGCCACAACGAAGCCCCATAGAGAAATATGGAATTAAAGGAGCATGTCTGAGGAAAGCCTTTCAGGGCCAGCTGCAGACAGGAGACCAGGGCTGCCTGCTTTTCTTAGCCTCAAAATTGCACCAATCTCTTAGTTTTTTATTTTAGATTTTTGCTGTTGTTGGTAGGTCTGGGGTTTTTCTTGGGTTGGTTTTAGTCTGATTTCTGTTGGTTTGCTTTTTAAAACAAACCTCAACATGCAACAGTAGGTCACGCAAACTAGTCAATGAAATAGATGATAGTAGTTAAGGAAGGCAACAGTGATTCAACTTCTTGGGGTTACTTTAATTCCTAAAAAAAAAAAGTATATGAAAAGTAATTACAGTATATAAGAAGTCCTAATCTACAACATCCAGTTGTGAATCTGTCAGGGGTTTTTCAAAAATATTTACATTTACAGAAATAAATGATAATTGCTCTGAATTGTCTGTGCATTTTCCGTTCAGCTTAGGCATGATGAATGAAGAGATTAAATAACTCTTGCACAGAAGAATGCATTCAAATAAACTTACCAGAAGCATCAGCATAAATGATCCCAGATATATAACCAGAAAAAACCCAGAAATCATAGCTAGGGAGAGAATTCCACGAATCCACCAATTTTTCCATCTATTAAAAAAAAAAAAAAAAAAAAAAAGAAGCAGTTATAGATGAAAATAAATCCCACTTCCTCTGCTAACTAGAGATTAAACTGTATTAGAAACAGTGGGAATAGTGGAAATTTTTGTGTTTAATCAAATGCACAGCACGAAACACAGAATCAAGCAATTATCCAACTAAACAGGATGCATAGTAAAAGAAATTAAAGTTAGGCACCTTTCTTCTTTCTCTGTGCTGCCTCAACCCTGCCAAGTGTCATTTGCAATGAATTAGTACAACCCCATATTGAAGCTCCTGTGAAAATACATCAGGACCCTCAAAAAGCATCATGTAAGCTGCAAGACTGATGGGGGCCCAGCCATGTAAAGGCTGGCATATGAAAGAAAGACTGCCAGGTGAAAAGCAAATGATTCTCTGAGGAGTAATAGACACACAACAAGACCTTGGAACAAGTGATCACCATATTTCTATAGCAGCCAAGTAGCTCTTTTGCCAGATAGAGGGTTATCTATGGAAAGCAGTCCTGTGCTCTTGTGCTCCTATCACTGGAACCAGGATAGGAGAATAGGTGACAATGGGGGTTGATGGGTCAAACTAGCTGTACTCTTTTGTCCTTGCAGACCTTTGCAGCTGCTAGTGGCTACCTAAGGAAAATGGAATAAAAATTTCTGTTACCACAGAATCACAGAATCATTTATGGTAGAAAAACATCTGAGACCATAGTGTCCAACTATTAGCCTAGCATGGCCAAGTCCACCACTAAATCATGTCCCTGACTGCCACATCTACGCATCCTTTAAATACCTCCAGGGATCGTGACTGCACCAGTTCCCTGGGCAGCTTGTTCCAATGCTCGACCTTTTTCCTAAATTAAACCTCTCCGAAGGTTTAACTCCAAACCCTTTTCCTAAATTAAATTTTCATAACATCCAACCTAAACGTCCTTTGGCACAATTTGAGGCCATTTCCTCTAAATGTCCACTGAAGCAACTAATCACACGTTACTGCTAGACACAAAGCCCCCTACCATAAACCTCAAGACATTCTTTCTAATGTTTTGCTTTGCGTCAGTCTTGTGTTTCATTGCTGCATCAGGAGATACACATGATTCAGGAGACACCTGATTCAGTGTTAGTTTTGAATCAGACTCCAGTTCTAACGTAAACTTCAACTACAATAATTTGATTTTCAAGGATTTGACTCATTGGCAGGTTAATGGCAGCAACAGCCACTAATTGGATTTGCCTTAAGTATCAGAACAGAGGCAGAAGGGGCTTTATCACAACATGTTTTATGTTCCTCTGTGATGTGGATACACAGTAGCAGCTTGGCCCTAGTGGCAAACCCATAGAGAGCAAGCCTCCTTCAGAAGAATTCAGCTTCCTTTATGAGTAATATTAAAATACCACACAGTATCTTGGGCGTGTTGGCAAGCGCAGCCCTGGAAAGACAGCTTCAGTAAGACAAGAAGGTCCAGAATTCAGGAAGCCACCTGCCAAATTTATTGTATCCTAACTCTCTGCTAGAAAGTTATAGATACTATTTCTTTCAGAGATCAAGTACAAAGAGTATCCATATTTCTGAGAGTTATAGTGCAACCCACTCATGTTGCACATGATGCCAACAGCTCTGCTGGGACTGCTGGCAACTGAACTGGCAGGTACTTTCAACTCTAGCATTCATAATGCACTAAGAATTTAATTTTTCACTCAAAGCACCCTTTGTACACCTTCGTGCAAACACTCCAATAAAGAATTTCAAGCACGTGAAACAGGAAAGGTTTCACCTGCACCTCTTAGTTGCAGGCTTTGAGGTATCACCATACCTTTCAGAACAAGTTTGATTTGGAGACCGAAGACTTCCACATTTAACACAATGAGAGATCTCTGAAACTAGACACTCCTTGCAGTGTGATGGCAATAGAGAACATCACATTCTGCTCACAGCTGGTGCAGTTTAGAAACAGGCTTTTTAAAACCTGAAACATTACATCTGCTTATAACAGAAATGGACAACAGACAAGAAAATGAGCAAGGCAAAAAACTCATTTCACACTGCTATTGGAGATATCTGCTGGAGAGCAGTTATTTTACAAGGATTTGGAAGGTTTTAATTACAGTCTGGGTTAGAGATCCTTCTTTTGACTTTGCAAGACCTAAGTTGCATCTGAAATACACATTGTTTATTGCCTGGTTTGTTACATTGAGCATAAGGCATATATGACACTCATTCATTTTAGTAGGTAGTTTTTTGGTCCCTATCACCTAAATGCTCTTTCATTGCGTTATTGAAAAAAATTTAATGCAACTTGCTCGCCCCAAAAGGGTTTGACTGATCAGGTGTTGTAAAGGGACTGCATAAAATATTATACAAGGAACTTTATCCGACAGCCCTCATGAATACGCAGGTCCACACAATTATCTGTCTATCTATACACATACACATCCCCTCACATTTCCTGGCCATCAAGCTCCTGGGAGGCTGGAGGTAGAAACCTAAGTTTTAGAAGAAATAGCAGGAAAAAAAATAAACAATGCTTTAAAAATTATGGGTCTATCAGCTATGAGGTATTTAACTGTATAGCAAAATATTTAGAAGTGCAAATGTCAAAAAGCTAGTAAACCTCACCTTGAGAATTTACACATCTTTTCATTCATAAACCAATCCCCTCTCGATCTTGGAGGTAGGAAATCAGTTTATTACAATCTCCAGAAAGAATCATTCTGTAATTCAAATTCTTTAGCCCATGTTATTGCAATGCTCAGACTCAGTAAATGTTTATGTAAACTGTGTTTACTTAGAAAAGTATGCAATGGGTAATTTACAGGTGTTTGCAAAAAATATTCCACTGAAGGGACTATCAAAGCATAAATAAATCAATAACATCCAGCAACAATTTATCCCTTAAATTTTCACATCAACCATATGAAATATTAAACTGCAGTACAATTTTTATGACTTAAAACTGTAACATAATCTGTATGAATTTTAGCCACCAGCTGTTAAATTTGAGAGCTCTTTGTCTCACTGTACCTGGCAGACAAGCCTGACAAAGCCCTCTTGAGGATTTCTGGAGTGCTGTCTGTTGGCGGAGGAACATCAGGAATATCTGAATCACTTCTAAGGTCCAACTCACGAAGTCTTTCTTCCAAATCCACTTCCTATCACAACAAGAAAAGCAAAGCTATCAGAAAACTCAAGACAGCATGGAAGATTATTAGCTATTGTGTCAGAAAACAGTATTCAGTGTCAAAAATTAATTTAGGAACTGATAATACCTGCATTACCTTCTAAAAGACAACAATGGTGTACTAGTGAAACTGTAGATGATGTAGGAGATAAATGTATGGCAGTAAATGTTTATAGGAAGACCTGTACTTGGATGTTGTGACATTACCTGCTGTACTCAAGAAACTTCCCATTCTAGGCATCACTCTTCTATGGATATATGTTTGCAGAAATACTACAGCTGACATAGAATACTGGAGTTTGCCAGAAATCCCCAAGCCCCTAACACATTCCCTTATCTACATCTCAAATTACCCTTCTATGGAATAAGAGGAAGGTTTAATGCCACATTAAGAAAAAAAATAAACAGGAAATGTAATGCATGAAAAAAAAGTCCCTTTATACAATGAGAAGAGGTTGCTGGCAGTTTTATACATGGTACGGCTTGAACCCTCAGGCTTGAAAAGAACAATCCAAAACCAAACTATGAAGTGACCAAGCGTCTCACGGACACAGTATTACGCAAAATAATGTTCTGTATGACTGCAACACCACAGTTCTTCCTTCAGTATTCGCTGAGGACTGTTAGGGAAGACATCATCTAGACAGACTGCGTCTCTAACCCAAATGCAAAACAGGCACTACATATTTTGGTGACAACGTCCAAATTGTCACCAATGCTCAGAGCACACTGTCAGGACAGTTTTTCCCTCAGTTAAAGCCAACACTAAGGGTGACTTCACTCGTTCTAATGTTGCAAACACCACAGCTCCAGGGAGCTGGAAAGCTGCACTCAGCCCTGGCACAGCAGTAATGCAGAGAGCAATCTCTAGCTCAGTGTCTGGCTCCCTTGAGACCTGAACTTCCTCCTGACCTCTCTGACTCGCCTCACCTTCTTACAATCTCAAACAGCTTCCAGCCTGCCCTGCTGCCTCAAGTTCATCAGTTCTTAGCCATTCTGGGGACTGTTAAGTAACTGTGCTTTAAAACTTTCTTCTCCACTGCTATATGCTATTTCTCCATCTCCCCCTCTTTCCAACTTCCTCATCTCAGTTCTTTCTCTTTTATCTATTCCTGTTAATTAGAAACTTCTGCTTTTCTTTCCTACTTTTCCTTAACAATATTATTTTGTCCCCTTGTCCTGAGTATTTTTGTCACTTTTTCTAAGCCATCAGAGGTACATCCTCTCTTTGATCCCCACTACAAGACACCACAGAATTTAGGTGCCTCCACCGCCAGCCCTCCCACCCAAACCCAGCATGGTTACACTGTTTATAATCCACAGCCGTTTCCCTGCAGCTACACTTCGGTGTAACCTCTGTCCCAGTGCCTGGCCTCCGCAAACAACACGAGGCAGAAGATAAGGTTTTCCAAAGCTGGTCACCCAAAGCCAAGGGCTGTGCCCACACCGCGGGGTTGGGCAGAGGTGGCTGTGGAGGGGCCAGGGGTCAGGAGCTGACCAGGGTGCTGCAGGCAGCCTCCAACCTTGGACCCTTCCCAGGGTCTCCAGGGTCACCAATCCAAGGGAAAACACCATCCTTTCCATTTAGAAAGTGCTTTTAACCTTTTAGAACCTGAGACAGTGATCTGGCACTATACATATGCACAAGGGAAGTGGGTACATCCTCTCTTTTTTAAAGTTAGACCTGAGGTTTTCTCATTTACTTGATGTACCACGCACATGCCCAAGATGAAATTCTCAATTTTACACCATTTTCTTCTTTCAAAAAGGTGATCAGTGCTTCCGCAGTCCTTGAAACCCCACAGCTGAATAATTATGAGGCAGACTCTGCCTATAATTAATACAAGTAAAAAGAACAAATAAGTTGTGGTCCAGACTTCAGAAATTCTGTAGAACACCTGAAAAAGCACATAAATAAATCAAAAATTACCATGCTCGCAACCCTGCTATTGAGAGGTGTTTCTCACAGTGTTGTACCATAGCCTAGGAAATCAACTATAGATGCAACTGGGGGGATGACAGCTCTCTCCCAAAGCCACATTCCAACTCCTGTGACCTGCTCTGGAGTGGAGCAAGCTGTCTGTACAGTCCTAGGAGATGCTACTCACTGTGCAGATGACGGGCTGTAATCCTGGCCCTAAGACCATGACTTAGCGTCTTTAATATTAATCCCCGCTTGCAGACGGCAGAGATGTTCTCTCTTTTAAGCACTCAGAACTAAGAATATCCCCAAACTTTTTTATTCCATTTTGGTATTGCAGAGAACAATTGTGTTGAAACAATTAAAAAAAAAAAATCATACTTAGTTTTGTCCCTCTGATCTTTAACAGAGCTATGACTTACAAGCACCTCATTATAAGCAATATTTTAAATTTGCTACTTCTAACATCTGAATTCACAGAGTTCAGGCTTCAGAATATCTAAACAGCCTTCAGGCTTTTTTCAGAGTATATAAACAGCCTGAAGAAGGAGTCTGCGTTTACCTGACGTGATTTTCAGTAGCTCATGGGAGTTTGGCTGGTGCCACCTGCAAGTTGCATGGAACTTGGTGCATTTTTTTCACCTTACACTGCTACAATAACCAGTGGGAATCAACACCTCAACTATCTTCAGCTTCCCTGTGTAACATACCTCAAAAATTACTATGAATGCTTTTTTTTCCAGTTAACTGCTATCATAGCCATGACAATTTCCTGAAGGAGGCATTTAATTTGTAAAGTCAGGAGTCAAAGAGGACATTGCTCACTAAAAGCTAGTTAATTGTCTTCTGCATCATTAAGTGCTTAGAACCTCATCACTGGAGGACAAGACTTTCTTGCTAATCATTTTCTAAATTATTTTATGTGATTGATTACAAACATTCCAGTTTATAGCCATGAATAACAACAATCATTATGGAAGGAAACACTAAGTTAATCACTATAAAAGCACTCAAAAAAAAAAAAAATTCAAGAGCCTTGCTGCTGCAGCTTGACCTTGTTGAAGCAGTTTTGGACTTCAGCATAAAGCCAAGCAGCCCTTCCTTCTCCTGCTCTTCAGATTTGCGGTCTGGCCAAGCTTAGTACACAGTAACATCAAGGACCTGTGAAGGTCCATGGGAAATGCCATGGGTTTCACACTGTGAGCAGCTATTTACCAGGTTTTCAGAGGTTAATTGAAACCAGCACAGGTTGTACTGTCCTAAGTGCCTAGGAAACCTTTCAAACCCAACTCCAAATTAAGTGTTTTATCCATGGTGTTTGGATTTTTTCCCTAGAGTTTTCAATTGCAGGTGACAGAACCTTTTACACACAGCAAGTGTGCCACTCCTGCCTGTTTGATTCACACCCAAAGTGTCTGTAGCAGGTAGGCGGCTTAAGTTTGGGATTCTCAAAAGACAAGACTTTCATCCTTATGCTAAATCTTCTGTACAAGACCACAAATATTTGGCCATACAAAGGGAGAAACTCAACCAGTCAGGAGCCTGAGCCTCCATACCAGGAATTCAGAACATGTGACATCTTGCCACAAATTAGGCTTCCATGTGGATTTCTGCTTGCCGGCTATTTTGCAACAGCTCACAGAATACAGCCATGTGTCATGGAGAATGAAAATAGACTTCTCCATCTTTCATAATCTAAAAGGCCACACACTCCTGAATTGCTGTTTCGTACCCCACGCCCTCCACTACAATTAACACATGCCAAGCGAACCACGCACCAGAATTATTCTGGTTACAAAGGCACTTGCAATGTTCCTCTTGTACGGCATTTTTCCAGGGCACCATAAGGAACTTCTAAGTAGACAGCAAATATGTTCTTCTTTGAGAATGTAGCATCTCCATGACGAGCAACTGAGAAAATGAAGACACTGTCCAACAATTTATGTGAAAAAGTAAAAAAGCAAAAGAATTTAGTTATTGTCACAAGTCTAAGTGTTACTCAAAGTAAGTTTTCTCCTCCATCTTTGATCTTTCTGCAGTCTCTCTCAGAAGTTCCATAATGAAGTCAATAGTTCAGTTAGAACACATTGTAGAGTATTTAATTAGGTGTACCTTGATACCTTCCTCGGAAGCCAAGATATCAAAGTGTCAGAAGATCCTGAATAATGAAACCTTTTTTTCCAAACTATTAAAGCCTGACATATGCAGAGACACAGGCAAGAGACCTGCACATGCTGAGTCAAAGACTGGAACCTACAGACCCTTTGCTCTCTGCATTAGTACTCATTCACCACCATTTCCAAGAAAACAGAGGTTTGGAAATAGTCTGCCTTCATTATTATTACCATGCTTGTAGCAGAAAGCATAGAGGTCAGACTTCTCTGTGAAATTAAACGGATCCAGTTTTGGGGTACTCCAGGAGAAGTAAGCCCAATGAAGTAACTAAGTGATCCATGACAGACAGACAGACAGATCCACCATAGGCTATTCTGCAATTAGGAATTTCATTTCTCCCAGCAGATTTGTGAGGTGTTGGACATCCAAGATCCAAGTGCCAAACTGAGCTTCACAGGTCTGAGCAACTTATCTGGCAATTGATTCCCTGGCAGGGCTGTCCCATGGAACAGAAACAGCTTTTTCAATACCACAAGAGAAACAGCATTCAGTGATTCCAAGCTTGTTGTAGTTACAAATAATTAACAGCCAGCAATGCAATATGATCACACTTACCCCCCCCCCCCCCCC
>VZRR01005329.1:463779-482797 GCA_013398015.1 Oreocharis arfaki
CCCGTCCTCCTCTGGCAACTCTGTGCAGTACGAAGAGGAATAACTGTGTGATTACTTCCAGGATACACCAATTTTTTGGAAGCATTTGAAAGCACTGTCTCTTGCTTTTTAGTTGCATACTTTTCAGTAAAGAACGCAAACAAGTGAAATTTTAAAAGAAGCATGAGCACATGCAGAACAGCCTGTAAATCTTTAATTGATTTATACATACTAAGTATCTGAATGCCAAGTCATTCCTCTTTCTCCCAGTGCTCACAGAGTATTTATGAAGGCACTTTGACCAGACATTCTTAGGAAAAGAGCACCCAGGGCAAGCAGCAGGAAGTAAGAAAGTGACAACCAAAAAATCACTCCTGCATGCCACAGGACACCACAAAGAAACAACAAACTTGTGAAATTTCAAGCCCCTATAGTGCAAAGGCATATTCACAGCAATTTTGCAAAATCGCACCAGCTCAACAAGCTAGTGAGCAACTGGAAACACTAAGACTTGCAGAGCTTGGGAACTTCAAGAAGCTTCACAAAGGGTATATCATATTCCTTTATACAAAACCAAGGAATTTAACTTTCCTCTGAAATTATATCAATGTAGAAATAGCTACCAGTTGTTTCCAATTAGAGATAAAAAACCATGCAAACAAAGAAAAAAGACCCCAACAGCTTCACTTAAATTCAGTAGGAAATGAGCATCTGTGGACATAGTAAGTGTAACATGAAAAGTACCAGACAGCACACTGAAAACAGGGCTCAAAGCAGAATACAGAAAAACCTTCAGACATATTTAGTGTTTCTGGAGTTCTTCAACAAACACAGAGGGCTTCTCTACTTGGGCAATAAAAGGTGCATGTTGCCTTTGTATATCTGGAAGGCTTGGTTTGGGCCAAGAAGAGCAGCAGCAGCACGAAGTCCATACCATCCAAAGAAACAAGTTTTCTCCTTCATTACAAGTGAGGAAGAGAGTGACGTTTCTGAGCTGCCTACCAGAAAGCAGTGCAAACCCACTGCATCGTGGCTATCCTGAGTAGTTATCAACCAATGAACCAGTTCTGAGTCCAAATACAGGATTACCACACCAAATAGGTCATCTCAAAATAACTAGAGGACAATACAAGTATCCACTTGTAAAGGCCAGGCAAGAGATAGAGCAGAGTGATAACCATCTAGGAAGCTGTATAATGTGACACCTGTGAATCCTGATGACCAGATGCTGCTCATCAAATCACCTACAGCGGCCATTACCTGTGTGCTCATATTCAAAACAGAGTCTCAAACTGTGACCCACTGATTGAAACCTCAGTACAAAATACTGGTTTATCTCTACAGTTACCAACGGCACTAAAGCCAGCTTAATATGTAAAATCAATCCTTACTGTCACTTGTGAGCCACAACAAGCGTCACTGGTGCTGGGCACATTGCAGAAAGGTTGAACAACTCCAGTGGGAACACGGAGGCTCCCACAAATAATCCGTGAGAAAGTCTCTGGTGCAGTGGAAAAGGCTTTCATTATCTGTTGTTCAAGCAAACACAAATGTATGCACATTGAAACCAATCTCCTGTAATCAGCATCTTGGTATCCAGCAGGTATCCTGGCTGCATACACAGCACCAGCCTCCTGTGTGCTCAACATCAACCGAAACAGGATCAAACACTAGGCTGTGGAGCAGTAGAGTAAAACCACAGTAGGCCTGTAGGTAAGAACAGCATTTTCCTCTCTGAAAATCATACAGGTTAACCAAGAACATTAGCAAGTTTTAGGGGCACTCTTTGGAGGTCTGGGAAGCAGAGTCTTTGAACTGTGAGAATTCTTTGAAGGCAGCTCACTGCACACCTCAGAAATAAACTTCCTCTGCAAAATAAAGCAAACCAGAGCATCTCCACAGAAAAACAGCTTTTGGAGCACACTGTAATGAGAAATCATGTTTAAAAGTTAATTCTCATCTACAGGGAAATACTCTGCACAGCTATAGTCTAAACACTACCTTATGTGATCACAGCCCTCTATGCACAGCACTACAAATTTGCAAGTTCATTGGCTTTGAGTTAAAGCAACCAAAGCATGGAATAAACAGCACTGAGTTTCACTTTCCAGGTCCTTACCACAATACCTAAGGCAGACTATGCACTCTGCAACATTGACATCCATGCAAGCTTAAGCAGTTACTGATTTAAGTAAACACACACGTATTGCTACCTCAATTTAGCAGTCAGAAAGCTTTTTTTTTAAACTTTAATTCTAGCTACCCAAATGGGACCTTCTCTTTCATTTTATTCAGACAATTAGCAACTGTGATGTGGTGATGTGCTTAGCTTTTATAGAGATAAGCCTTAACTCCACAGCAAACAAAAGAACAGCACTGTGGCTGTTTTGCCACTGTAATGAACCTGATGCATAGACTTAGTATGTCGAAAACCTCTTGCCTTAGCAGAAATGTCATACTGTAAGTCCTTTCCAGGCCAGAGGTGAATGCCTATCACTTAACAGGCCATAAAGCAGAAAGAGTTACTTGAGAAATGCTGACACAGCCTTTAAATGGAGCAGATCACTGTTCCAAGTTAGTTTCCATGCTACTGGACTGGCCCAACCACACTGAAGTGTGCTCTTTGCCTGGGATATTCATCTAGGATAGAGTTAATTTTCTTCCTAGTAGCTGCTACAGTGCCGTGTTTTGGATTTAGCAGGAGAATAATGCTGATAACACACCAATGTGTTGGCTTTGTTGAGCAGTGCTTAGCCCAAGTCAAGGACTTTTCTGTTTCCCGTGCTCTGCCAGCGAGGAGGTGCACAAGAAGCCAGGAAGGAGCATGGCCAGAGCAGCTGATCTGAACTGGCCAAAAGCTCTGCTGCAAGGTATCGGCTGAGAGGGGCCGACTGCTGCTCGTTGTTGAGCAGGTGGTGGTGAAGCAACTGTATTTTGCACCGCTTGAACTTCTTTGGGTTTTATACACCTTTTTGTCATCTCCTTTTTTATTAATATTAGTATTTTATTTCAGTCATTAAACTGTTCTTACCTCAACCAACGGGTTTTACCTTTTTTGCTGACTCTCCTCCCCATCCCACCGGGCGAGGGAGAGTGAGGGGTGTGAGGGAGCGGCGGGGTGGTGCTCAGCAGCCGGCCAGGGTTACACCACGCCATCAGCTCCCTCGTCAAGAGGTGAGCTACGACACGCAGCTACAGCGCTGAGCTTTCGCTGCGGGCCCGGAGAGAGCCCGGCCGCTCCCATTTCGGTCTCGCCACGGGGGAACGACAGCGGGGTAAAACACGCGTGGGCCCACAACCCCTAACTTGGCACCTGGCCCTGTCCCCACTCCCGCCACCCGAGAGGGCGGCCGCGTTACAGCCCGGGAGGGTCCCTGACGCCGGGGCCGCAGCGCGGAGCCCCACGCGCGGCGCGCTCCGGGCCCGAGGGGGAAGGCAGCGCTGCCCCTCTGCCCCAAGAGCCGCCGCCACCGCCCCCGCGCGTCCTCACCTTGTCGCTACCCGCCTCCGCCGCCTCCTCCTCCTCCTCTTCCTCCTCCTCCTCCTCGGCAGCCGCCCTCCGCCGCCGCCGCGCCGACATCGCGCCGCGGGAGCGCAGCGCTCACCCGGCGGGGAGCGGGCGCAGGCGGGGCCGCGATCGGCACGGGGAGGGCGCGGAGGCCGCGCCNCCGCCTCCGCTGCCGGTCACCGCCCCCGGGGGGCGGGCAGTGACCGGCCGGGCCGCGAGGCTCCCGGCCCGGTGCTTCTCGTCCGCCTGAGGCCGGATGGCTGCGGATGTGGGCACCGCAAAGCCCGGCAACACGGGCGTGGAGCTCCAGGTTGTTCTCTCCTGGGTGCCAGAATAGCCGCGGCACGCTGCGTGCCTTCAGCCTGCCGGTGGAATCCCCAGGGAGATGGGGACAGGCATGTCCAGGCAGCCCCGGAATCAGCTCCGTGTCAGCGCCCGCGGGCGCCCGTGCTGAAGCCCGCGCGGGCAACGCTGGGTATCTGTAGAGTGCTTTGTTTCCTTCTGGGATGCTCACGCCCGCCTGCTCTGTGCCCATTTATAAAGGCAGGTGCGGTGCTTGGCTCGTCCCTGCCCCACCATACCCTGTGCCCTGCCGAGCGTGGTGCCACCAGCCTGCACAGGAAAGAAACACACCTGCCTAAGAGCTCACAGTCGAGAAAAACACTCTGCAAGGCCAGCTACACGTCCTGAATTTCTGCAGCACCCTGTTACGGTGCTTGTGCCGCTCCACCTTGTTTGTATGGCTACTGTCATCCTGGCCATGGCAACAGTTGGCTGCCCGAGAGCATTCCCATAAAGACACTCAGTCTAAATGTCACTTCAATGTCCACACACTGGCCTACTGTGCCTGCAAACACAGGGCCAGCACCTCTTGCAAGGCGGTGTCGACCCACTCCTGCTGTCACTTATATTATCCGTATGGTGACTGGCTTGATTGGTTTTATTTCTTTTTTTTAGTTTTATTATATAAACAAGATTATTATTATTATTATGTCCCTCTAAAAGTATGCTTGGCATGTTTTTAATGTAAACGCCATGGTTCAAGAACTGATGCTGTGGGTGGACACGGATTATGACATCTGTAAAACAACTCCAGTCTTGCTGCCAGGAAGCGTGGACACCCCAGTATTCCAGAAGAACAGCCATTTCTGTGAAAGGTTTTACCTGTGCACTGCTGAGAGTGTCAGGAGGTAGCATGCCTACAGCATCCCCAAAAAATTTTGCAAAAACCTGGTGTGCTAAGAGAAGGGCTGCTGCATCACAAGGCAAAGCAGAGACCCGATACCAGGCCAGAGAGGCCACAGAAGCACAGTTTTTGACATTGGGTCTCTTATGGACAAAGGTGACAACAGTAGCCCACTGCAGGTCAGTGATTTGGCCATATGGTCTGGACTCACTAACACTTCACTCTTGCTAAGTATAATTTTAATATATTTCTCCATGAGTGAAATATTATGGGGTAAATTGAGTTGGGAAAATTAAGCTCTCCTTGCTCAGAATACGAGAGGATGGGAAAGAGATCCCTAGCAGGTCAGAAACCTAAACCATACAGGATGAGCAGAGGGGACCCCAACGAGTAACGAGGCATCCTTTCAACTCTCTCCTCTTTCAGTATGTTTCTCCTCTTGAGTTTTCCCTTGTGAGTGTCCCTCCAGCAAAGCTCTCAGAAGAAAGCAGTTTCCCTTGCTTCAAGTGCAAGATGTGCATTTACCCTGTTGGCCCTGCACATGGGAAGAGCTGTCTGGGGGAAAAGTATAAACATTCGTTTTCTCTGTGCAGAGAGAATAAGAAGTGGTTTTTCTGGTCTCCACAGCTTTGCCACCCATGGTTGCTTGCAGCATGTGGAGCAGACATCCAGGCTGTTTCCCCCAGCATGCAGGTCCCACAAGTGGGTCAGTAGCCTGGATTGGGTGGACACCAGCTGCCCTATTTCCACCATGAAACAGCTGGGTCTAGCTGAAGTAGTACATGCCTTGTTACAGCCCTTCCTGATACACCTGGACTGAAAAATACAGGGCTGAGAATGACTAGATTTCTTTTGCCACAGGAAAAAGCCCTTCTGTGGTCGATGAGACAGAGACAGTGCTTCAATACCTGCATAAAGATAATTAGGCAGATCTTTATATCCCATCCAGGAGAAGAGTAGGAACCTCCATTTCTCCTACATCTGTGCTCCATCCTTAACCTAAACAGTGAAGGGGAAAAGAAGTCATCTAGAAAAGCTCAGAGGAAAAAAGTATTTGTTTAGCAAATGGTGTGTTGGAGTAAAGTAGTAATAATGTCAAAGAAGGAAAAGGTGAAGTACTCAATGCATATTAATGAGCAGAAGCAAGGCACATTCAAGAAGATGAGTCAGTGCATTTTGGGAGTAATAAAGACAGCAAGCAATGAACAACTGGTGACAGTGGGGTGAGGGAGTGAACAATCCCTTGGGCAGGGCCACTGGGAGAGAGAAAATTAAAAACAAGGACCAGGCCGCAGCGGGATCAGGCAGGAATCCAGCCCTAGCTTCACTCCTCTCTCCCAGCCAGGTGTTCCGGCTTCTGTCACACACCTTTTCACCCACGGACTGCTCAGAAATGCGAGGAGGGACAGCAAAACCAGCTGTATCACAGCAAAGCATTTCAAGCCTCTCCAGCTCAGAGGAAAGAAACAAGGGGCTCTCAGAAGAGCAGAGGGGAGGGGGCTTAGGGATGAAGCAGACCATAGGAGTGTGGTTGTCCTGCTTCTCAGCTGCAGTACCTTGCAGCCATGGGAGCCCAGTACCTGGTTAAACTGGTCGGATGGGAATTTTCCAAGTCAACACCCTGTTACTCAGGCTCCTCTGGGGCAAGTAACTACACTGGCTGGAATGTAACATCACTTCTCCAAATGTTGCGACCATGCATGGTTTCACAATGTGTGTCAGAAACTTCCATGTGCTGCCAGGACAGAGGGATTAGCATGTCAGCCGACGACTCTCCTGATATTTAGATATTATCACCTCTCCTGGATGGATTTCTGTATCTTGATATGTGAGACCTCAGAGATTTCTGCCGCTCTGTCTTGCCTTGCATTCCCGCATGAATTTAGTGGCTCAAAGCTGCCAGTAAACAACCCAAACCTCATCTACCTACCCAACATTACCTGCAGCACTGGGAAGCCTCTAACAAGCAAATCACGGCACTTCCCTCAGCTGCCCAAAGTTAGGACACATCACCTGCCCCGGCTGTGCTGCCCCCTGCCCTGCACTCCGGTTACCTACAGCAGGCAGATCTGCCTCGCCTGCTGCCGGCTGAGCCCGGAGCTGCCTCTGCTCTGTGCCTCGACCTACGTACAAAAGGAGGAGTTTTCCGCAGGCAGACGCAAAACCGGAGCCCTGACATTAAAAGTGTTATATAAGCCCTTACACAAGCTGCATCCAGTCTCCCGACAGAAAGGCAGCCGGCATGGAGCTGCTGCTGTCTCCACTGAGCAGCAGAAAGCCTCTTGCATGGCAGAGAGGCAGAGCAGAGCTGCTTCATGGCTGCAGCAGCAGAAGGAAATGGAAAGAACTGGTTCCCTGTCCGCTCAGAGCCCGGGGAACAGAAACTATCTGGCTCAAAACGTGTGTTGGAAAGAACGGCACGTCTGCAGTTGTAACACTGAGGATCCATATTGCCAGCAGTATCGGAAACAGAAGTGGTTTGCAGGGTTTGGGGTTTCTTTTTAATGGATTCCTACTAATGCACAGAAGTGAGACAAGTGGAAAATGTCGATACCTACCAGTCAGCACAGATAGCCATGTCAAGCCTTGTCAGCAACAGCTCAGTATCCCCTTAAATAATATTAATTATGAACAATATTGTAATGTGCTACATTCAATCAATTTACAAACTTTTTGCAACCCTAAATCATTTTAAAAAGGATAACCCCAAGTCAAAAAGAAGTAGAGGAAACAGCGATACCACAGCCTCAATCAGGCTGTATGATTGTTCTCCAAAGCACAAAGCTGGCTATTAATACCCTGTTTTCCCCTGACAAAACCAAGAGCTGCAAAACACTGTCTGGTGCTGCCTTGAGACAGTGCATGGGAACCTAGGTGTTCAGGATACGCTTAAAGCTGAAATTCCAGGTCAGAAGCTTGTTATTACACAACCTGTGCACTCTGGGATGAATCCTCCTCCAGCTCTAGGCACTAGACTCAGATCCTGGAAAAAGGGAAAGCTGCACTGAAATAGGGGCTTTTATGAGTCAATAAAGAAGCTGCTTTTCCCCCCTTTAAATGAATACAGCATGAGCTCTAATACTGTCTTGCTGGGTTTAACAGAGGTCAAAAGCTGGTGATACTTTGCCAAGGCATCCTGAACAGAGCATACATATCTATATTTCAGTAATTTAAATCCACTGGCAGCACTGAATTGTTCTTTTGTGTTTAGTTAATATGTCATGTAATCTGTTTACATTTGCTACTCTGGCATAAAAACATTGTAGTCTGTGGCATTTGTGGTCGACTATTTGCTTATTAGTTGTACATTTGAACTTTATAAAATAGGCCACTTGTATGCCAGAAAAAACAAAGCAACAAAACAAACTGACCTCATTATTTCCAAGTTATGCACCAAAGTCTGAGGAAAATAATCTAGTGACCGCTGTGAAAGCTCTGGCAGCAGAAACCTTTGCCCTAGGCAGCTGTCACCTTCTGTTTGGTCCAAGTGGCTGAGTATTGCACAGCTACTGAGTTATTCTTGATCCTTTATTCCTACCATAATCCCAGGGATGGTCTTACTTTTTCCAAAGAAAAAAAAACCAAAACAAAACAGGGCTCATACGTGGTGGGTGCTTAGCAAGCTGCTGCTGTTTTCACATAAGACATGAAATTAATTCTTGAACTTGTTGAGGCTGTCTGAACATGCCATGAATTTGCAACACACCCTCCCTGTGCAATTGCATGTGCACTGTATGTTATATTATCCATACAGATCCTTTCTTTTCATACAAGCCTCTCATCGGAATTCCATAACTTGCAACTCTTCTTTTTGTAAAGAGCTGTGGGCACAGAAAAAGGTGGAGACAAGCCTGATGAGGAAACAAACTTGCTGATGGCAGGGGTAGGGACTATACATTTACAACTCCAACTGGGAAAGGCTAAACTGGATTGTTTAAAAGGACAGATGACACCACTCTGTCAAAACACAAGTGGGTGCCAGAGGGAAAAGAGAAGCTGGCTCCATTCTAGACAAGTCCCACAAAATGTAGCACTGGCAGAATCAGCTGTCCCCCAACAAATTCACTCTAAAGTATTTGGAGAAACTAGCTTGCCCTCTGTGTGCTTTGGGCAGGGCTGGGGAGCAAACCACTCTTCATAAAGTTTTGTAAGATGCTTTTAAAAAGGCCTCACAAGACAGACGATTGCTCCTTCAGGTGACCCCACGCACTGTAGCTCCCCAGCACCTTCAGAGCGGTACCAGCCTGGTGGAGACTCAGGGAGTGCTGGGACACCTGATCCCTCACACGACAGGTTCAGGCCCCAGCAGCCTGCAGCAGGAAGGGCAGGAAGAAGGAAGAGAAGACGGATTGCATCCCACACAGCTCCCATCACTCCGTCTGGCAACACCTCCTTGACAGGAGAAGCTTGTCCAAGCAAATTGACTGTGCCCAGTGCCATTTGCACAGTGGAAACCCAGTGGTTTCCCTGGAGGAGGAGGCCATTTATGCTAGCATATACATGGTTGGCAGCAGCCTTAGCACCACAACTGCCTGCAACTGACAGTCAGCTGCAAGAGATAATCCCTTCTGTATGATGTCCAGGGAATGGTGCTTGTGCCCAAACTTCACTGCCCTCTTCAATCTCACTTCGCTCTGGTTCTTCCTATGTAACGGAGCAGCCCACGACGCTCTCTGACGGATGGACTCTCAGGGAGTGGGCTTTCCTACCACATTATCAGCAATCCCCATTTTATCCTCTGGCAAGAGTCATGTGCTGCCCCACATGACAGACATGAGGCTGAGCCCTGGTCCCATCAGTGGGAATTTTGCCATCATAGGCCAAGGCAAAAGCTGTTTGATGGTTTCAGCAATATGTCCCAAGCTCAGGTCAGAGTAACTTCCACTGGAAGTATTTCCTCTTTACTTGATTTGTGGTGCATGGAGCACAGCCTGCACTTGTCTCTGCTCTCTGTCACTGGATTTGATCCCCTCCTCTTTGTGTCACTTTCAATAAGTTTTATACCATTTCATTTAATTGAGCTCTAGTATTACCCACTCTATTACATTTCAGTTCATGAGAAAAGTTCATCTAAGGTATGATCAGGCATATCACCATTGATTTTTAGCAGTTTATGAAATATCACTCTGTTTTGCCAGCAATACCATCTAACTATCTTATCTCAAGGGACAGGAGGAGCATTATGGTACACTCAGAGTGTATTTTATAAGGGGTGAGCAGCCGACAGGATGCAATTAAGACAAGTATTACAGTCACGATCTGGAAAGGTTGCCCTGTGAAGTCTTGGTTTGCTGCCATTTTGTTGTGGCAGCCTTCAGACCAAAGTACATCTTGTACTTTACAAAGGTGTTCCTACACATTCACTTAGGTGAACTCTCTGGAAGTTACCTTCCAGTGGTAAAGCCATAAAAGTACACTAGAAATTACCTGCTGGTTATACATTTGGCATCTTTCCCATCTTTCTCCAAACCCTGTGGACTGGAATGGTGTTACACGATACCCTGAAGTTTTTACTAGGGGGATGCATGTTGAGAGAAGCATCTTCCCCGTATTTGAAGAGCCAAGACAAAGTAAGCTTCCAAAGACAGAGACTTGTGGCCTCTTCTCTTTTTTAATCTGTGTTTCCAGGTTTGTGGCTGAAAGCCTCTCAGTAAATCTTGACCGATGACTTTTGGACACATGCCATAGCACTCCTGTTCCTGATCTCACTTTTCTCCTCCCCAGGTCACCAACAGATGCAGAGGCAGCTGCCAGGAAATTCTTCTTATGCCTTTTTTTTTTTTACCTCAAGGTGCCAGATTTATTGGGAAAGGACTTGATCCTGGACAGCTTCTTCTAGACACTTGCTCTGTGTGCTAAATAGACAAAGGCATCTGGGCTCCATCAGCCTACTGCCTGTCCCCCAAGCCCCTCAGCTGTCTGCCTGCCTTGATCAAGTGAAGGAGGGGCCTGCAACACCAGGAGTGGGTACTAGTTGCCCAAAAGAGGCACCAGTTCTGCTTTTTAGCATTTTTAGCTCTTTTCAGGGCTCTGACCAAACTGGCTAGTCCTCAGTCAGGTACTGCCAGAAGTGCAGGACCCAAAATGGGAATGGAAAGCAACCACAGCAAGTGGCTTTCTACTGCTTCTATTGTTGTGCCAGACAAATGTCTGCTTACCTAAAGCCTGCAGTGAAAAGCCAAAACAGGAGAAAGAAGTATCTTTCGGAACTGTTATCTTCAGGCTCACTCTTCGATCTCAGGTTTTGTTTTCTTTTTTCTTCATGCAATTGCAAACTAAAGAAATTCTCTGTTTGCCAGCACTAGAAGACTCACTTTCAGCCAGCTGCTGTGCCAGCACGGTGCTTTCTGAACAGCATCCTTAATGCCCTCATGACACCTAACCAAAGATAGTACTGGAAGAAATTACCTGGGTATCTTATTACAGCCAAGAATTCCCTGCTGCCCTGTCCCCAGTGCCACTAGAGGTTCATGCAAGCTGCAGAACGTGACTTGACATCACTGGTTATGAGAGATGAAAAGGAAAGCATGAATGTGATCAGAGCAGGAGCTGATAGAGATGACTGAGAAACCTGTAGAAAAATGAGTTTCCTCTGTGGGGTGAGAAGCGGCAGTATGCTTTATCGCAGGAGTTCTCGGCATTGCCACTGCAAACTGAGGTGAGAACTGGGATTCAAGCTCTGAGAGTAGGAAATTGCCCCTTCTGGATGCAGGCTTTTTAGTGGTCTACATCTCCTGTCCTTCACTAGAGAGGGAAAAGCATAGAGAAAAAAACCCAAAACACTGAACAGTTCTCTTCTCCTAAGGATTCAGCTTCTTACAGGAAAATCTGACCAGTGGTCTTCCTGCTTCCTCAGCAACTCCCTCACACCTCTGGAGAGCAGGTCCAGCCATCCTGTGCTTCCCTGCGCAGGGCCATCCCCAGCTGTGAGCCTGCTGCCTCTGTCGTGTGTGGCACTTCATCCTCTCCTCCGGAGAATTGGGTTGAGCCTGGCAGAAGCCACCACATCCCCTCAGTCTTTGGAATAGCACTCACAATTCCCTCTAACAAACCCCCATGCTGTTGTTGGGGCCACAGGAGTGGAGTTTGCAGGGCTGGATGGCACCACACCTCGGAGGGAGGGAGGGAAATGACTCTTTCCTGCTGCTCGGTGTACTGCCAGGCTGCTCTGCTCCGGTAAGTGCCAAAGGCAGGAATTGTGCACACCAAAAGCAACGGTGGAGGCTCCAGCCCCGGCCCATCCAGGGAGATGCTCTTGCCCCTTCCATTACTGCACAACAGCCTCCACTGGCATGGGGCAGGCAGATGCGTCCTGTCCTTCCTGGCTGTACAAACAGATTTGAACCTTCCCGTGGTTTCCGGCGGCCGGGGAGCGCTCCTCGCTAGGTGGAGCTGCCGGAGCGAGCACGGCAGCGCCGGGAAGCGGCGCCGGCACCGCCGGCTCTCCCCGAACCGCGCCGCGTCCCAGCCCGGCTCCCCGAGCTTCCCGTGCTCCCGACATCGCCGGTGTCCCTCGGCTTGCTTCGCTTACACTGAAACTGAAACGGAGAAAGTAAGATATCTCCTTAAACAAAGTCGTGGTACGAAGTACACCGCTGTCAGTGCTTGTCTCCATCATTTGGGCTCAATCTGCTAATCAATGCACTCCTGTCAGTCTTTGATGTGATGGGAAAACGCTGAAATATGATTTTCTAAAAATCATAAAATTATGCACATAATGATTGCCACTGCCACTGCTTTCTCCCTCCCACCCCCATTTACATCATCAATTTAATGATTTTCAGTTCCCTGACACTGGACCACCCTGTGCCAACAATTTCTAAGCAAAGCTCTCACTGCTGGTTTCCGTGGTGGGGCTGCTTAAAGATCAATAGCAGTGATGGCCTAGTGTACATATATTTGTCCCACAAAGTGAAAGAAACTGTATAAAAGCTCCAGGTCTGCCAGTTACATTTCCATACATTTTTGCTGCTAATGTGGGACCTGAGTAAAGCCTGACATTGGTTCTAGCCATAGAGGATACGTGGTTATCCACATCAAGAAATCACTCATGTGGATGCCAGGGCAGTAACTGGATCTACATCCAGCAATTTCGGGGGCACCCAATACCCTTCAGGTCCTTGGGAGGCTCAGCTGGCCAGCCAGGGCTGGGGAATCAGGGGTGAATTCCTGTTGGATCTGAACTGGTGTTTTTATCCACATCTCATATGCACATACACTGCACAGAGGGAGGTTTCTGTGCAGCAATGCACAATGGAAGGGAAGAAGAAGGTGACTTTGGAAGAGTGGCACCTTCACAGCCCTTTGGCAAAGATGAATGAGGGAGATGGAGGACCAGTGCTTCTTGTCCCTGCTGTTGCACACCTGGCCTACGGCATGTACACTTTGGCATCACTGTTAACAGCCAGTTTCTAAAATAGTTTCCTTGCCTGGGGCTGATCAGCTACATGCATCCAGTCCCCACGAGGTTCCCACCTGGACACAGATCAGGCTTCTCACCAGCAATCACACCGCAGACTGAGGTGTGCAGAGGCAGCAGCAGTCCCATTGCTGCTGCTCCCATTTCCAGCGGAGAGGAGGGCCATCCCTACCACGAGGACTTCAGTCCTCAGTAGGTTAGAGGGAAATGCCTTGTCTGAGTGCCAGGTCACATCACAGGCACACCTGCGCTGGCTGCAGCGTTTGGTGGCACCACACAGGAATACACAAACATGGCAATGTCGAGAAATCTGTTGAGCACTAATTAGTGAGGATACACGGAGGGCTGATAATCAGTAATGGCATAGGGCTGTTGCTAGCAGGCCTTTGGAGCCGGGATGCCAGCAGAAGGGTTGGTGCACCTGCAGCAGACCCCTGTGGCCGTATTAAATCGTTATGTGATGTTTCCACAGCGCAGTGTAACAGCGCAGATGGTGACAGATTCTGGAGGTGTAAGCTGTTCAAACTTCAGGGGAGGCTTGCGCTGCCGAGAGGGGAGCGTGCGGTGTGGGCAGAGCCTGAGCAGGGCACGGGCCTGGGGTAGGAACGGGGCTCGGAGCAGCACTGCGCCAGGAATGGTGTCCGGTGAACCTGTGGATTCGGGATAGACACTCCGCACTTGTAATCCTCTCTTCCTGGCTTTCCCCCAGCAGGGGTCAGGCTGAACCAAGGATCACAAATCAAAAGTAAAAGTAACTACTCTGCTCTAGCAGCAAATATTCTCAGTGTTCCAGAAACGAGAAAAATATTTTGCCTTGCTGAGGATAAGGAAAATGCTTGAACATTTCACTCTAAAAAAGCACAAGAATTATTGAAGTGGTAACAGAGGTGAGTGCAGGCAGCAGCCTGCAACACCCTCCTCTTTGCAGCTGTTTTAAAAAGGCGATGACCGTGTCCTGATCCTACTCAGTCTCAGCCTCCGTTCCCAGTTACTCTGGATACACTTCAGTGTAAATGCAAAGAGAAATTCGGGCAGGATGGGCGGACGACAGCGTTAGCGCGGCAAAGTGATGGGAGCGTGTCCTCGGAAGTGCCTGGAAGCCCTCGGGGAAGGCAGAGCTCGCAGCATCCGCCACCGGCTGGAGAGGGAAAGCTGCTCCCCGCACAAATCATTCCTGCGCGCTCAGAACAAGTAAGTAACGCAGAGCGGTGCCACTCCTAGCGCGACGCCTCCAGCACATCCCCAGCGAGAGCTGGCAGCGTTTCATGGTCCTTGGCACTCCGAAGAGCAGCCCAGGGTGTCCGCAGTGGGGTCGCCCGCGAAGTGACGCCTCTGACTTTAGCTGTCACCAGAGGTCTGCGGGCAGACACTCTGGGACAAGAATGCTAAAAAGCAGGTGAGATGTATCCAAAGGCCCGGCTCCTGAAAAATTTTCTGGCCAGCTTTGTCTCAGTTTATTGCCTAGCAGGAGGACACAGAAGATGGCATTTCATGCGTGGAATTTTAATGCTAAATTTATTATATTTTAGTGTATTATTGGCGTGAGATTTTGTAGTCTTACAAGAAATTTCCGTTTCCACATCTCCATTAAATGTCTGATTCATTTTCTTGGCTCGTGGTAATGCCTCAAACTACATCACTAAAGAATCTGTGCTCTGCATTAGATAAATATAAGACCAAGTCTGATTAACCTATTAACTATTTTTAATTAGCTTTTACTGTTCTTCAAATATTCCGTGTTTTTGAGGAAGCAGAAAGAGGATGAGAGCAGGCTGGTGCTGTAGAGATGTATAGAGCTAGCATATGGACCGAGATTATTCATCATCATTGGCAGCAGCTCTGCTGTAGGGAATCTTGCAACAACATCACAATTTTCCTGCTAGAGTGAATGCCATAATGGACACATTTGTCGGGTGAGTTATGGCCAAGATAGAAAAAAATTTAAATCTTTATAGCGTTTTTATGCTCTGTCTTCCTTTTTGGTAATCAGATCTTGATTAAGAGTTCGAATTAGCACCCAGAAGAACATTATGCTTTCCTGGCTCAGTTCCTTCCCACGAATATAGGGCAGGCAACAAATGATTCAGTGGCTTTACAGTGCTGCTCCAACAAAAAGGTGTCTATATACCTATCCACCACTTTGTGAAAGTAACCGGCTGCTCGCCTGCAATGAGGAACATATGGCAGTGGCAAAATATTTTATTTGCTAAATAAAGCGACTACTTGATTTATTTCAGAGAGACTCCTTTCCCAGCCACGATGACTTATCGGGGAAAAAGCTGGGCGAGGTGGGGTTCGCTGTCCCCCCTGCTGGGGGGCTGGAAGAGCTCTGTGGGGCAGAGCCAGCCCTCCCTCGAGGGCAGCACCCCGCGCACAGCCGGACCCCGCGGGCGGCACGGTGCTGCAGTGCGGCTCCTGTCTCGTCAGCTTGAAGAACATCTGACCCTGCAATGCCAAAGCGCGTTCGACCTTTTAATTTTGGGCGTCCTCATGGTTTGGTTGGGTTTTTTTTTTCCCTTTCAGATATGTTGGGGCCATTCCGGTCGAAGTGAATTTTGGAGGCACAGCTGCTCCAGCACTCCTTCTTCCTATGCCCCTAACAAGCAAACAATTAACTCCAGCTTTTTTTTTTTTTTTTGACAACGCCTCCTCTACGTACCTGTGAATTCATTCACACCTCCACACCTCTACTTCCTCCCGGAGAGGCCGGGCTCCCTATCGCACCTCAGCCCCTTCCTGGCCCCGGCCCCCGCCCTTCGCAGCCCGGGACCCCACTGTCGCCGCTACCCTGCCGTCCCCGGGGGCTCTGCGGGCTGCTTCCCCGAGGCCCCGCGGGGATTCTGCGGGAGCTGCCCTCCTCTCTCGGCTTTGCATCCTCCGGGATGCTTCTCGCCCCTGCTATCCGCTGCCCCGGCCGCGGGCCGGCCGCTCGCTCCCCCTCTCCGGCCGCACCCCCCAGCTCGCCCTGGCGGCTGTTCTCTCGTTCATTGCTGGACTTGGTAGTTGCTTTATCTGAAGCGGTGAAGCGCTTACGATGAGTCTCCGTGAAACTGGTGAAACGCAGCCGGGTATCGGGGAGTAGCCCCGGCTGCAGCAGGTCCGGTCAGTAACCCCATCTGCTCAAGGAGTACTTTGGCTGCGGCGTTTCCAGGCTGCGGTTTGCTCACCCCGTTGGTGAAGTTTGGTGCTGGGGTGGGTTTCACCCCCACCGCTGCCTGGGGTGCTCACGGTGTCCCCCACCCGCTGCTCAGCTGCTGAACGGCACAGCACAGCCCCGGCTGCCTTCTGAGTTACTTTGCCTGACTACTTTAGCTTAGGGACTGACTGCCCTAGCTTAGAGGAAACAGAAGATGAGTATGGAAGAAGAAATAAATATTAATATTTTCGAATATTTCGGTTATTAAAGACAGAGAGGAGGTAATGCTGACGTCTGCTTTTGAATCCGTTTCCCATGCAGCGGCAGCCCCTACGGGGGCCATCCCACCTGAGATGCTATCTTTACGGAAGAAGTTGCACGAGGAGTCCCTCAAATAAACACTCGGTTTTTTCAATATACCATCAGTTCTTTACAGTTGGAAAAGAGGAAAAGCGTTTGTGCTGCAGGGATTGTTTCGTTTTGCTTCCGCTAGAAAACAAGACTGGAGGTGCCGGGCGGCGAACTCCCGGCAGAGCCGGGAAGGAGGTGCGGAGCGAGGGGAAAGGGCCGGTCTCGCCGGGCCGAGCGTGGGGCTGGCAGCGCCCGCTACCCGCGCAGCCCCGGGCGGTTCCGCAGCTCGGGCCGGGCCGGCAGGACCGCGCTGCCGGCTCAGGCCCCTCTTCCCCCCGCGCCAGCGCGGACCCGCGGCCGAAGCTGCCGCCGCTGCCGGTGCCCGGCCCTGGCAGAGCTCCCTCGGGGCGCTGCGAGGAGGGAGAAGCGGATCCAGGCCGGGGGAAAGCCCCTGCCCCTGCACCGTCTCCTCAGCAGGAGGGAGGAAAAGAGGCTCCCCTGGGTGCTGGACACGCAGTGGGGCCGCTCCGCGCCTGCCTCAGCACTTCCAAACGCAGTTTAGCACTTCTCTCCCCCTAATTCAAATGCAAATCGGTAGCTTTCAGAGGCGGTTCCCCCCTCTCCACGCCCGCTGCCGGAGCCGAGCCTGGGCGCGCCCGGGGCTGCGGGGCCGGCCGTGCGGGGCTGCCGCGGCCGAGCGCTAGCTGGCTCCGCTGCAACCAGCAGGAGAGCACTTTTTTGGGTTTTACTTTTAGAATATTTGCTAAGTGACCCGAGGACTAAAAAAAAAAAAATTAAAAAAAATTCAGACTCGGAGATTTAACTCAAGCTTCCTGGAGGCGCCCTTCGTGCACCAAAGTTAAGGCGAGGCAAGATCCTACGCGCCCTTTCTCCAAGTGTATTCAGCAGCTTTATAATTTAAACTAAAACACTTCAGAGCAACCAGGGATTATTTAGAAATAGAAGGAAACATCGTTGCAAGTAGAGGACCAAGACGACTCCCCTTTAGCTAAGATTCGTAATTAAAATAAAATTAATTTTCACACCATCCCGTTTTTCCACGCTCGAGGAAAAGAGTTCCCTACAGGTCCAAGCACTCGGGCACAGACAGCACAGGGCAAAAATTGTTCAGGGTGATTTTGCACCACTCTTCCGTGAAGTGATCTTTAGGTGACACGTGGGATTTTTTTCCTTCCACCCTTAGCCTACGGGAAGAGCCGTGAGCAGCCGGGGGCGCTGGGCACAAGTGTCCAGGGGGCTCCCTGTTACCGAGGGCCTCGGGTGTACAACACCGGGCAGTGCCCGAGCCGGAGGGGCCGTGCCCGGCGGCACCAACACCCGGTTCCAGCGGGTACAGAGAGCATCCGCACGGTCCAGGGGCGTGCGGGAAGGGCCGAGTCAGTTCACACCACCTGCATCCCAAGGAAGTGCCGGGCAGGCCCAGCCCGTCTGGGACTCGAACGGCTCCGCTCCCCAGAATCGCTCCCAGGACACAGAGACAGTGGGACAGAGAGAGAGAAAGGAAAAAAGGAGGGGAAAAAAAAGAACAGATAAAGGAGGAAGGAAGGAAGGAAGGAAGGAAGGAAGGAAGGAAGGAAGGAAGGAAGGAAGGAAGGAAGGAAGGAAGGAAAAGAGAGAGAGAAAGAGAGAGAAAGAGAGGAAAAGAAAAGAAAAGAAAAGAAAAGAAAAGAAAAGAAAAGAAAAGAAAAGAAAAGAAAAGAAAAGAAAAGAAAAGAAAAGAAAAGAAAAGAAAAGAAAAGAAAAGAAAAGAAAAGAAAAGAAAAGAAAAGAAAAGAAAAGAAAAGAAAAGAAAAGAAAAGAAAGAAAGAAAGAAAGAAAAAGACAGAGGGAGTAGATGATAAGAATAGATAAAAAGATGGGGGAAAGACAGAGGAATACAGAACGAAAAATTAAATGAGAGAGGGGAAGGAAAAACAGAAGGAGAGAGAAAAGGAAAAAGGAAAGGGAAACGAGAGAGTAAAGGAAAAAGAAATAAAATGTAGAAAAATAAATTAAAATTTAAAAAAAACCTGAAGGGAAAGGAAAAAATCAAAGGAAAAAGGAAAGAAAGAAAATGAAAAATAAGAGGAAAAAAGGAGACGAAAATAAGGAAAGCAAAAGGGAGAAGAACAGGGAGAAGAAAGGGGAGAGAAAAAAGGGTAAAGAAAAGAGAAAAGAAAAAGGAAAGGAAAACGGAAAAGAAAGAGGGAAAATGAGAGGGAAAGTGAAAAGATGAAGAAGAAGGAAGCGGGAAAAGAGAAAGGAAGAGGGAAAAGAAAAATTGAAAGGAAAAAGAGGAAAAATGAGAGGGAAAAAGGAGAAGACAGAAGAGGGGAAAATAAAAGAAAAGCCAGGAGAGAAGAGGGGAGCTAGGCGAGCCCGAAGTTGGCGGCAAGGCGGGCGCGGCGCGGGTGGGCAGGGCCGGCAGCCGCCCCGCCC
>VZRR01005329.1:485775-535392 GCA_013398015.1 Oreocharis arfaki
GACGCTACACGCGCGGGAGGAGGAGGAGACGCTGGAGGGGGAGCAGAGAGGACTGCGGGCAGCGGGCCCCGGCGGGCGCACCCGGTCCCCGGCGCCGCGTGTTGTTGTAGGGTGGTGGGCGGAGGGGAGCGGCCGGGGCTGCCCCGACCCCCGGCCCCGCTCCCGGCCGTGCGGCGGCCGCGTCTTGCCGGCTCTTTGTAAATAAACCGTGAGTCACCGCGACCATAGGCGTTCCTTACTGTGAATATTTAAAATGTAAAATACCTTCTTTTTTTTTGTACAGCGGGGGTTGGGGGCGCAGCCGCCCCGCCCGCCCCGCGCTCCCCGGCACTGGGGGCACCGCAGGAGCCCCCGAGACGGCGGCAGCGGGGCCGCCGAGGAAAAAGCTGCCGTGGCCGCCACCAGGCCTCCCTCGGGCCGAAACTGCAGCGGCCCCGCGCGCTATTTATTAGTATTTTTGAAACACTTTCTGTTGCGGTCGTCGTGCGGGGGAGGGGGGGGGAGGGCGAAGGGCGGAGGGACAGATTTTGCTTTCATTTACACCGTTTCCAATCAACCGCGTGTTGAAAAGTAGCTGGTGGGAATTGTCACAACCACTGTCAGTCAAAATATAAAATTCATTTAGTTGCTGTATTTGAATTTAAAGTGTGTTTTCTTTTGTACCATACGGAATACTAGAGAATGTAAATTGTTTTCTTTTTTTTTAAAGCTAATAACGATGATATATCGTGATATAGCATCTTAACATTTATTAATTTATATTAAAAATAATTCGGTTTGTAAAGAGAAGAAAAGCCCTTTGCAAGACCAGTTAAATGTAATGCACTTTCTGTTAAAACAAAACAAAACAAAACAACAAAACGATAAATCAATTAAACCAGTTTAAAGACGTCTGCTGCCTTCACTAAAGGGTACAGATAATCTCATCTCATCAGAGACTAAATAATGAAACCACGGCACAGGGGGAGGAAAAAAAAGAAGAGATAATTTTCATTGTCTTTTGTTGATTCTTAGTAGTAGGTTTTTTTGCTGTTCTTTGGTTTGCTGGAAGACTTCTGTTGTTGGGGCGCCTTTTTTTTTTTTTTTTTTTTTTTTTTTTTTTTTTTTTTTTTTTTTTTTTTTTTTTTTTTTTTTTTTTTTTTTTTTTTTTTTTTTTTTTTTTTTTTTTTTTTTTTTTTTTTTTTTTTTTTTTTTTTTTTTTTTTTTTTTTTTTTTTTTTTTTTTTTTTTTTTTTTTTTTTTTTTTTTTTTTTTTTTTTTTTTTTTTTTTTTTTTTTTTTTTTTTTTTTTTTTTTTTTTTTTTTTTTTTTTTTTTTTTTTTTTTTTTTTTTTTTTTTTTTTTTTTTTTTTTTTTTTTTTTTTTTTTTTTTTTTTTTTTTTTTTTTTTTTTTTTTTTTTTTTTTTTTTTTTTTTTTTTTTTTTTTTTTTTTTTTTTTTTTTTTTTTTTTTTTTTTTTTTTTTTTTTTTTTTTTTTTTTTTTTTTTTTTTTTTTTTTTTTTTTTTTTTTTTTTTTTTTTTTTTTTTTTTTTTTTTTTTTTTTTTTTTTTTTTTTTTTTTTTTTTTTTTTTTTTTTTTTTTTTTTTTTTTTTTTTTTTTTTTTTTTTTTTTTTTTTTTTTTTTTTTTTTTAAGACTGGAAGTTGACCACTTTGCTGTGGGAGTTCAAGAAGGATACAAATAAAATAAGCCGCTAGTTGTCTGGGGACGTGAGCGGGCAGGCAGTTTCCACCCGACCACTGGAGCGGTTCGGCTCAGCCTAAATTAGGCTGTTTCAACTTCTTCAGAGGCGGGCGACGCAGGGTTTTATTAACGGCAGAGTGTTACCATTATCATGGGAAAGAAACCGCTTTCCAAGAAGAAAACAGTGAATAAAATAAGAGCCCGGCTAAGCGTCTAGAACAAACAGACCCAATACCAGAACAACTAGTTTAAATTGAAACTCATTATCTGACGCGATCATTTCCATATCTAAACAGTCCAGAAACAATCGCTTTTTTTGTTTTGTTTTTCCTTCCCAAGGACCAGCAGAGCAAACAGAATCCCTCACACGAGAGTGGAAAAAGGGCCAGTTTTCTGGAGGGAAAAAAAATATTCTATTAAGAAATAATTTTCTAAACAGAAAAAAAAAAAAGAAAAAAAAAAAAGAAAAAAAAAAAAAAAAAAGCCGAGCAGGATTTTATTCATCCCTCGCCTTAGACAATGCCGGGGCCGGGAGGAGGGAACGAGCCCGGCGCTCTGCGGCTGCCTCGGCGCGGCTGCCCCGGCTCTCTTGGGCCGGGGTGCCGAGGGCTGCCCATCGTTCACCGACACTCCCACCCCCCACCCCCATCTTTCCCGACTCGTTGTAAAGGCAGGAAGGGAAAGGCCGGTCGTTTTCCAGAGCGCTGCCTCGGTCCCCGCCGTTACGATTTCCCCGCGGGTTTTGCGGGGCGGCGAGAGGGAAATCAAGATACCGCGAGGTCCGGATCACCGGTGTTGGGACCCGCCGGAGTCCGGCTGGGAGTCTCCGCCGGGGTGGGACCGCCGGCACGCCCGCAGCCCCTTCCCCCGGCGACCACTCCGCCAGCCCCGCTCCCCCGCAGCCCGGCCCCGGCCCCGACCCCGGCCCGCGCCCTCCTGTGTGCGCCGGGGCTTCCGCGAGTGCCGCCCGCCCCGGCGGTCCCCGGCCCCTTTTCCAGTTCACTGCAGCACCGACTGAGGCTTTCCAGTTAATTTACTTCTGCACAGAGACCCAGCTGGCCACCAGTTGCAGCTGGCACCGTCAAAGTGGAATCGCAGGGAAAAGAGCCCAACGCTGCCCGCCTGGTTAGGCTGGTTTTGTCTGGGGCGCTGGAAGAAAGAGCAAGGGATTCACACGAACTCACGGCCCCCCTTTTCGGGGCATGTTTTGGAAGCCAAAGCCGGCTGGGCTCCCTCTCCTCCAGGAAAGGACTTTTTAGGAAGAGATTCAATAGCTAACCTCGGGATGGCTGCCATGGACAGCACGGTGAACAATTAGAAGACAAATGTCAGCGGGCTTCACGGGGCGTGAGGTTCCCCCCGCGCACGGGGGCTCGGCCGAGATCAGCCGCAGTTTCGGCTCAGTCCTTCATGCAGGCAGGAATTTGCGGCGGAACTATGTAAACTCCGGGATAACGGCATTAAAAAAGTGCTGCACAACCATGCTCATAAGGAAGGGGGCCGGCGGAGCCGCTCCCCGGCAGCCGCCCCGCGCTCGGGCCCGGGCCGAAACCCCCGCGGGGAGTGAGCGGCCGCGCACACGCGTGGGGAGCGGCGGGCGCCGGCTGCGGAGCTGGGCGGGCGGTCCCTGCCTAAGTGGTGAGAGACCACCGCAGAACGGTCCCGACAGCTCCCTTCGCACACAGTTTTTGGCTTTCCCTTCTTTCTGTCACAGAGCCCGCGATTTCGAACCCCACTCCCTTCCCCGTGCGTGAGCGGGATTTCCCGGCTCAGGGGAAATAAAGGCGACTGTTTCTGGGTTTACTCTGCCTCCGTCCCTGCCATGAGCCTTTCAGGGGTGCAGAAGATACCGCGGGAGAAGTTCCTGGCTGTGCAATCCCACGGTGCCCAAAGCATCCTCCCTCCTTTTCCAACGCCTCTGCTTTGTCGAGATACTTCGCAAAGGGAATCCGCTGAGGTCCCTCTCCAGCTCCAGCGAGCATCACCGTGGGCAGAGGAAAAAGTTTTTCTTCCCCGCAGAAGCGCCCCAGGCGCAGGACCCGCTCTGCGCCCCGCAACAGCCGTGGGCACCGGGGGACTGCGGGGAGGGATGGAGTGAGACAGGGGAGGTACGAGAAGCAAAAGAGGGATCGAGAGTTACCCCGCCGGCAGTATCCCGCTCCCGACCGGCAGCTGCTGCCTGTGGGACACATGCATATGGATGCAGGACATACGGACGCGGGCAGGATCCGCACCGCCGTGCCGCAGGGGGGATGCAGGTTACGAGGGGAAGCCCGCGGCCGGCGGGCGGGCGGGAGCGGCCGCGGGGAGGGAGGGAAGGAAGAGCTCTCGGCCCGCGGGGTAATGAAGGGGTCGCTCTACTCGGGGCGTGTGCGCTGGGGGGAAATCCCAGCCCTTAGGCCGCTGTCACCCGGCCCCTGACAAGGCCCTACACCAGCGCTGTCACAGCCCCGAGGCCTCCGGTCTCTCTCATTCCGACAGCAACTCCCACCCAGAGCCCCCGGCGCAGGCAGCAGGCGAGGCAATGCCTACACCCTGCCAGAGGGATGCCCAGACCGACAGCCACGCGGGGACAGCGCGACTATTTCAGCGAGGGATGGCTTCTCCCGCCCTTTCCCTCACGCGTGGTCTCCTGTTATGAGCTCCTGAAATGCCGTTATCGCCTATCACTCCCTCAGCGCTATTAATTTTTAACGCTTCCCATGTTACACACACGCTGTCTTCCCTCCGCTCTCCCTCCGTTTGCCGCCGTGATGTTCTTTCGTGCAAGACTTTCGTTGTACCCCTGCCAGCCGCCCCGAGGCTTTGCTTTAGGCACCCCTTCCCCCGGGACACGAGTCCTCCCGCAGGCCGGAGAACCCGGGATTTAAAATGATGGTGATGGGCTTTCACCCCCGGCCCGGACCCTCCGAGTCCCTCCCCTTATCGGGGCCGCGGGGAGAGGCGCCGGCGTCTGCTGCGGGATCCGCGGCTCAGAGCCGGCGTAGCTAGCCGTAAATTAAAAAGTAAGATGAACTGCTCCCTCCTAATTGCAGCTCCGCCTTTACCTTCTGCACCGATAGGTATTTCCCAGACACACGTTTCTGGCGGCGTTTGCCAGCTGTCTCCAACAGCGGTTACAAGTCTCCGTGAGGGATGCAAACATCTGCCGGGGAGGCGGCGGCGCTGCCGCGGGGAGCAGCAGGAACCCCTCACCGCACCCGCACCGCGCCCGCACCGCGCCCGCCGCGGGCCCGGCGGCGGCTCCGCGCCCCAGCGAACGTGGCTGACAAGAATAAAGTTATCAATACAAGGGCCCGAGCAGGCGGCACCGCGCCTCTCTGCATCTCCCGGGGGTTCAAGCCCTGCCCGGAGGCCCAGGGCTTGCGGAAAGCCCTCGGCGGGGCCGGTCGGTGCCCGCGCTGCCCTCCGGGGCCAGCGGGCTGCGGGGAGCGCCTGGCACCGGCCCCGCGGCAATAACCCGCTTCCGCACACCCAAGTGCATCCCTGTAATAACGTCCTCGATCATTTATTAAAAGTCGTGTCAAGCGAGCCCATATAATTCATCTTTATGCAAATACATCAATGTCAAGCCATTAGTGTATTGCTCGGGTTTTTTATTAAAGTGCATTCTTTTTAATTCAGCTCAGTAAAATACGAGCCCTATTGCTCAAGAATTATAGCAACTATTAGAGTAACATATGGGCAACATGCACTCAGAAAATAAAAATCAACAGATAAAGTGGCAGGGTCACAACGGGGAGCAAACACTTAACAAAATGGCAGCGGGGTAATAGATTTTCCGCCCGCGCCCCTGGCTCTGGGGTGTCAGGAGGAGCCCGCCGGCGCTATCGTGGGGCGGCCCTGCCCAGAGCCTGCGGCCATCCCCGCCCGGCTCCCGCTCCAGCCCCTTCCCCAGCCCCTTCCTGGCCGGGGCTGCGGGAGCGCAGCCCTGCCCCACGGACACGCACCTCCGTGCCGCCCCCCTCCGCACTCCCCCAAGTCTATCCCGGATTTAATGAGAAAGTTGCCCACATCCTCATCACCCCAGCATGGTAATTGAGCAGATCTATTAACTTGTTACACTAGATTTGTTTAAAGAGACTATTACACAGTCATTTAATCAATTTGTTACACTGGAGGTCCTGACTTATGAGACACTTGCCGTATGATTCCTTAATGACTGAATTAATTTGTTTTAATAAAACCAACATTGTGTACAAGCACATTTCGAGAAATGTAATTTTGGAGACGGAACAGTCCAATGCTTCATCTGATTAAGTCTTTTCTATGGTTTATCAAAGTCGGGAGTTGCCGTCATAAACTGCATGTATGGGGTATTTTTCTTTTTTATAGCGTCATTAATTTAATATGGATCATTAGTTCTTTATACACATGCATGTTCTGACAAATGTACCCAATGAATAATGCACCTAATGTGTTTGGGCTCAAATGCATCACGCCATAAACAGAAACTGCCGCAATATAAACAATAATAAACAATAACAACAACTAATACCGCAGCCGCTCCGTTCCCTCCCGTCCGGCTACGCCCCGGGCCGGTTTCGGGCCGGAGAAGCCTGGGCGCTCCCCACTCCCCCCCATCACACCGGGCTCTCGCCGGCGGGAGCGCCGAGAGATTTACGGTGAGTTAAGGTTATCCCGAGAGCAGATGTAGGACAAGAAAATCGGTTTTGCTCCTGATGGAAACTGACGCGTGTGGAATAAGTGTAAATAAAAACGAGGGTCCCCAAGAAAAGGAACTTGATGGTATCGATTATGTAAAATAATCGCCGCATTACAAATGTTAATGTACTATGGTAATGTACTGCAAACAGCCGGCGTGCGGGGGCCGGCGCTGCGCAGGGGAAGGAAGGAGCAGCCTCGGGAAGAGCTCCGGGGACCGGGACGGCCGCAGCAATGCCGACAGCGTTGCCGACAGCAATGTCGCCGTGGCGGTGACGGGAGCGATGCCCCACGCGGGGCACCACGGGCGCGGCGGGGTCCCCACGCCCAGCTGGGACCCCCGCCGGGCCGCGGCACCGCCACACGCGCGGGGCCGTACACGACGCCAAGAGCCAAAACGACTTCTGTACAGAACGTCCCAGAGCCTTGACATCCGTCAGAGGGGGCACCTGAACAGATCGTTCTCGTCTAAATCCTTACATGCTGCCTTTAAAAATCTTCGCCCCGACAGTGTGACTTGTTTTTAGTTTTTTAAAGTAATTTTCACCAGTGACCTTGCGGTCCAGGAAGTCAGCTGGGCATCTACTTCTTCTTAGACACTGGGCACCTCCTTCTTTTTAAACATAAGCATGAATTTCTCGGAGCCCAGCGGAACATAAACCCCAGTCCAACACGTGGCACTGCCGCTACAATCTGGCACCTCCTGCCCCGGATAAGCAGCCACCGGCCTCACACCTTCCTCTGCAAACAGTAACCTCGGCTGCAGAGCCCACCGAGCAGCAGCATTTTCCACACTGTAATGGTTTGCACATAGCAGAACTTAAAGCTGAAGCCCGAAGAGGCTTACTGCTTGAGAAAATAAAACGAGATGGTGAGAACACATCTTCAGAGCCGTTTTTCATCCTCCTCACACGGTTTCTCACAGATAAACTGCCCTTCATCCTCAAAGCTGCATCTTGTATCCCCTTTATAAACGCAGGCAGCACACCCCCCAGCAATGCGTACAGGAGGTGTATTTAAGTAAATGAATTCGACCTTTTGGCCATTTTAACAGATGCTGCTTCTGACCACCCCAAAAAGCTTGTTTAAAGTTAACAACATTAAGCATTGGAGGTCGCAAGGCCAATTCAAGGTCATTTTAATTCTGGCTAAAGGTTAATTAGATCACTGCATTAAAGCAAAAATAGACTATACTCAACTTTAATGAGGACAGACAGGTTTTTTTATATACCTCTTAACTGCTTCCTTTATGATAAGGATATAGGGTATGTATCAAAGAAGAAATCTTACTGTCAGTTCCACAAATCAAGTTAGAGGAGCTCCTCTGGCTTTACACTGGCAAGGTAAATACAGCTCTTGGTTAGTTTGAATTCTTTTTTTTGTTTGCGAGATTGGACATCTTGGTTTCCCGCTACTCTTTCCCCTGCCCCCTCACAGAGTCCAGGGTTGCTTTGCCCTGCTCTGAGGAGCATCAGCCTCACTGTTCAGATGTGCATGCTGAAGGTGTGATCATTGGAGCCAGCAGAAGCCACGGACGGTGTGGCACTTTCCTGGAAATTCTACTGTCGAGTCACAGAGACAACAAGCCTCGTTTGGAAAACTTCACAATACTGTGCTTACAAGTGCTGAACCAAACGGGAAGGCAGTTCCTGATCTGGCAAGTATTTCTGAGCTATCATAATACTTTGCGCTCTGCACTTGACAAATCCAGTATTTTTTTTGGAAAAGTTTATTTTACAAAAAATACCCAGGTAGAGGAGACCATGGAAATGAGAGACCTTGGTTCAAACCTCATTATCCCTTCAGAGGGAAAGCAAAGGCGTCTACCTGTGTCTCCTTCCTCCCATGCAATCCTCTGCTGCTGGGCTGCAGGATAATCTGGTGTGGACTCCTCTCTGGATGGAGCTGTTCGGCTTTGAGTCAGCAACTACATCAGAGCTGAGCAGAGAGGCCAGACATCCTTTCTTTTTAGGGAAATACCCTCACTGATGGGCCTCTGGCTAATCAAAACTCTTACCTCTCATGTCTTCCCAAACTGGATGTATAATTCCAATCTCCTTCAGAGAAACTTTCTACGGGAGAACTTAACCCAAGTTCTAGGGGAAAGATGTGGGTTTGCAGACACTTTTTCCAAGCAAGAACCTGCATTGCAATGAAAGTTCCTTATCAGTGCTACATATAAACTCAAGCCAGAACATCAGGCTAGAAATTAGGGTTTGTATTGATTACTAGACTACAGGTATTAGATGAATCCCTGACACAAGGATAATGGTCTGACTTATGTTCCCAATACGACCATTCCACCAGAACAATTGCCCAAGACCACCAGGGCTGGACATACTCGAAATCTCTCACTTTGACTTGCCACGGAAGCATGACTGGAGTCACCAGGAAAAGCAAGCCATCTGAGGGCTGAGAGATACAGAGACACAGGGAGGTGTTGGAGCAGTAAGCAAGTCACCAGAGAGAAAGAAGTGAAGAAAAGCAAGCTGAGGAGCTTATGTGCCAGACAAAACAATGAAAAACATAAATTATCAGTTTGCAGCACCTGGTCACTAACGTTATTTTCATCTTAAAAGAAGAGAATGTGAATGGCGCAAAATGGCACAAAAGAAACAGCCTAGAAACAGCCCCTTCTTCAAACACTTCTGGGGTTCCAAAAACATCTACTGAAATCAGGATCGGGTTGTTAGTTATTTATGATCACTGAAAGGGCTACATTTATTGGATAATTTATTTATAATGAATAATTCAACCAGTTTTATATGGAAGAGTTTCATTTCCGTGGGCTGCTCACTTGGGAGGCAGCAAGGCTGCCTCACTACATGTTTTTCAGAGAGACTCCAATTCCTAAATCTGGTTGTTCTGTTACTTAAGTTACAACATAATCACCTAATTCGAAGTTATTTTATATATACATTTTTCTGTCTTGAAACAGTGATTTCAGACACCCACCGCTTCCAACTACAGCATAAAACACCAGTCAGAGACAGAATTGCTCTTGTAGCATTTTGGGGTTTTCCCTGTATTTTAAAATATATTGCTTTATTAAAACAGTATTATTCTCGGCACATGCTGGTGGTGTCCTGCTATCCCTGCATGCTACATCACTGTTTCCTTGTGCTCTCCCCCCACAACCACCCTGAGACTCCCATCTCATCCTGAGACCCTTTGCAAGCCAGCCAAATTCTTCCCCAATACTTCCATCAGGACTAATCCAGATGAGCACTTGTCCCACCTTCTGTTTTTCCTGTAGTGCAGGTGATTCACACACAAACCATGGATTGCACCCTCACCAGACTTTCCCTTCCCTGTCATCTTAGCTTATCAAGAAGCTTATCAAGAAGCTCACTTCAGTTTTTTGGGAGTTTGTTTTTTTTTCTTATTAAAGAGATATGATGGTCCCAGTCAATGTCCCACTGGAAGGGGAGCTCTATGGTACATCTTCTCACGTGGAGATATTTATAGAAGACTTGGTTTCTTTCTTGGGTTTAAGCATCTTTTTCACAAAGTTTTCCAAGATCTACCTCCCACACTTTAAAAAAAAAAAAAAAAAAAAGATAAAATTAATACTTGCAATAGACAACCGTGCAATAATTGAACTGATAAGCCAAGCAGCCAGGAATCTGATTCTCTGCTAGGAGAAACTATCCTTGCTTTGTCAGGCCACCTGCTGAGGACCTTGTCAAGTGTCTTTTTTCTGGCATCTGACCAGCTCCTGACCAGATACTACAACAATAGTTTTCTATTTTGGTAGAAATATCTTCCATCGGAAAAAAAAAGGTGCCCAGGTCTAATATATGTATAAAAATTTATTAAATAGGTGTGTATATAAAATAAACCTTTACCTATCTAGGCATATCCCTGCACATCTTTATTTGAATAGCTGTTAATCGCTGATGTTCCCCAAGGAGACCAGCAGAAAGAATGTCAGGGGCCCTGCTCACAACCCAGCTGAATACCTGACTATTTTAAGGTACTCTGGAGCTGCATGAATCAGAAAGAAAACAGCTCCCCCTACCCATTTTATTAGAAGGCAATAAAATCTGGTGGTGTCTCATTAAATTTAATGAGCCTTCATAAAATAACCATTACACTGTGGAGGTAATGAAAAGAATAACTATGATGGTTAGTAAATAAACCAGCAAGGGTGATAGTACTAGATGTCCCAGATACCTTACCGAACAGGTAAATGACTCTCAGAGAGGATTCTGGCGTCTTACACCCCTTTTCATGCATTGATACATTCTTCTGCATTGGGTTTGAGGAATTTCTTTTCCCCTTCTCTTATGACAACAATGCCATTTGTTTTTATAGCCCCAGGCTGCACGTGTAAAACCCTGAACAAATCAGCGCACAGGGATCCTTAAACACTCCATGCAAATTTCCATCAATGGCCATGGGTTCGGTGCCTCCCCATTTATGAAGGTTTTTTTTGAACTAGCCATCACTTCTGGAAATGTCACTCTTGGGAAAACGTTCTCATTCGGTATAAACCAGCACCACCCTATTCTGTGCATTCTCTAATCATGGCGACAGCTGCAGGCATGAAGATTTAAAAAGGTGGCCCAAAGTCCAAGTCTTTCTTACCTGGTTCATGCATGCCTCAGAGAAAAAAGAGTTAAGCTAATTATGGGATCAGCTCCACTGAGAGTTTATGACTGCCCAACGAAAAGCAAGAAGACGGGCTGAGTAGAGGCTGGCATAAAACTCCAGAAGTTAGCTGCAGGAAATGCACCTTTTGCATTTCCCATTTCACCTGAAATAGCACAAGGAAAGATTTCATCACAGTGGGATAATTCACAGGAGCAAGCAATCTGATCTGGGGGCTTATTTCTACACCTGTGCTTCCTTCTGAGATTACTCTTGCTCCTACTGAGGGCGACCGTAGTACAGCACCATGCTCCTCCAGGAGAGGAGACTTTTGTACCAGCACAGCAGTGTGGGAAGTGGTCTTACCAACAAGCCCTTGGCTTACCCAACAGCCATTTCTTAGCAATTCACAGTCATTATTGTTATTTTATGGTAGAGGCAGTGCAATTTTTGTTGAATTATAAATATTGCAGACCTATTTCCCCCTCATCCCCAGCAGTTCCCAAAGACATGTAAACCCGCAGTGTGATTGCTCCCTAATCTAGTTGAGGTGATGAAATGGTGCCAAAACTCTCATTGCAATTTCATTAGCATATTCATGAGTCGCACTTTTGCAGTGTTGCAGAAACAACACAAATTGGTTTGTGAATTGTGAACTCCCCCTTCTTTGCCGTCATCATCATCTTTTTCTTCAGAATCACAAATTGTGGATTAGCAAGGCAAGTGTGCCTGGGTGACTTTGGGACTCGGCTGCTGAAGTTTGTTAATGCACATCTCTGGGTCTCACTGTGGTTTTCCCCTTGCCTGGCTTCAGTGTGGAAGTGCTCTCTGAAGGGAGGAGTGGGAAGCAGGGCAGCTGTAGGGCTTCTAGCTCTGCCAACCTGCTGCATTACCACAGCTCTGTTTCCTCACCAGCAACAGGAATAACCACGTCACTGGCAAGAGGAATTAAATGCAACAGGCAGAGGCAGTTGCAATTTTCAGATGAAAGGTACTGAAGAAGAGTCACTTCGTAGCCCCAGCAGGCATAGGTGTCTGTCACTGGTGGTAGGATGCCATACAAGGGCTGTTACCTGAAATCCAAATTACCTGAAGCAATAGAGAACAAGGTTCCACTTCCCTCTAGGATTGCTGGGACATACTTAACTGTCTTGTCTGACCCACCAGCAAGGTCTCTGATGTCTATGGGTGACACCTGCAGGTCCCAGCTGATGGGACGGTTTGTGTTCACAAACTGCAGCAGAGTTTGAGGGAGAGTTCTCTTTGCAGCTGGACTGGGAGTAGGTTTGGGTGCTGTAAGACAAACCCTGTGGCTTTAGAGCGGGGAACGTATTTGCAGAAGATACCTCAGCCCGTGCCTCCTGCCAGCACCATCATTAAAGCTCAGTGGGGGGCAGTACCCACTCCCTGACCACATGCAGCTGAATTTCACAATAAGCCATCAGCTTTTAAATATATTCCACTTAAACTACACATCCAAAGAGACCTATTTGTGAACTTAGCATGGGCTGCAGTTACACCTCTTACAGAGAAATCACTCCAGTATCCATGGGATACTACTCTGGTACTGCATTTGGAAAACCCGAGGAGCTCCCCAGCTCCACGGTGGGCACTGATGAGATGGGGAGATGGGAACGCTGCTTCTGGGGGGTTTCTCACAGCTCACAGTCCTCCTCTGTGCAACCCAAACCTCTTAGGAACACAGGACATGAAATGTATTTGAAATGGCAGACTTTCACATGGAACTTGATTTAATTTTTCTGTGGAAAGATCACTTTAGACTTGCATTGTTCACATGAAATAATGAAACATTACTGATTTAATTAGAGCTCAGTTTTCAGTCTGTGCTTCCTATATTGTTGAAATTGCATTTTGCATGGGACAAAACTATCAATAGATAAAGCAATTTAAAAGGCACAGCTACAGAATATATTCTCTTCCCCTTTTCTTTTGCTAGTTTCAATTCATTGCTCAATTTAAGTATGGAAATAGTGTTTGTCAAAGACTTCCTGACACATGATTTACAGGAAAAAAGAAAAAAAAGCAGATGTCGGAAGAATGATACGAAAAAACATCAGGGCATCTCCTGCTTGTACTCCTAACCCATTTATGGTACAATATACAGATAATCCAATCTACTGCTGAAAACAAGGTTTGTGCAGTTATGCTCCACTACTTCACAATGCTTCACTTAAAACTTGATAGTTTTCTCATATTTTCTTTCTCCTTGAACTGACAAAGTGGATTGGGCAGGTTCTAGCTGACAGAAATAACAGTTGACTCCTGAGCATTAGCTCTCCAAGGTTTTACATGGGGGCTGTGAGTTCAATACAGGGAAAACAGGGGGTCAGTTTGTGAGATCACAACATGTCCCTGAGGGCAGGGCAGGGCAGCAAGCCCCACTGCTGGGCCCCAGAATGAAACAGGAATGGGAAAGTGGTCTGACCTCCAGGGTCCACTCAGAATCACAGAGCCACAGAATGGTTAGGTTTGGAAGGGACCACAGTGGCCCAACCTCCCTGCTCAAGCAGGGTCATTACCGCAGCACATGGCACAGGATTGTGTCCAGGCAGTTCTGGAATATCTCTGGTGAAGGAGACTCCACACCCTCTCCGGGCAGCCTGTTCCGGTGCTCTGTCACTGCACAGTGAAAAATTCTTCCTCATGTTCAGGTGGAACTTCCTGGGCATCAGTGTCTGCCCATTCCTCTTGTCCTATTGCTCAGCACCACCGAGCAGAGCCTGGAAACCTCCTCTGACACCTCCCTGCAGGCACTGACAGACATTGATGAGGGCCCCTCATTTATCTCCTCTCAAGGCTGAACAGGCCCAGTTCCCTCAGCCTTTCCTCATAAGAGAGGTTCTCCAGTCCTTTAATCATCTTTCTTGTCACCTGCTGGACCCAGGAGCTCCATGTCTCTCCTGTACTGAGGAGCCCAGGACTGGGCAGGCACTCCTGCTGGCAGTGCTTCTCCTAATGTTCTCCAGGATACCATTGGCTTTCTTGGGCACAAGGACCCACTGCTGGCTCATGGACAGCCTGTTGTCCACCAGGACCCACAGATCCTTCTCCCCAGAGCTGCTCCTCAAGAGGTTGGCCCCCAGCCTGTGCTGGTGCCTGGGGTTATTCTTCCCCAGGTGCAGGACCCTGCCTTTGTTGAATTTCAGACAGTTCTTCTCTGCCCATCTCTCCAGCCTGTTGAGGCACTTCTGAAGGGCTGCACAGCCCTCAGAGGTATCAGTCACTCCTCCCACCTTGGTGTCATCAGTGAACCTGCTGAGGAGGCCTCTGTCCCTTCTTCCAAGCCACTGATGAGCAGGTTAAACAATACTGGGCCTGGTGTTGAACCTTGGGGGACTCCACTAGGGACACGCCTCCAACTAGACCCTGTGCCTCTGATTATGACTCCCCGAGATTTGTCATTCAGCTCAGTCCACCTGACTGTCCACTCATCCAGCCCATACTTCCTGAGTTTGCCTGTGAGAATGTTGTGAGAGATGATGTCAAAAGCCTTGCTGAAGCCAAGTTAGACAATGTCCACTGTGTCCCCATGTCTGTCCAGGCAGTTGTTTCATCACAGAAGGCGATCAGGTTGGTCAAGCATAATTTATCTTTAATGAATCCATGCCGACTACCCCTGATCCCCTTCTTGTCATTCATGTGGATAGAGATGGCCTCCAGAATGAACTGTTCCATCACTTTCCCAGGGATTGAGGTGAGGCTGACTGGCCAGCAGTTCCCTGGTTCCTGCTTCTTGCCGCTTTTGAAGACTGGAGCGACATTAGCTTTCACCCAGTCCTCAGGCACCTCTCCTGATCACCAGAGATGATTGTAAGCAGCCTCACTGTGGTGTCCGCAATCTCTCACAGCATTTGTGGGTGCATCCCATCAGGACCCATCCATGCGGATGCCAAATTTACCTAGGTGTTCTTTAACCCAATCCTTCCTGGCCAAGGGAAATTCTTCCAACATTCCTGTTACCCTGGTCTCCTGGGTCAGAGACTGCTGGTCTTGTCCGTGAAGGCTGATGCAAAGAAAAGTGTTCTGTGGCTTTGCCTTCTCTGTGTCCTCTCTTAAATGGAGGGCTCCCCCTTCATTTAGTAATGGGCCCACACCATCCTTTGTTTTCTGAACATTCACTCCAGGCAACATTCCCAGAAAAGAGCCAAACAAAAACAACCAAAATTGTGACTTCTGGTTTTTCCTCATTCAGGAAAAAAGCCTGAAATACAGTTTTTGCTACTCGGTTAAGGGATGGGTGTCTCCCTGCTAGTGCAGGTGAGAAGCAACTACAGCACACCCAGGAATGGATGCTCAGCACTTCATTAGACAGCTCTCAACAGGGCCAGTGATTTTGACTCACAAGCCCTACCAGACAACCAAGGCAATTTCCTCCATTTTCTAGCACAAAGTGAGGCCCCAACTTAAGGCACATGAGGTGAAAACTGAAATAATCCCACTAACTTTACTGGCATAATGTGAATAGTGAAGTGACTGCAAATGAGGACTAAAATCCCCAGAACACAAAATCCTTGAAATCGTACACCCTTGATTCAAGGGTATAATCTGGTCATGTAGGACATCATCTACGGTGTCACTGCTGGCAAAATCACCTTGTTTGGACAATAATTTATCTTGACACCAATATTTGTGCAATAATGACAGCACTGGTTGTGTTTCACCACTAGAACCACAGGATTTTTCTGTCGGCACCAACAGGGACTAGGGGAAGCTTTCCCTAGAGTAAGGGTTTTTCATTGTCTTGTTTGCAGTAAAGAAGCTTTTCCGAGCAAGCTGACATCCACCCTAAATTACTTCCCTGTGTAGAGTGTCTGTGCTGTATAGTAGGAGACTGCTTATTTCTCATATTGATTTACACAAGGCAGGGTAGTGAACATACAATTAATTAATAGTTGACTTCATTGGAAGCCAGCTGTTAGCCCCATAATTTACAACGGGAACAGTTTCAGAATGAGAAGAATTATACTTCTAGAAACTGTATTTCTGGGTTTTAAAGGTCAAATCCAGCTTCCACTAAGGTTCATGGAGACCCAAATGATCTGAAAGTGATGTTACATGCTGATGCATACAACCATGGGTTTCATGTCTTGCTGAAAGAATGGCTTTTACGGGACACATGATCCTTAGCACAGTCACTATCAGAAATGGTTCCGTTAAGTGTGCACATCTGTCTCCAGCTTTGCTCCCGAAGTAAAACCAATCCAACAAAGTTTTCTTTCAAAATTTCTAGGTTACTAAGCTAAAACTTTCTACTGCTTCTGTTTAAATGTTATTTGTGTTTAAGTGCCATGAAATAAATCCATGCAACACAACTTGGCTTCACAACCAATGGATTAATCTATTGACAGAGCCTCACTCAATATATTGGGTCAGATATTAAACAGCATTTAATTTGCTGATACCCTTGAAGCTGAAACATTTCCATGTGTCGTCATATCAGGAATTCATCCTAGAAGGCCATGGACTAATACTTTCTGTATGTTTTCAACATGCTTTTCTCAGCCTCCGTGAAGCACTAGGAAGTTAAATGCCCTGCACTGCAAATAAACTGGCCTCTCTTCCCAGGCCTGATAACCTAAAGGGTGACCATTACTTCACGCATTCTTTTTCCTGGTGTCAAATACACCGTAGGGAATATTGGAAAGAAGATAAGGAAAGAATGCACATTTTGCAGGACAGAATGCCAGCACCTGACACCTAGGAAATGAGATCTGGCAGAGTCTCAGGGGTTGGCAAAGAAAACCTAATGATCCCAAGTGACCTAACAGAGAAGCCTGTTCCTGTGCAACTTTGCCTTCCAGGATTTTTAACGTGAAAGATAAGATGCCTGCATCTTCTCGAAGGACCTTTCATGCACAGCAGTGCATCAAGGCCAGGCTTTGGTATTCCCTGAAGCAGACAGTGGTTAAAACAACTTCTTCACAAGGCTGTTCCTGAGGGTGGGCTGGCAAGAAGTTGAAGTCCTCCCAAGGAGGACTGAGGAGCACCTGAAGGTATTTAGCCTTATGTTGTAGACTCGAAAGTGCTAGAAGTCTTGCAGGATGTTTGGATCAGTGTCTGCATTTCATATCTCACCCCAGCTAGGCTGGGACCCAGAGGACATTGCCTGGCTTGTCTGCAGGCAGGCTACCTTCTGTTCAGCTCAGGCAGGAGCCTAAAACTGAAGCAGAAGGAGCCCTGCAGATCTCCTTGGCTCGGGGGAGGGGTGGCTGGGTGCGTGCATGGATCCAGTGAGGCCGTGGGACAGCCAGTGGAGCCAAGTGCAAAAGCCACAATAACAAACAGATAGTCCACATGGTTAAAAGGAAAGATTCTCAGAGTTAATATTAGGATGAGCAGCACACTGGGTCACAGGCTGAATTAACCCAGAGAGAATGGGGTAGGATTTTTAATAACTTTTCCAGTGCCTGGCTACAGCTGAATGCTGCTGCTGTTTGGGGGAGAATATGCATGTCCTTGCTGTTTGTGTTTTGATTTTTGCATTTTTACCAGTGTTGCTCATTAAAGAGTTTAAAACTTTAGGCAATGGGGACAGCCAATCTCTCCTCTGACTTTCGTGGACTTTGTGTCAGCCTGATTTGATGACAAAAGGTGCTGCTTGCTCGGTACTCTCATGCTTGCAGTGTCAGCCTCTGGGTAAAAGCACCATTATAGGACAACCTGTTAGGCTGCAGGGCCTGGCTGGAGAACGGGAAGGGACACAGCTGGATTCGTATCCTTCTGCTTTGGCCTACAGCTCTATAAAATCAGCCCCATTTCTGCTTGCCAGAGTGTAAGAACATGAATAGAAATTATCTTTTATTGCCATGAAAGGTTTCTACCAAGAAGCAGAAGCTGAGCAGAGAAACAAGGTCTAGAAAGACCCTTTTAAATCCTTCTGTTACCCTTTTCAGAGGTGCTTGGTTTGGGGCACAGTAGACAGCAGAGATGCTGCACCAACAGGAGATTTCTTACTGTGTCCAAAGGATGCTGAACCAACTTCTCTTCATGAGTTCATCTCAGAAAGGCTTCCCTTTGAGCAAGAAAATGAGAGAAGTTGTGGTTTTGTCTCCCCCAGCCAGCTGAAAGACTTATTTATAATAATAATAATGATGATTTTATAATTATCAATCATTAATCATTATAATAATGATTATTTTATAAACATTAACAGTGAGAATGGGGTGAACAACAAAAGAAAGGAAGTTTCTTACAAATGAGACTGATAACAATGACTCAAATCAAGAGTTCCTGTATTCCAGTTCAAAGCCTGTGGCTCTTATTAATCTCATTAATGTAAAGCAGACTTTTGTTCAGAAAAGTGTGAACCAAAAGCCAGTGTTTTGATGTTTATGTCGCTATCTTTTATTTGGTGACTAGGTCTTTTTTCCGGTACTGGAATCATGCTACTGGCTCTTTCACTGTTTAGGTTCTTTACTGTTCTTACTCCAGACCTTATTTTGGGGATTTTGCAATATTTAAACAAACAAACAAGTGATACAAGGCTTCTTCCTCTCAGAAGCCCAACCTCAGGTAGGACGTGCGGCTCTTTCAGATAAGCCTTGCAGTGACAAAACTGCAACTTTTCCACGGAGAGGCAGTGACAATTCACAGTGGCACAAGGCTGTTTGCTACCAGCCTACTGGGTGTGCAATGTTGGGATACCTGATTTGCCAAAACCACCTCATAATACGATGAAGAGGGAGACGCTTCTCAAATTTCCACTACCCACATGCTGTGTCCTCCTCTGCTCCTCCCAGGGCTTGCTTTGGGTGTTGGGGAGCAGAGCCCACAGCTCTGGCAGCAGGTTTGCAGCTTCATTCACTTGCTCTCCTGACCTAAACTCTCTTGACCAGGCCATGGGAAAGTGGAGTGGGATGAAGAAGAAAAGGCAAAGATATCCAAGTAAAGGCAAATCTCATTGAAATCAACACACATCCTCACACTCACAGAAATAAAACGGTTAATGTTTGGTTAATATTTTCAATATGCTCACATTCTTTTTTATTGGAAGCATTTATTTCTTTAAAGCATATTTCATTTGATAAAAAAAGACCCCTGATAATGAATGAAATACTAAATTTTTGGTCAAGAAAAACATTCTGTTCAACCACACAAGACTTTCACTGGATCATTTATCATCTGATGAAAAATAAAATCCCTTTGGTTTTGACTAATTCAAAATACACTTTTAATACCCTACAGGGCAGGGAAATTGAAGGAAGGCCTGGTGCATAGTTTACCTGCAATACTTACTCCTGCAAACACTACTCGTGGAAGAAAAACTAAGGAGCAAAGTATTTTGCCCAAAGCTTTATGTTGCTCTGTATTGCATTCTTTGGGCTTCCTTGAATTATTTTTTGACATGATTTTGACGCCCACACATACCCACAGAAACACCACCAACACCCTCCACACAGCCAAAATTATTTGTGCTGGCTCCCTGTGCACCTCTGCTGAAGGACTAAATCCAAGTCACCCGCTGGGTAGGGAAAACTAAACGCAAAACCACTGACAAATGCAAAAATGAGGGCAGGGCACTGGAGAGGAGGGAGATCAGCACGGCCATCAGCCCCTTTTAGGAGGATGCCATAAAGAGATGCTGAGTGGTCCTCGCTCAGACAAAGGGCAGCGCGGGCAGGGCCACAGGCAGGACATACTAACGAGGGCTGTAATGACCAGGGAGCTGCCGGCTGCAAGCTGAGCCGTGGATCGAGCCGACAGTGTGAGAGATTTCCCTGCCTCTCCCTTCCTTTCCAAGATGGATTTTCTTCTGATCGTTCAATTGTTGTTCATATTAGAGCATCAATGCTTCCCCCGCTGATTTACAATTGACCAGGGAGCATGCTCCCTCCTAACCTGGTGTTTTCTTTTTCCTCAGCATCAAAGCTTTATCTTTATGCAGCGGAAGAGAAACACCTGAAAAATTTACCCGGGGTTTTGTTAGTCTTCCTTGCTTGTTTTGCTTTCTCCCCCGGCAACAAAAGAGTTGTCAAAAGTAATGTTTATAATAATTTAACGGATTATTTGCTTATTAGATATTAATCATTCTGCTGTGGCCGGGGTCCATGCTGGTGCTCCTCTACTAGAACAGTGATTCTGATCTCAATTAGATTATGTCTCTCTCCTTTACCTCCCCATAAATCATTCCGGCAAACTGAAATTAACAGCTACTGGAGCGCATTAATAATCTGCCTCACACATTGGAAAATGCATTAGCCGGAACCCTCCCATCACTCTGACTGTTAAGCACATCATTTTGTTTATGAAATATAAACATTTCATGGAAGAGCTCTCCCACATTTCTCTGGGCCTTGTGACAGCTAAAATGATTGCCCACAATTGCCAGTCACTCAAGCGCCCAAATAAAGTTTGTTTAAAGCCATGGTTCTGTGACTGCCCTATTTTCTCAGGCATTAAAAAACCCATGTTTAAAATAAAATTCCTCTTTATCTGGGAAGAAAGGAAAAAGAATAGCTGTGTATCTGTCGGAGTTGTACGGAGACAGATGTACACTTTGCAAAGGCTCTGCGGTTTCAATATTTGGTTTAGCTTCACAGAGGAGGAAGTGCTGCCAAATTCTCTGCAAAATAAAGCTCCAGAATAATGATTTTAAGGGTGATCTAATCAAAATGTTTCATTTCTGACAAACTGACGTTTCGATCAACTTGCCAAGTGACATTCCAACTTGCATTTTAAAAGCTCAGTGTCTTATCGTAAAGCATGTTGAAATAAAATAAACCCCCCCCAACCTAAGAGTTCAATTTCAAAATGAAACATTAAAATGCAGCATGGAAAGAGCATTGCAGCAGCATGTTATGACACCACTGGGCTTTCTGGTGGTTTTCTTGCAAAGCAAAAACCAGCCCGTAATTAAATTTAAGCAGGCTTCCAAGCCTGCTAGCCACACAGCTCAGCACTTCCACCCAGCGCCTCTTCCACCCAGCCCCAACATTCAGATTTGCCACTAGCTGGGTGTTTTGCGTTTTATGACTCTCTTACATGTGCACTGGCACTGCAGGAACACAGGCAGGCCCACAGTGATGGCATTTCTCCATTTCTGGGAAGTGGTTAAGTCCAAGACTTTCCAGAATGCAGATTGTTTTCACTTGCTCTTGGACGAGCTTGCACATCAATAGAGTCAGTATCTTGAATATATTGATAACAGCAGTACCTTAACCCAAAAGATTTGATCCTCGGCTGCTGCTAGGTTAAAGACCATATAGACTGAAGTAAGCAGCAAAACCCAGAGAATCTGCCCATGAAGCATAACACTAAATCTTACAGGGGTTTTAAATTGGTATAAGTAGTTTACAAGGAATTTATGTCCATCTACTTGCAACAACAAAACCAGGATAGCACCTGCTGTAAAATGCATAAACGAAAACCTCACACCTGACTCTACCCAGCAGTCAGGGGCAGTACTTGAAATTAAGCAAACTTACAGCACTGGAACCACCTTCATTTTCACCTTTGCCAAACTCTGGATCTGAAAATGAGCATTAACACTGTAATTAAAGCTCTGCACTAAAATAGTTAGGCACCTGTGGCCAGTTTTACTGGCTGGGAGGCCTGGTGTCCACATTTTTTCTCATCTGCATCTGGGGAAGAAGTACTGAAGGCTTGGACGGAGCAAGCTGCTTGAAATACGTGTTTGGGCTTCTGGGAGCGTGCTGCCCTCCCTAAGGCCAGGCACACGCACATGCCCTTTGCTGAATCAGAGCTCATGTGAGTTCAGCTGTGCAGGTATTGGTATGAGAACAGAGTTTGCAGCTGTAAATTCCTGGGGGTACAGGCTGAGTCGTTCTTGCTGGGCTGTGGTCAACTGTGCACTGATAAACAATAAATAATTGTAATGAATGGTAGTATTTTTTAAACACAGGAATGAGCCTATTTAAGATTCAGCTGAGTTTTGTTTATTATTCTCAAAATGCATTTGCAGCATATAGAGTCATGTCTCCAGAGGGCTGTTCTGCCACGGAATATTACGCAAGTCTCTATCAATAAATGACACAGCTTTTTATGTGTTTTAAGTAATAGAAATAATTGCTGCTCCTTGTGGAGTTAGCCAATTAATTGCCTAATTATTTTGTTAAGTGTCACTACTAAAAGAAAAACATTACTGGAGCTTTATGGGCAAATTCTCATCTGAACTGAGGGTGAAATTCTGGGAAAGAGCATATATGCTGTATATCTGCATCCTATCAAAGTACTAAACTCCTAATAAAAATGTCCTTTACTTGAGTAAAATTAAACTTGTTTCTTTATCAGTAGCTTGGTTTAATTTTTTCACACTCAAATTTTGCTGCCTCATCATTTCAGATTTCTCCCAGGCTTCCTCCATGGTGCTGATGAATCTCGGCAGAGCCAGGCTGGCAGAAAGGCAAAGGGGAAGCTCCCACTGTTGCACTGATCTTTCATAAAACATGGGTCCTTGGAGCCCCACAGTCCTGTGCACACATCTTTTGTGATGAGGAGCAGGAACTGTAGTGCCTGTGAGGTAACCAAGCAGAGAGCATCCCTTCCTAGCAGAGATTTAATGCTGAAACCTGGAATTTGGGGTGCTTGATATCTCAGGGATACCATCTATTCACTCCCTGTAGTGATGCTGTCCCGTGGATCTCTCCCAAGTTACCAAAATTCCCATAATTAGGGATGAAAATGAAGGCACTGTCTGATCCTTCACACTTTCTACCAGTGATGGCAGCAGGGGCCCACCAGCCTCCAGGCACTTGATTGCAAACGCAAGCCCAAACTCCAAACTCCTGCTTTAAGTGCGGCTGTCATTCTTTCAGGAAGTTCAAGTGACATTTTTCACCCAATTAAAAAGGCAATGAGGAGGGAAAACAGAAGGGAATAATGCTACCTTGAATTGAAGCTGGAGCCTCAGATGTGCAAACCATACTTCTGATGGTGGTACAAACCCAGTGGGATGAGGCAGCAGCCTGGGCAAGGACCTCCGGCAGCACTGTCAGGGTTTTCAGTTGCTGTGAGAAGGGATCCCAGAGGCTTTTGCCCCAGAAATCACAGTGTCAGGGTCACTTTGCATGGCCAGTGCATCTCCCCATCCACTGGGAAGGACAGAGTTGAGAGTCCTGGGTTAATAGGACCCTGTCCACAAGCCACAGCCCATGTGCTGGTGCAGCTACATGCAGGATATCTCCAAGGAATCCGTAAGACTCATCTCCTGAGCAAGGAAGGGGAAAAGGAAAGCAGGACTGAGAGAAATAGTGCTTTCCTGCAGCTCTCCTGTGAAATCCCTTGGAAACACCAACAGGAATGTCACACCTCACCTACAGACCCCATCAATTTTCCCTGTGGGTGTGCTTCAGGCTGGAAGAGGTAGCTGGGTCCAGGAACCCAGCCTGCAGTTATTCAGATGGATATGGAGGACTCTGTCATATAATTATCTTCATAAACCCATCAAGCTTCATCTTAAAGCTGGCCAGGGCTCAGTTCCTTCTTTTCCTATGAGAAGTCTCTTCCAGAGCTTGGCTCTTCTGCTGGTTAGAAATAATGCAATTGCTTAAATTTATTCACAGTCAGTTCAAAGCCATTTGTTCTTCTGCCAATATTGTTCTTTAGCTCAAACAGCTCTCCTCTGTTGCACAGCAGGCAGCAAATTTCAGTGTCTAAAAATCCAATGTTTGGGACGCATAAGGATTAGGCAGGGGCCGACTGCAGCAGGTTTGGAGAGTACACAGACAGAAAGCTTGGTTTGCTGTACTACTCCCACTCTTAGCTCATGTTATCCTGCCTCATACCTTCACTAAAGCTGACTTAGCTCTATTTCCTAAAAGCCTCCAAAAAACAAGTTGTACAAGTTGTGGGAAATTTTTAGTTTTAATTAGTGCAGCAAGTGCATTTAACAAGCCCATTGCCCTTTCAGGGGGAGTGCTGGGGAAATGTAACATTTTGTCTGAAGCCCCACAATTTAAACAAAATAATATGGTTATACATGAGAGACATCAGCTTTATTCCATCCCCACCTAAACTGAAGTTTTTTCCATGGCCTACTACAAGCTGGATGTAAGACAGGCAGAGTCACAGCTCGGCAAAATCTGCTCCCTCCAATGTTCACTCCCATCTACCTCTTCCTCTAGTCATCTTATGGCTGAACCCGTAGCACTTGCACACCGTTTGTTTTCCTTCTCCTTCCCTGAGACCTGTAGGAAGCTTTTGAGAAATGGCTGGCACTTGATGTTTATCAATGTTTTTCTCTCACTAGTAGGAGAAAGTATGAGGGATATATTTCATGATGAAGTGGGTTTCTATTTAACAGGACAAAATGAAAGCCAAGCCATAGATCAGCTTAATACGTCAAAAGAGAAAAGAGTTTGATTTATTTCAAATTATATCCAATGCTAGAAATCAAGATCCTGATTTAGGAAAGTACTCCAAGGTGTGCTTAAAAAATCAAGCAGATACTTCAGCTAGGGCAGCTAAAGGATATAATTGTTTTCTTCCATTAAAAACACCACGAAAAATATCTTTTATTTAGACACTTTTTGGTGTGGCACTTAATGTTGTGCATGCTACATTACAGGAGACAGTGGGGCGTTTTATTCCTCTTGTAAAGTATTCTGGAAGTATCTGGGACAATATAAAACTTTGTACATATTTTCTGGGCTGCACATACATCGGGATAGTAGGAGATGGGTTGTAGGGCTGCAACAAGCACAAGGAACAGGGCTGAAACCCCAGTGTGTAGTCAGGTTTTTATTGCCCGATTTGACCCTGAAAGGTTGAGGAGAGCTTTGTGCCTTCTGAAGTGAGCAAACACCGGGGTCAAAGAAGAACCGTGCTCATTGTGTTAGTTTTTACAAGGTAAGGAGTTTTTCCCACAGGAAAAAATTTGCCTGGGAGTTTCGCACTTTATCACTGCGCACGTCGCCTTTGTCAACCTGGGTATTTACTGCCAGCACACAAGCTGTGTTGCACCACCTCAGCTGCTTTTCGTGTTTGCCAGGGTGTAGAAGACTTGGGTGACAATCTCAAACTAAAGACAACAGCTACCAAGAGAACACAATGACTTTTAACCTGCTATTTGTAAACAAACACCACAAAAAGCCTGTGGGCAAGAGCTGTAATTTAAAGGAAGTCTATTACTAACTGCATGTGCCAAACCAGCTGCATCTGCCATAGGAATAAATAGGATTTGATACAACTACATCAGAATAGGTAATTCATAGCAGATTATCAGCCAACAGCAATGTCATTTTAACGTACAATAAGAAAATAACTGAAGTAGGAAATAATTCTTCCAGTTCTACATAGCACCCAAGCACGTTACAGGAGAACAGCCTGTATTCAGATACAGACCAGATGAGAGCATCACTGCATTCATTAGTGCACCTAACATTACTTTCCGAGCTTCATACTATAGAGAGCTACAAAGCAAGATAAAAAACCCATACTTGCATCCTCCAGAGCGGATGCTCTCCTGTTATGGGGCTTGTGTCAGGCCTAGGCTTCAATGTGGAGGTGAGTCAAGAGAGACAGAGCAGAGGCATTTCCCCAGCTGTGAGGGCCCTGCCTTCCCTCCTACCCAGCCCCAAGCACTTTGCTGGTCTCTTCCTCTAAATGTTTCCAAATGAAGCACCACCTAAGCCTTCACCACAGGATGCCTTTAGCAGCAGAAAAACTTTGGGAGGCCTCTCTAAAACCCTGCGCTTCTTCAGACCTCCTCTTCCACTCCTTCCTCCACAACTGCTCTGATTTATAGGCCTAGCTTGGCCTCATGTGATTTAATGGGATAGATTTATTTTTTAAAATATAATTTATAGTCAGCGAGTAGGTGTCACTCGATGTTCAAGCAAACAGTCCTCATGCAGCCAGGGGTAGGGAAGGAAGCTTGCTTAGCTGGAACCATGCTTTAGTGCAGGAGCTCATTTAAAGGAAAGCAAGAAATCCATATTCCTACAGACATAATTACACCAGCAATTACAATCATTACCATAGCTGTGGCTCAGGAGACCACCCTGAGACCTGAGAACACAAGAATGGATTTTGGCTTCATGACTTTGTGTGCAGTCATGAATGAGGCTGGGCAACCCAGGAGCTCCAGGAATTCCCTCAAAGTGTTTTCTTATGGAAGGGAAATCAGATTTGTTCCATTTAACCTGCAGGCATTAGCTAGTATGGACACACACAACTCTGCCATGGGATACTGATAAATAACCTGACCTTGCTGTGGTCTAACTGCTGCAGAAACTATCAGCCCACCAGTGGGTTGCTGCTGCAAAATTTCCACAGTGTTGGGTAGCCAGAGCTTTGTCACAGCTGCCTGTGTGGGTAGGTGTGCAGTGGCACCAGCAGCTGCGCTCTGCGCTGTCCCCCTGCGCTTGTTTTAGCAGCCATAAATAAAAACATGAGCAGAGCAGTGCCACGGAAGTATTTACAGAATAATTTTCAATTGCTGACACTGCCAGGCTAAGCACTGAATGCTAAAGTTTATGATGTGTAATGCCTCGGGCTACCACGGCCCCAATTTGGACAAACCTGCCATTAACACCCGTGTGGCAGTTATTTTACTGGGGGTGACAGATTGTGAGGTAGGGAGAGTAATTCAGACTATTACCCAGGTGAAGGCATGAAAGCTCAGTGATATATGAAGACCACTTAAATTCATTGTATCTTGTACATCACATCTTTGATAGATTATAGCTGTGGCATTAAAATGGAAATGGTTTCTCTGAGGCCTGACAGGGGCTGGGGTGACCCGTGACCTCCCTCTGAGGAATGTGACTGACCGAATTATCAGTTAAGAGAAAAATCTATGGGGAATAGACTCACAGTGATGGAGAATCCACCATGCATATATATTTTTTTTAACTTCTGCTTTGATTGAAAGCTGCAGTACTTGAGCATCCCCCCCAACCTCCTCCTCTCCTTGTCTCCCTGCTCCCCGCCAGCCAATCCCAGACTCCTCCGCTCCGATTCCAGATCAGCCGGGCCCCCGATATTGATTGAAAAATTGTTATTAGAGATAGTAGGTCTTCCTGCATGCTGCCTACTGATTTAATTTGGAAAACACTTAATTTTATGAAGCGGTAAATGATAGTGGCACGCTCTCTCGTGTTAGGGAGCAGCTGGCTCTTTAGCTGTGCGCCGTCACTACTCCCAGGTGTCCTCTTTGCAATCATGTGTTCCCTTCCCCTTTGCTTAACAAGTTATTTCAATTTCTAAACGAATGCTGAACAAGAGAAAGACAACATGCAAATTGAGATCCCAGCCGCCATTCACACATGAAAAAGTTCCCCTGGAATTCCCTCAACTCTGCCCGTCCCTCCCGCCCTCCCTCTGCATCTGTCAGGAAAAAACAGAGCCCTTGTTCTCATCAGATTGTTTTTACCAATGACCTGACACCACCATCTATAATTAATTACATCATTTACATTAGACTATTGACTAAACAAATACATAAATCATAGGCAGAGTCAATAGACGCAGACATATTTAATCATGTTCTAAATAATGATTACTGCTCCCATAATGCAATAATTATTTTCAGCAGCTGACTTGAATTAATCTTCTGTCAAAGTGCCATCTGAAAAAAGAGAGCGGACCACGACGAAGATGAAAGCGGCAGCCCTGGTGATGGAGAAGCTGTCTAGCACTTCGCCCTCACTCTCCCCGTGTCCCTGCCTGCCTCCCTGTTCCCATGAAGTCTGCAGGTGCTGGATCCTGGAGGATGCTCAGCACTGTCCAGTCTGTGTTTTCACCTTCCACCCCCACCCCTGCCCACAACAGCACACTGAGCATCTCATGGGGCCGGCCCTGGCACCTGCTCTACTCCCACAAGACTCAAACCTGCTGGCAAGCAAAAGATGAGCTCCCATTTACTCCAGTGGGTGCCCAGAACTGTCCCTCCACACCTGAAGGGACCTAGGCTCTGCTCAGGCACCCATGTATCCATCCTCCCTTCTCTGCATACAGAGGAGCTTGGTTTGCAAGGTGCCGAACGCGTCTGAAACCCAGGAGGACGTGACCCTGAATGGATACTGCTCTCCGCAGAGATTAATGCAATTAGGGTGAATTTAACTCTCATTTACTTAAAAGCATTTCAAAAGGCATTTCATTAATTTGCAAAACACACATCTGGTCTGTCGTGCCAATCCGCCTGCCGTGCTCTGACCATGGCATGTTTTCAAAGGGCCTTGAGGATGATGCTGCACTCCCCCCCTCACTTCCACAGCAGCTAAAATCCTCCTCCCAGCAAATTCCATATGAGCATCAATGGGAAGAGTATGAGGTCAGAGCCCCATCTCCCCACAGGATCTCATCCCCACAGGATCTCATCCCCAGTGGTTAGCTTACAGTGCCATGATAGTGGAAGCACAGTATTTTACTGGAGAGAGGCTTAATCATTATATGGGCTGCTACAGTGCTCAGTAGGAATGATTGGAGAAGGAAGGATACCCTGTGTTTAGGGTAGGGAATCCCCCAAGAAGGAGTTGAGCCTGTCTTGACAATGATCCCATCTCAAAAACTTGTGGGATGACAGCTCTATCTGAGAGCAGCAGGGAAAAGGATTTCTAGCTGGGAGAAGTTTGGGTAATTGAGGGGGTTCTTTATGCTGCAGCCAGCACAAGAGTGGATTTGCAGAGGGAGAAGAAACCTCTTAACAACTTTCCTCCTCTGACTACTGACGAGATCTGACAACCTTTTGGTCAATGACTTATTTCGATAACATGTAACTGGATAAAGCAAGATGGCACAGCAGGTGACTGCAGCCACTACGGTTGTTTTTCCATATTGCTGTGCACTGGGATAGGAATTACTCTGCGTCTGACGCTGCATAAGGGCTTAAGAGTTCTGGGAGAGACAAACTCTCCTGCCTCAGGCATTATCCAGCTTCCAGCAGAAAGGAGTTAGCATGTCTCTAAACTGCCTACCGCATAGCTTTTCCTGGTCTTCTTGCATTGTCAGGATATGACACCCAGTAAGTTTCATCCAGCAAAGCTTTTCTGTTTCTGAGGGTGAAGGATGTGTAATAGCTAACAAGAGACAATTTAACTAACAGTTAACTTCGTTAACTATCTGGCTAACAAGAGATAATTTAATATAGAACTTTTTTGGAAATCCAATTCTAAAATTTAAAAAAAATAATTCTTTTCCTAAAATTAAAAAAGGAGGGGAGGGGANGCAGACTTCTATCTGGGAAATTAAGTCCTGAGAGCTGAAGGTATTTATAGCAGAGACTATTCAGTAACACCATCATTATACATGTCTGGCTAACTCTTCCTATCACTACCCATTTGCCATAACACAAATCTAAATCAGCCCAGGGAGGTGTAATGAATTGCATTTGAAGTATGCTTTGGTATTCACATGACCTCCCAACATGGCACTTTAGAATTCTTTTCTAAAATAGAAGAATTGGGCAGACTGCGCTCAAATATTCATGAAGGATAATGAAAAAAACAGCTGTCAATGACAGTGTTATAGGTTGGTTAATATTGTATGATGAGTGTGTTACAACTATAAATAAACAATAAGTATAAAAGATAGTGAATATAAATAATCATTAATACAAACAATAAATAATAAAATATAAGCTCAAGTGGGTGATGGGATAGAGATCAGGAGAGGCTCCAGCTATGGAATGGATTTCTGTTCTACTCCTCAGCCTCTCCAAAAGCTCTCAGAAACAGATATTGTTATTCTCTGCTATCAGAACCAGAACAATGCAGTATGCTGTGCTTCTTTCTCTTTCAACATGCACTAATAGCATTTCAACAATATGCTATTGTAATAAAAAAATAGCAATTTCGACTTCCTAGAGGGTATGAACCTTAAATGGGCACAAAAAGAACAAACCAGAAGAATGCATTGCCAATAATGTTATTTTATTCCCTGGAACTAAAACGAACTTGTGTGAGCCGTGTAACTGCTGTTGGTTTAAATGCAACCTTCAGCCTCAGATTTTAATCACTGGGGGGAAATGGTAAAGTAGTTTGATTGGTTGTACACGTGAAACCTTAAATATAGGGAGGAGGGCGAGAAATCTTCCAAAGAGAAAACACACAAAAAAATCAGCTTCACTATTGTAACCTGGTGAGACTGATCTAACTCCCCTTGCCAAATCCCTTTCACCCCTCATGCACAGAAACCAGCATCACCCTTGGGAAACTTTTTGGAGATGCTCTCTCCTTAAATTGGTGCTTAGTAGTCACTGGGCATCTTGACAAGCAACCTGCAGGACACGGGTGGAAGCTCACAAGAAGCTGGAGAACTTGAATGATTGCCCTAAGACTGTGCAGGTGCCTGCACATAAGAAAACATGAAATATTCTCATAGAGGAACTCACATTCACTCCCTGTTTACATGATGCCTTCTGTATTTATCTTATCTAAACAACCTGCTCTGTCCGCCCACAGGCCACACCTTAACAACCCCATCACAGGTAGGCCTTTGAACCCATTTATTGTCTTGGCCAATCTTCTGGTTCCCCTACCAGCCAAACCCATTTTTGAGCAGTAGATGGCTGTTGAGAGGCTGCAGTGCAGATGGAGACTGTCACAGCCTTGTCTAAAGTAGCTGCTTGAAGGCCATTCATCAGAGCCATGACTGAATTCAGATGACAATTGCCCACTCAGGAGCTATGGCACTCTTGTCCCTCCTCACTAGCAGGTTTTCCCATGCCAGGAGTGGGTAAAGCAGCCAGGACCCACACTGTTTTGTGCAGCATTCTAAGACACTCAGGTGCTGTATTAAAAAAAAAAAAATTCTCTCCAGAACAAGAAGCACAGTCACACCAATTTCAACCAGATGTTTGAGTTCTACCCATCTTTTTTGGTACTTCTCTTCCTGCACCCCTATTTTGCTATGCCAGCATTAAAGCACTTGTCTCTGCTTTCCAGGTCTTGTGGAATGGTGTTTATTAGGGACTACTTCTCCTTGATTTGTTTGTCTTTATTACAATTGGATTTTAAAATGACTCCTCCGCTGAGGTTTGGTTTTTCAAAGCCAAAGGACAAGTCATGGCCAAGCCCCTGTTAGAGGACATCATGGTCAAGAACTGCAGAAATCTTCTTGCCTTCCCATGACCTGAATGGGATCCTGGGGGATGGCTGCCCACTGGTGTAAACAGCAGCAGGATATGAGCTCATAGCCCCCAAAACCTCTAATAAAGAAATAAGGCTCACTTATTACAGCCTTACTTACTACAGAGGTAAGTAGCCAAGTGATATGGTTATTTATAAACTTTTGATAAGTCTGTCATTTTTAGCTATGCTTAAAAGCAACCCTTTAAAATGGTGTTTCAGGAACACAGTCAACAGCGAGGCGAGCTGGTCTTTGGCTTGATTAGATTTTGCTCCCTTTACCTTGATGAAACGATGGCTTATTAGCATTCCAAAATGAGAGTGTGCTCTAAATGTAAGTGGATTTTAATACAATCTTTTTGAGGAAATGTCAAACTGTATTGGGTACGTCTCCTCCCTGCCCCACCCCCCCCCCACACCCCCCGCATCACCCTTCCCCGAATAGCAGAGTTCAGCAAGGAACTGTGCCAAAATAATGAGTAAGGGACAGGGAGAATTTCAGAGTCAAGGTAAAAGATGAGAAATAAATCCTGCCAGCAATAATGTCACTGTAGTTCTGCCACAGCTTAATTCAGTGCCTTTCCTTTGGTTTTGCACTGGTGTAACCAACAAGGCTTTGGCTCCCCACACTTCTCATAACTAAATTAGCACTGAACACCACACACCAAAAGCTGGAGGCTTTGCTCGTGTAAATTGGTACCAATTGGCTCAGTTAATTATACTGGCTGCAAAAGCCATGCCAAGCAGTTTTACTCTGTTGTGCACCCTGGTTTATTTGCGATTACTAAAGCTGTGCACAGATGGGCCTCAGGAGGGTGAAGTGCCCCGAAAAATTTTTACCCAGGGTGAAAAAAACCCTAACAAACCCAAGCCTCAAACAGGCAAAGTATACCTGCTTAAATTAAATTAAATATTAACATCCCCTGCTTTAGAGTTACACTGTGAACGTAATATGTGCACTGTTAATGAACCGCAATTTATTTACACCTCAAACAAAGAGTATCCTCACTGCCCTAAAGTAGTTAAATTGCCCTCTTCCTAGTGAAATTTATTGCCATTTAAACATGCCAAAAGGCCATTCTGCTGGTCATTACAAAAATCTATCATTTCTGCAACTGCTGGTATCCTGTTCTGTGGTCAAATTCAATCTGAGAAGGGTCAACAGAATTTTTCCACCAAATGCTTCCCTCTTGCCTGTCATCAATTTACTTTTGTCAACAAAAAGGGCATTACTACCGAATGAAATAGAAGATCCTCTTAAGACCTCTGGCAAACAGCGAGAGCTTCTCTGACATATCGCATCTTTTCTGCTTGCAGATGTGTGTGTGTGTGTGTGTGTGTGTGTGTGTGTGTGTGCACGCTAGGACCAAAATACTGAGTGCATGAGCAGGAATTTTGTAATTTGTCAAGCTCCTTTTGCTCCAACAAGCACTCACGTTTCTAACTACTGTGGATAATTGCACAGTATTTTCAAATTTTCTCTATGAAAATAGTTTCAAGAATATGTTTTCCATTAGGAAATTATGACTGCAGTAGTAAGTCAGATTTTTGTCAGGTGGCTCTGCTGCTTTTCTTCTATGCACACAGTCAGAGCACACAGCAAGACTTCTTTCACCTCACACCATATCCAGATTTTGGTTAGGTATCTAAAAATCCTAGGGAACAGTCTAATGAAATAAAATAAAATTATTGCTACTAATGGAACCAGCATAGTACCCTTACACTTTTTTTAATATACAAGTGACAGGAAACACAAACGGAAATTAAGTCAATTAGCTCACTGTTACTAATCAGCATCCTGATTAATTGAAAGACCCCAGCACTGCACCCCATTCTTCTAGCATACTATTAAACACTTATTATTACGCCTAATCCTTGTCACAAAGAGCTAGGAGACTGACTTGTTTCATACACGTAAGACAGGGAGAAATGAAAGGCAAGGAAGAGAGCCAAGTGTGTAGCTTTGAGGTTTCCTTGTGACAGGAATACTGTGTTCCCTTGGTCTGCAAGTGGTTTGTTCCAAACCCTGCAGGGAATTGAGCCTTGGAGAGAAAGCAGGGAAAGGCCTTGGGTGCTGGCTTGAAGAAAGGAGTCTGAAGGTGTTTCTCAGTGCAAGGAATGTCTGGACACATGGTTACTAGAATAAGGAAAAGCATGAGTGGGTAATCAAAGTAGAAAAGAGCAAAGCCACAAAGCTCCTGATCCCATAGAAGATCTAAAGCATTGCCAACAGCACCGGCTTCAAGCAGCGCTCTCAACAAGACATTTAGGGACACACTCCCATTTCTGAGGTTCTTCCTCAGCAGCAGGAGTACTGCTGCATTTTCAGCTGGATCCAGCTCATTTTCACTGTGTTTTCAGTTTGTCACATCTGTTTTGCCTGCGGATAAACGGCAACAGTTTATTCATATCCCCTTATCTCTCCTCAGTTCTTCTTCATGCAGACAAGTAGGTATTGGTCTGGAGCGAGTTTTGGCCCTTTCTTCCCATTTTTGACCACTCTAGGGTGGTCCTAGGAAATCCTGTGGGTGTTGATCCCTCTCCAGTAAGAAATGGGAAGCTCATTTTCTATAACAGAGCCATATGTTTTGATGAACCACAGTACAGATTCAAAGACCCACTTTTTTTTTTCCAGTGACTCAAGGAACTAAATTCACAGGTAGCAAAAAACATGGCTTCTGTTTCTCTCACAGCAAAATAAAATTTCTATACTGCATCCTCTGTCTCCCACATAATTTCAGTGGCCAAGGGATAGTGGATTTTACTTGGAAAAGCTCTAACTGATGTGTGTGGGCTTTCTGAAAGCCAAGCACTTAGATGCAGCACTCAAGCTGACTAAAAGTGTTGGTAAGGGCAGGAGACAGAGAGAGAAACAATAACAAGACAACACGCTAGTTAAGAACTACCTGAGCTTTGTCCAATTTTCTTCTTCAGTCTGTTTTCCTGTATGTGAACATGCAATGATCAGCCCCTCCTCCTCAGAAGTGCCAGTTGGATAACAGTGAGAATACTGAGAGATTTGGAAAGCTTGTGTTTCTCATAATTTTGGTTTTGTACAGGAAGCCAGAGTTCTCAGCAGGCACATTCAATTAAAAAAAACAAAAACAAAAACAACAACCCCACGCTCTGAGCCAAAAATTCTCTCAAGCACTCTTGTTTGGCAAAACCATCTCTCAGAGTCTCCAAAATCATCATGTCGAAGTCATACAATTTATTCCAAGAAAATGAAATCTGCTGAGGTGAGACTGGGAGGTGTTAAAAGGTAGTGAACATAAAAATATATAGCCTTGCTTAAGCAGAACTGAATTTTCTTGATCTGGCTACAGTACTCAACATTCCCTCTTCTGATTTTTAATCACTTGCAAATTTTCATACTATTTTTCCTGTGCTGGAAAGATGATGAGAGTTGTTTCCCTGTTTGAATACAAGGCAGGTGAGGAGAACAGCCTGTGACAGCTTGCAGCCATCACTTGTCTTGACTTTTCAGAAGAGTTGGCCAACACAGAGGAAAATAAGGGCAAGTGAGGTGCCCCTCTCTTCAAATGACAACAAATATCCCTTGTGCCTGTTCTCAGGGAAACATCCTGCATGTGGGCAGAGGAGAGGGAGAATGGGAGTCAGGCAATCCAGCACAACTCATCTTCACCTCACTGTGACTCCTGTTCCTGGGAGCACAGGCTGCCTCTACTAACTCAGTTGGGGCAGATGCTCCTGGTGAAAGGGCACTGACCTCTTCAGGTGGCGAAATCAGATCTGTCACAGCTCACCTGGCAGAGTCAGGGTGGGTTTGTGGATTTTTCTGTACAGTTTTGCTGTTGAGAAGGAGGAATATAACTTGGTTCTGGCTGGAAATTTTGCTCAGCTTGGTCTCTGCTGCAGTGGTTTGCACTGCATCTTCATAACAAATTTTGCAAGTTGAATTAATGTGAAAGGCAGAAAATTAAAGATATTATGAGAACTGAAGGCAAGCATGAAGAATTTTGTCTCTGTCAAATAGCAAGACCTCTTGCATGCTTGTCCGTGCTTCAGACACGAGGCATGAGATGAATTTGGAAAAGGATTTTTGTGACAGGACAAATTCTCAAGTAAGAGCACTTCATCCAAGAAGCAATTTGCCTCACCAGTAATTTTTCAGTATTTCCTTTGTCAGTGTTGAAGGTGTTTGTGTCTGAAAGCAAGTTTTGTTTTTCACGCTGGCTGGATTTTGTTTGTGGTTTACAACTCAGGTGAGACCCTTATCTGTAGGCAGGTGGCATCATCCTAAGCTGTAAAATGAACAGGGACCCCAGAAGCTGATACTGAAACAGAGGCTGCAGGGTCAGAACAGGATGGAAAAATAGACTGTGTAGAAGGAGAAAAGCTTACAGAAACATGAATATATATGATAACTGTGAGTGCAGTTAAAACCATGCAGCTCAGATGGCCTTATCCAAAATTCATTGAAAACAGCTGAGAACATCCTCACACACTCAAGGGCTCTGGGTCATGATTTGCATCAGTGAGTCTCATTTTGCAAATTTTGTGGTTAAATAGACCTTGCATTATATTTAATTTTATTTTGCTCCCAAGGAAGGTGGAGTGAAGAACAGTGTCTGCCAAACACAGCTCTCAGGCACTGAAGTTGCAGGACAGATTCCCAGCTGGCAGAATGATCCCTCAGTACTGGGATTTCTTGCATATCGGAAGGAGCCAAGAGAAGGAAGTGAGATATTGTCAGTCACAGAGGTCATGACAGACTTTCAGTTTTAATCCACTGGGTGTGTTCAGTGCTGCCAGTAACATAGTTCATTGACAATAGTTATTTTACATAAGTCTGCTTGTTTCTCATAAACAGCAAAAAGTCATGACTTGGCCATAACAAAATTTAAAAAGACAGAATTCTAGTTTTATTCATAGGATAACCTATGTTTCTGTAATTCATATCAAGATGCCTGATTTGAAAAACTGAGTCAAATAAACCTATCATATTTTGCAACAAAATATTATCAATTATCCATCTGTGCTTAATAATTTAAAAGCATCAAACCAACGTGTGCTAGCACATCAACTGGACAGGGTTAAACTCATCAGATATATCCTGGATCCAAGCGACTGACAAATACCACCACTCTTTATGAAAATCCCATGCTTCATGTTTTTTGTCACTGCTGTCTAGGCTGTGACAAACATCGGGCCTCAGGCAAAAAGGCACAAAGCATTTCATGTCATCAAAACAGGAATATGAGCTTTGCTTGGCATTTTTCCAGGAAAGGACCCGGCCTGACAGCTCATGGGCATCCAGAATTATTGCTTGCCTAAATGCTGCATAACACAAACCCTCACAAATCAAATCTCACTTTCCAAGTACCCTAATAATTCACCATAAAGCGGCTTTCTCCCGATGACTGTACACTAAGACAGAGAATCCAGCAGTGCTGCTTGCTTGGCGTAGAAACACGTCTGATACTGATCATGTTAACTGTGTTTTTTGTTTCTTAGGTGGATATCCAGCAGTTGTTAAGATCTTGATTCATAGCAGACCTTGCAAACAGACAAGGAATGGTTTAAAGGGGCACTCAGGCAGTCAGTCTCCAACTAATTCTGGTTATTATTTTCCTGCCAATGAACCATGAGCTGAGAACTTTTATATGATGCAGCAAGGCATTGTAGCTTGTTACAATGCAGTTTTTTGCTGATGTCTCTTGTGGCGCATTGGTAAGCACAGAGATCGCATAAACCCGATGGATTACTACCAACTTCTTAAAAAGCCATTCTACTCTTCCATGTCTTCCTCATTTGTGAAGTTAGGTAGGGAAGAGTCTGTTCTGCTTGTGATTCCTGGGGCTCCTTTCTACTTTCAGTATGCACCTGTTGGGAACTGCCTTGCAACAGCTTCACTCACAGATGGAATTTCCTTCTCTTCGCAGGGTTATAGGTGGTGTTGTTTATGGGCTGCATTTCCACAATGCCAATAAAGAACTGAAATGGTGCCCCATATACACAGGCAGAGGGAAAAAATGCAGGTCTTTTCCTCCCAAATGGAAAGGTGAATGGAAAGATAATTTGTGGGTCATACATGATGACAGGTTGTATTTCATCATATCTATTTGTTACTGACTCAGAAATCATTCAAGACAGACTTGTACAAGCTATAAAGCTCTGACTGCAGAAGCTTTTTTCCCTCCTCTCCCTCAAACTGCCATTTATTTTTTGTTTAGTGTTACTTGGCAAGATTTTGTTGTCATTTACTCCCACATTCCTCTAAAGCAACAATCATCACTCTAAGTTATGCTTCTGAAGCCGGGTTTTGGGACTGAATTCCTATCCAAGGACCGATATCTAGCAAAGATGAGATGAACTGGTTTTCTGGAAGCACTTCTCTCCCTCTGCTCTGTCTGGCGGCAGCCTGAACAGCAAGGTAAGAGATACAGGGCAGAGAGGTTTTGAAGATGCTAAAGAGCAGCAAAAGAAAAAACCCAAACCAACAAACAAACCCTGTCTTTCATTTTTCAAGTAAGCTGGTGACAGGATAGTTGATCAGATGGACTGCCTGCCCTGATCAAGTGTGACAATTCTAGAGTTTTATCTTCCTGCAGAGCAGAAAACTAGGCTGAACTGCTACTGGCAGTCAAGACAGCTTCCTGAAACAGCCAAGGGAAATAAATCTCCAATTTGACAAACCAATAAATTATTTTTTAAAAAATCAGACTTTAGTAATCTTTTTCAAAAAAAAAATCAGACTACATTAATCTTTTTCAAGAGGTAATTAAGTCAATAATTTAAAATATTTTGCTTTATTTTGGGGTTAAAAGCAAACTTTCCCATGCCAGGTGCAACTGCTTTTTGTCTGGCAGTGAGTTACAGCGCAAGGAACCTCCTCCCTCTCCACCAGGAAAGCCAATTTTTTCGTGTTTGATAGGATTGCATCCTGAACTTCCTTCCCTTTCTGCCTGCCGCTGCACTTTACTTGCTGTTGATGCCTCCAAAAGGTTATTCTGTTTGCTCCTTGCTGGGCTGAATGCATCTTGAACCAGGCTGAGGAGATCTGCTGCAGATGATTGCAATACCCGTTTTCCCCAAGGCTTGACCTGTCCCCCTTCAGAGAATTATAACTTCTTGTAGGTCAGTTCCTGTAGTCCACCATCTCAATTTCCCTATGCATAGCTCTGAATGTAAAAAAAAAATGCATACATCAAGTGATATCTGTTTAATTTAAGTGGTGAAGATCCTACTGGTAGGACTTGATGGAAAGATATAGTTAGCAAAACCTAAAAATGTTTCAAACTGAATTCTGCTGTTCTGAACACAGGGGCCAAAAAAGTTAAATTACACCCCCCACACCAATTCCCCCTCAGGTAATGTTGGAACAACTCTTAAGAAAAGAAATTTGAAAGAGTTCATTCTTCAGCTCCAAGATCTTCCACGGGAGGGTGAACAGTAGAGCACTGAAAAGGAACAGTGGTGAATGGGGCTGATTCTCTGAGCCAGTGGGGAGGGCTGCACCCTCCTGAAAACCTGGTCTGAAACACACGCAATCAGCTGGAGTTTTTTCCTGTGGAACAGAGTGGGACCAGGGCCTATCAGCCAGCTCATTGCTTACAGCTGCACAGTGAAGCTGTTAGCCTTTTTTTCCTGTTACCTGGCAATAGATGTAGCTTATCTGAAAGTTTGTTTTAAACCACGAGGTATTTTGGCATTGCATCTCACTGCTGCCACTGCTCTCCCTCCCCTGGAGAGTTCCACCATGGGCACTCCCTGGTCCTTGGAAAGAGAAGCTTGTTATGTTTTGCAGTTCATTAAATGCCCGGAAACACCAAGCATTTGCATATGTAAACAAAAATTGGTTTTCAATATGTGCTTCTATGTACTAATACTAGATAGGCCTTGTACTTGGAAACTAACAGAAACAAAACCTCCATGTTGTTGACAAGGCACTGATCTCCTTATGGACAACATGATTTTGAAGAAAAGTATTTTCAGGTGAAAAAAATAGTAGAAATAGAGACTGAGATTCACCCTTCAGTTTCCCATGACTAAGCGACAGGACTTGGCTATGCTGCCCTGGGAAGCAAGCAAGGGAAAAATAAACCACATTAAAATCAGTTGACTAAAGTGAGTGTCAGATTGTCTGATAAAGCATCACCCTGCACAACAAAAACGACTGAACACTCATGAAACGACACAAGTGTCTAGTTTCAGCTTTAAATTTTAAGGAGTCATCTTGAGTTTGGTATAACACAATGACCCACAAGCTGCAGCAGCTCAGAATTCACTTCTCCAGCAGGCTGGACCCCTGCCGTGCAGTGGCAACCTCTCCCTTTCCTTGTGGGTATTAGCAATCTAATCACTTTAGTTAAATCCAGCACCACAGGCACATGAGAGCCCCAAATCACAAGCAGTTCGTGCCTCCCTTCTGCTCTGCAGACAGAGGCAGCTGCTTTATGCCTTTGGGGATGGGATTACGGCCTTGGGAGGTGCTGGAGGCATTGCCAGGTGTGGGAGGAATGCAAGCCCCAGCAGCAGGGAGAGCAGCCAGAGCTGCAGCACCCTGCTCTCACTGCACAGGTGCCTGTTGGCAGAAGTATGGCTATGCAGAGACAACTCCTCTCTTGCTGCTGGATTGAACATCAGTGTCATCTTGTTTCTCCATTGCTGTTCGTTCTAGGAACCCACCAGTTTACCCTAAATCCTTATCAATGCTTGACACCAATATCGGTATTTTAATTAGAAGAACTTTATGAAGCAGACACACTGTGTTCAAAGCCCAGAGATACTTGTTTCGAAGAAAAACTTACAAAACCTAATCACTTTTCAACACAAACCTAGTTCAAACCATGGAAGCCTTCCACAAAGTCTCTCACCGAAATTTTTTGCTAGCAAAACTGCACAGGACATCACTTGCCAAAAGGCAGAAGAATACTTTTTCAGCCCAGGATTTTCCTCCATACCACACTCGTGCTAGCCAGCATGAGACCCCTCCTTCAGAATCACCACATGGTCAGAACAGTGCTGGTGAGTAATTAGTACTTGATGAAATCAAAAATTTCCACTCCTTGAGCAAGTTGAACTTCATGTGTCCCATCTTCAGGCCTTCTGGTATCATACACTTCCCTTCAGTAATTGTTGGGCAAATACTTCTGTACTGATTGACAAGACTGTAACAGTGCCCACAGCTCGTGGTTTATGCACAAATTACATATTAAACCTAAAGTTCTATAGATTAATAGCCGCAGGTTGCTACCTGTATTTTAATTAAGTGCAGAATATAATGAAGTTATCCATTAATGTGTTTTTGAACTTTTTATCTGTGTGTCATGGCAAGGTCTTGTTTTGTAGGTTAGTTTAGATACATTATTCGACAAGAGCAGTAATGACAAGAGTAGATAAGGTATACAAATAATCCACTTAATTATGATTCCTTCATATTCCACTCTGCATACATATAGGCAAACACATAATCCACTATACACCTTAATAAAGGTCATGTATTTATTTTTCCCAATAATGTTAATTTGGCTTTGCAAATGAATCTCTCAATACAGAAACATTATTTCCTGTACAATACTAATCTCCTCAGAGATTTCTCCTTCAGAAAACCACTGCTTACTGGAGCCATTGCAGAAAACCCAAAAGCAGTTTGTGTAATGCGAAAAGGTTGAGATCACCAGCCCTGTCCTTATCTGCAGGAGAAAGCTGTGTTAGAGTTTCTGATTCTGAGTTTCTGCAAAATTATTAAGTGACTCCTGGCATTTAATACTTCATGTGGTTGATTCTACCACTTTCAGACCACATTTTGTAAACCAGAAGTGAGAAATCCTGCCCTAAATTTAAACTGGAACTTGATTGCATCAAGTATGATTGCCCTGTTTCCAATTGTGTTGCATGTGGCTGTCTCTAGGGTGTGGACCTGCTCCTCCTGAACACAAGCAGCCAGCACATCTGAGCAAGCACACCTGAGATGACAACTCCACTGTATTTTAACAAAATCATCTTCCCTGCAGTGTTGCTGTCCTCAGGACACTGCTGGACGTGCATGAGAGCGGTGAATAGAACAGTGAACATGTCACCCCAGTCCTCACTCAGCTTCTGGATGAGTGCCATTCAAAAGCAGCAGCATGAGAGGACGAAGTGGAAAGAAGATGGGGTGATGGCGGCTACAAATATTGACCTACACCTGCACCCCTCAATTTAAACACTGACTGTGATCCTCAGAAGTGGGCATAAAACTGCACTTGGATTGCTAATAAATGTCATCCAAAATGCAATTGTCATCTCAGCATTTTGCTATGCAGATAGGGTTGTGCCTCCTGAGCAAAGCAGCATGCTGCCCTCAAGAGAAAGCCCTGTTTATCACTTGGAGATGCAATAAAAATAACAAATGTCCAGAGTAAACCTAATTCACTGTGCTACTTAGTATTTGAAATACATAAATATGTCAAGCAAAAGACCTCTAATAGACCCTTTTATACTGGTAATAGTGTACATATAATTTTCCTCTCATTAGTAAAAAAACTACCTAGGGAACTATCGGCCCATCCTTCATCCATTTAATCTGCATTAGTTTACTTTTACCTTGTGTTTAATCTGCTTTCCCTCAAGGTATTTTGAATAAATCAATAGGAATACATGATTGTTTAATGATTTTTAGAAGAGCTCCCTTCGACCACAGCTGCATGATTTAGAATGACTAATTCCACTTTTTACAATTGATCCTGCAGCACACGGCCCATATATTCCTGCCACGTCTGGCCAAAGGGACCAGGAGCTGCTCCACAGTGAGGGGGTTCTTAAAGGGGCCGAGGAAGGCCCCCAACAGCTTGTGGGGAGAAAACAAGTAAGGCAACAATGTACTCAAACTAAATGCTCTTAATTCTTGGCAACAGGTTCCAGCTCCCTGATGTGGCTCAGCTCTACAGCCTGAGCATGACTCTCATACCCCTGGGCTGTGGGTGCACCACTGTTCCTTTCTCTTCAACGTGCCCAAGGGCAGCAGAGGATATCACAGGAGGCAGAGAAGGCCCAGTTTGGGTACAGCAAGAGGGACTTCTGACAGTGGAGTTTTGTCCTTGAGTCTGAACGCACAAGCTTGCTGAAACTCAGTCTAACACCAGGCACTGCTTGCTTAACCAGAGAGGCAAAGCTCTCCTGCTTTGACATCCAAACATCCAGTCACTTCTAGCTTTCATTTATTTTTAATCTCAAAGTCATTTTGACAGTGTGAATATACCAGTGTAGCAGAAATACCACTAAAAAGGAGTGTGGTACCTCTTTATCCCATTTGCCACAAAGGAGGTGTGGTGCAGTGTGTAAAAAACTAGGTCTGGGATCAAGAGGGTTCATAGCTATTCATATTTATACCATGGAGCAGATGCCTGACAAGGGATGTGCCCTCCTCAGCTCTGTTTGTCATTTCACCCGTTGCCTGATCCTTTTTAAAAAGGACATAAATTTCCTCAAAAAATCCCAAACCTATACTGCATTTTAACAGAGCTCTGAGCACAGCAGAGCCCTAGTGGTTGTTATTGCCTCTGGACACTCGACACAAACAGCAATAGGTACAGCACAACCGTATTTTACTGTGATCACGGAAAGGATAAACCAGTCACCAAGTGCCCGGCCTGGTGTCCTGTGCCCTGACCAGACTCTTCTCCCAACGATGGGCCTGATACTCCTTCACTGAAGCTTTTCAGTGTGCAGCCCTTTCCCAGCCCTGGCACCCTTGTTCAGTGATGCGGCCAAACCTGCTTCCCAAACCTTCCCAAGCCTTGTGTGGTCCTCCCAGAGGAGGCTATCTTCTGCCAGCCCACCTTCTGCTGGGTCTTGCTCCACTGACAGAAATATCTGAGTTTTGGGGGCTGGTGGGGGTGGTGTTTTGAGCTGTCAGCATAGGGCACAAAGGTCTGGGAACTGTGAGAGAATTATCAGCAGTATCCCTAACAAGCTCGACCTTTCAGACAGCTGAATTCACATGACATAGATGTCCATAAAACATCTCCTCCCCCGACCCTGTCTCTTTTAAAACATTGGTAGGTTCTGGATTGCACCACACATAAAATTCAACAGTCCTCTTAAGACTAAATTCACCTTATTTCAATGGTGAAGCTGCATGATATATGAGCACATTGGCAAACACACCAGCATTATAGCAACACTCAGAGCTGACACTGCAACAGCACTGAAGGGAAAAATACTGGTAGTTAGCTCAAATAAGTCAGAAATCTTTGATCAGGATACTGAAAGTGATTGAGACAGGCGGTGTGAGAGTCCTTACAAAGTGGCAAGGTACAGAAGACATTACAGTTTACGGTGGATAATCTATTGCTCTAGTGTTTGTAAGCTGCCTGCAGTCCAACAAAGACTGTCAAGAAGGCTGGCAGCTGAGAACTAGGCTAGCACTTATTATTCATTCTGTTATCAGCTTAATCACTACCCAAAGCTCTTTGCAAGACAGCAAGGACTTTGGGGAGATAGAGAACTCCCATGCAAAGATCGGAAGGCATCATGCTGTGGACACTGGAAATCCCTGGGGACTCAGAAGTACCTACACTCTGCACAGAAAAACTTCCACACATCAGAGGAGCATCCTCAGCATATAGGAGGAGGCAGAGAACAGTCAGTTGCTGTCACTGCTCACCCTGCTCAGCTTGTCTCCATGGGAAAAAGGCAGCTTGGGGGTTTAGGAAGAGAAAGTAGATGTTTGTGCCCACATGACAAGTTTCATAAGATGCTGAAAATATCCTGGATAGCATGGAGCTCTCTGTGTGGGATCTGTTTCATAACTGCTACCAAATGGTTAGAGCAGCACATCAAGAAATCTGGCAACTGACAGACATCTCCAAGTCCACTCTCAAGTGTCCCAGGACTGTCCCTGGAGTAATGCAGCACCTTCAAGGACTGCAGAGGGAAAAACTCTGTGGGACTGGAGCAGATGTCACTCAAGCCACCTACAGACTCCCCCTCAGGCACCTTGATCTGGCATTCAGTCACCCACTCCAGCAGACAGTTATCCCCTGCCACAAGCCATCTCTGAGCTCTGCTGAAGATACAATGCAACAGGGGCAACAAGGAGACTTGGTGTTTCTGCTCCAGATTCCCTACCCACATGTCAAAGCCTCTTCCATGAGCCACAACACTGCCAGTAGTTCTTCCTGCCACCTGAGGCGTCAGGCCGAGGTTTCTCATTTACCCCAACACAGAGCAGTGATGCTCTCACCGAAAGGCAGCATGAACCTGGCACCAAAAGGAATTCCAGCCAGCCCCTGTAGCTATAGGTTCCCACTGGCTTTAAATGGCCTCAAAACTCCATCAAGGGAAAATGTCAGCGGCTTGCATTCTAAAATTTCATCTGATTAAATTTGCTGTAAAATAAGCACCATGTAAATGATTTCCCTGCTTCCCTGGTATTTTCCACTACTGCACCATGAAACCATTTCTACATTGGCTGTTTCTGCATTAAGATACAAGTGGTTTAGAAGCTGTCTAATTTTATCTGCATTTTTTTAAAATTAGCATCAAAGACGTGCCAATGTTTGACTCTAAGGTCCAGCTCCCTTACTAAGTGAAAAGCATCTAGCTGGAGCAAGGAACACCCTTCTTCTGAACAGCAGGTTCTTCCAAATAGCCCAACACATGAACAAAACCCACTTGGCCACCGTCAGCTGCGAACTCCGAGCTCAGAATCCAGCCTCGTGGCCCCAGAGCTGGGAGCTGCTCGCAGGCCCTCGAAAAATCCCATCCTGACTGGGGTGCCCCAAAGGAAGCTGGCGAGCTCTTCCCCTCCAGTCCAGGCATTTTAGTCAAACCTAGCCAGTTAATCTGTCTGGCTTTTAGTGAAGCACACTTATATCCTTGAGTCAGTAGCATGTCAGAGGGGCCTTCAGTTTGTCTGCAGGACTGCAAATCTTTAGGCTGTGTATGCTTTTGCTTACACTGCCAGCTCTCCGCAGCAGCGCTGGCTCTGGCTCTGTGTGTGGGCAGCAGCGAGCACGGCACTGGTGCCACGAGGACGCAAGGGAATATTAATAACCACACAGTGTATGCCTGCGTTCCCTCACTGGGAGCTAAATATGTTTGTGCTTGGGTTGAAGTGACTGATGGAGCATTTGGGCCTTGCACCCCATGGCAAGCTTTAAGGAGCAAATAAACCACCATTTCTCTGCTCATGTACTCTATCACTGGTCTCTTTCTCTACTCAAAGTCTTGAATAATGCTTAAATACCAGTCTGATAGATTTGGGATTGCTACAATTGTGCCAGGAAACAGAGGAAAAAAGCTGGCACATGTTCTTTTCATTTGTGAGCCATGAAGCCAACTAGCCTACATGCCTTGGACTGGGGAGATCTGGTCTTAGCTGAAGCTAAGAAACATCAGGCCACATCAGGTTCAGAGGCATCAGTGTAATAAGTTGTGAGCCACATCAGCACACTATGGGTTTTCTCCTTCATCTTCCTCTCTGCAGAATCCCAAGAAGGAAAAGTTGGTATAGATCAATCCCTGTGGGGACTCCCTCAGTCATCATGAAGTGAAAAAGTGTCCTTTTCCGTGGCTCACAAATCTTCAATAAGTAATTTCTAGACTTGCAAAGAAGAAGGAAAAAAAGCATGAATAAACAATTGTTTCATAGTTGTTTTGAACTCAAAGGACAGGGGTCGTGTCATGCCACCCTTCCCCCCAGGAACCATAGACAAACTTCTGTTCTTAGCAGCCACAAAAAAGCAACTCTTCTGACCTTACAGCAGTACAAATGTGGTAACTAACAACCATGAGATCAAATACCACGAGGTCCCCTCCACCTGTTGCAAAGAACAGAGACGAAAGCAGCATGTTACACTGCATTACACCCTGAGGCAGCGCTCCACAAAAGGCTGGTGTGTCATTGACACACAAAATAAGGTGCTGTGCTCCTGGGCTCTGTCTTGCCTGTACTGGGAACCATTAATCCCATTAATTGCATATAAGAAGTCTGGTAGCAATTCTACAAATGAGTAAACACAGAGATAAAAGTGTAATCGTACTAGTACAGCAAATTGGATTCAGGTCCTCATTGAACAATCCTGTTTCATTTCAGCAATTTTATTATCACTGTAACTGGAACAAATTACTTTATTAAACAGAAGGGGCCTTTGTAAAAGAATTTCTTCTTGTGGGCAATATCATGAAGCTCTGTAACACAAAACCAGCAATTACACATGTCAGGGGATTTCTTTAAGCAATTCAGCTAATGGCTTGTGACAGGTAAGACTTGAAATGTTCATTCAGGCCTTCCCTCTGCTATAAAGATATATTTTGTCAGCACAAAAAAAGCACTTTTATTGAAATGAATGCTTTGGGCAGGAGGTTGAAATCTTGGAGAAGGCAAGAAGGCTCGGGGTAGGCTGACATGCAGGACAAGGGCAGAATAAAGTCTGCTGACATTTACACAATGGCCAAGACACACAAACACCTGGAGAACTCAAGACTAACCCCACTGCTGAGGGCAGTAGAAGAGAAAAGGTTGCTTCCCTGCAGCATCAGTCTAAGCAGAAAGTCAAGCAGATCTCCAGCTCTAGATGGAAGACAGAAGTACCGCGTGAATTTAAAAGGTACTTCCATTGAAGACAAGTCATCAGACTCATTACAGACATAGCTGGATGACCTCTAAAAGACAACGTGGTTTTCACTGTTTGTTTTTTTTTTTTTTAATGCAGTTCTCTAGGCTATACTTACGCATAAACAGTGTGGTTGGAAAACTGCTGTTCTGACAAAGCAGACTGTGACAAAGCACTGCAGGATCTATGGAAAACAAGTACCCCATAAACAAAAATGCCAAAAAGCTGTCTAAACCGGTAGTAAAAGCTTAAAAGGAGTGTCGAAATCAGAGCCAAGTGCCCGAACAACACTGAAATTTGTAGGTCCAAAGCTATCAGAAAGCTGCTACTTTTGAGAAATTAAGGCCAGGGTGTCCCAATTGTATGATGGCTTTGATGGTGTCAGCCTGCTGGTTGGTGCTGAGACATTAGACATAATTTCCCTCTATTGTCCTTCTCTTGTGTTCTCCTCCAATCTTCTGGAAAACAGTCAGCCATGGCTTGGCTCTGTCACTCTGCAAAATGGGTAAAAACCAGAAAATCGCAGAAAACCAGCAGAAATATGCCACCAGAAATAAGAAAACCATATGAGTCTTGGGCATCTCTTCTACCTCAGGAATAACCCCAGAACACAAGGGGGACCAGATGTCTGTGGGACAAGATGGTGAGACTGTTTCAGACACTTCACCTTTGTTGTGCTCCACTTGGAGTTTCCCTCCTGTGTGTGTCATGAAGTCAAAAGTCCGGGAGAGTTAATATAAATCCTTACATTCTCATTCCCCATGTACACAGCTATTTGGAATAAATAGCTGGGGCTCCTGAGGACTGATGTGGAGCTCAACTCCAAGATCTGTGAACAGCTCCATTCAACCCTGGTGTCCTCCATCTATTCTTAAGCCCTCTAATTCCAAAGGCAAACTTTTTTTTTTTTTTTAAGGTCACCTCACCCCCCACCTCACTCTCACACAGACACACAGTTCTTCAAAAAGGGAGGCCTGCACTGGCCCTGTTTACTTAGAGCACAAACATATTCAAGGCAGCGATGTCAGATTAAAGGAAGAAAGGGGAGAGAAATCAAAGCCTCCAAACTGCACATAAAAGGCAATCGCTGGCAACCAATCTGTTGTACTTCCAACTCTTTGCACTTTATGAATAAAGGTCAAGCTGGTATTGGCACCCAAATGTTAATGTTCTTATAAGGGTTTAAGCTGCTTTAACAGCTGAATAAGTGAGAGTGATCCATAGGGCCACACCTAATCATGCCCTTACAGCACGGAAAACCTCTGCTTCCCAGCAGGCTGCCCACAGCGGTGCAGAGAGACTTACAGGAGCAAACTACTTACAGATTGCCTAAAGAAGACCTGAGGTTATCTAGTCCCTTCCCTGATATTTTTCCATCTGCTTTGCCGGCTGGTTGCTGTTTTATCTATTTTGTGCTTGTTGGTATTCTTTCTGGCTCTGTAGCTGCAGCTCTCAGGATGTGAACTGGCATACAGAAAAAGCACCTTCAGATACTTCCTCTGACTTGCAAGGAGTCCATCTGCCTGTCTTCTTGTTTTAAAAATGACCCACCTCTTTTTAAACACTTCCCCCCGCCCCCCCTTTTAAGGTTAATGAGGCACGACTGCCATTGCCCGCTTCCACAGCAAAAATTTTTGGGGTAGCTGGCAGCCAGACCTGATTACCAATTTTCTTTCAAAGTTGATGATGTTACGCTCTCTCTGTTTAAAAGATGACACAGCTCTCACTTTTCAGGTTTGCCCTGAGTGTACTGGAAGTACTCATCTCCCAAAAGCAGCATTAAATTCTCTCACCTAGCTCTCCAGGAGGCAGCAGAGACCTAGCAACCTCATGTCCACATTTCCAAATAAGCAGCATGCTGAAAAAGCTTCAGAGTGGCTCAACACCAGCCCACTGCAACCAGACAGAGGCCTCACCCATCAAAGGAAAAGAGGTTTTACTGAAGAAAGAAAAAGTCAATATTCGGGATATGTTTTCATAAAGTCAGGACAAGTGCACTGTTAAATTAATTCATGTCTGGCATTTACAAACAGTAACTTGATCTTTCAGCTGGTGCCCTTGCCAAGTCAAACAGTTTTTAAAAATTTAATTTTTGTAAAGGTGAATTTAGTGCTAATGAAATTGAAAGACCAGTAGCAATACCTCGCACAAGGCACTGGCCTGCCAAGCTGTGCAGGAGCTTCTCATCTGCTGCTCACAGGGCATCTCCATTGTGAGCTCTGTGGAATCAGTTTCTCAAGTCCCAGGCCTCAGCCCTCCTCTGGGACAGACGGCTGGGATTGCTTTTGGAATGCACAGTGAGAAAAACCCAGTCATTTCACAGGCGGCTTCAGAGAAGCTGCCCAGCACTGAGCAAAGTTGCACATTACACTGGCTGGAGTAGAGAAAGAGTTACCAAATGGGCTGTACTTTTGTGCCTGGTACTTGGTATTTGACACCCAGAGCCCCTGGCATCTGGTACTGCATTGCTGCAATACTGCTCAGAAAAGGGATGGATATGAATCCATCAGCAACGGCTCGGGCAACATCCCAAACCTAACTTTGGAACTGCTGAAGTTCAACAGGGATGCTCTCCTATGGCTAAGGAATACCTAAAGTCGCAAGGGAGGCCACCCCATTTAGGGTGCTGGCCTACTCCTCCTCCTGTGCAAGGTTTACCCTACCCAGGAACTACCCAAACCTATGGATCCCAAACTGCTCTTTCCTAGTAAGCAGAGTCTCTCGCTCTGGCAAACACACACCCTCACAGCGCGTGAATTATTTTCTGTCAAGAGAGGATTAGGGGATATTATTGGAGCCCAGCTAACTGGCCAGGCTCACAGTGAAAGCTCAGCTTTACGGGTGAGGGAGGACCTCCCTTAAATGGGGCTGCTCCGTGCAGGCAGCACTCAGAGTCACCCGCTGCAGCACTGCACAGCTTTGCGCCATTTGATTTGTTTCTGAGGCATAAGCTTTCCATAAAAGCTGATGTTCCTGGTTTTTGGATTGGTGGTGGGTTGTTTTTTGTTTTTTTTTGTTTTTTTTTTTTTTTTTTTTTCACATTTTTATTTAAGAAATCCTCAGCCAGG
>VZRR01005329.1:599929-652631 GCA_013398015.1 Oreocharis arfaki
ACCTCTGACTTCACCTGACTGTCCTGAGTTTCAAATATCACGGATAGTGGCTTGGCAACTACATCTGCCAATTCCTTCAGGACTCTGAGAAGCATCTCATTGGATCCCACAGAATTGGGTATGTGCAGGTTCCTCAGGTGGTCATGAACCTGATCTTTGTTTACAGTCCCAATCCGGCTGTCCATCCACTTGAGAGGTGTGAGAAGAGAAGTTGCCATTGAAGACTGAAGCAAAAAGTTGTTAGTACCTCAGCCTTCTCCTCATCTGTTACCAATTTTCCATCACTTTTTTCAGTGAGGGAATACACTTTCTTTGATCCTCCTTTTCTGTATACCTGTAGAGGGCCTTGTCATTATTTGCACTTGCATCTTTGTTCCCAAATGCATTAAAACACCCCACAAAACCCACCAAACCAGAACGGTCATATTTTAGGCAGTTGCAGTGCATTTCCACTTCTCTTTCATCCAGCATGGGTCCTAGCACCCAATTTACCCACTCTCCAAGTGCTTGCTGCAAAAATTAGACATCATGGATGATTGGAAAGATGGCTATTGGGCTTTATGTGTGTGTGTCTCTAAGTCTTTCTCGCTAAATAGATACATAAACAGAGTAGGACAGAAAAGTCCTTGAAAATATGTGCTTACAAAAGGACTTTAGGTGTCACGGGCTGGGGATAACTGCTTTAAACACTGGTGGAAGGTTTTTCCTTCTCCCTCTTCCCCTGCCTCCAAAACTTGGTGTGTCACAGGAAAAGAGCGGGACAGGCAAAAAATGGACGAGGCATTGGTTTCTCAACTGGAACCATCAACCACAACTGTAATGAGAAAAGGGACAAAGAGTCTCTGTGTTATCTGTTCATTCCAAGGTTGGAAAAAGGAGAACATCTACTGTATTCAAATTTGAACACATCCTACAGCACTGTATGATAGAATCTCCACTAACATCATCAGCTGCCCACACTGTTAATTGCAGAGGCTGCTAATCTGCTTGAGAAGCCAAAATTATATTAGCTTTCAACAGGATTTACATACATTCAGCCTTACTTCTGCATCAGCTAGCAATTACAGTTTGAACTGCTGAAGGTGCAGCTTGCTGTAGGCCTAAGTAATATTTAATAGCATTAACAATGCACTTCCCAATAACCCCCCAGATCTCTTTACAGGCTCACTGATTCACCAGCCTTGCTGTTCAGCACCAGCATTTGCCCTCATCCCAGCAGCCCAAACATTGCCAAAGTGGCTGCTGCCCCAGCCCAGGCAGAAAATTTTGGGCTGACTTCTCCAGCAAAAGGGTCTTCTGTCTGTCACTGCAAAGTGAACTCACTGGAAGTAAAAAAGCACTAAGAGCACGACAAACACTAGTGTTCAGAAGATGGTGGTGGAAAAAGCCTGGAGAAGAGAGTGGGCTGTGCACTGGATAGTGGAGTATCTGCATTTGGGGCACATTGCCTGAGACCAGCCTACGTCCTTCTCTCTGACCCTTCCCGACCTTTGTAAATCTGGGCTGTGCAATCACAGCTGGCAATGAGATTTCCCTACCAGAGTCCACCTTCCAAATGATGCACCAGAGGAGGAATTAGTTATCCTCTGCTCCTGAGAAACGTGCACTTTTCCTGCCCAGTGCTGTTGTCTGGCAAGCTTGGAGCACTAAACACACCCCTCCCTGTTGATGTCTCCACGGCACACAGCATTTTATTTACTCTTGGAGACTGATAAATTAGGGATGGGAGTGCCTTTGGAGTGCATGGATGATATGCTCATATCTACTGTCATCAAAAGGAGTGGCAAAGCTTTTGTTTTCTTGACATGGAACAGAAGTTGATGTGACTTGAAAAGGTAGGCTTAAAACTAGGCAAAACTAGTTTTTCTGTGCTTCTCTGAAGTGCTTCTCTGAAGCAGAGCCAGAACTGGACTGCCCATGCAAACCACGCAATAAATACAAAATACGGTTTTTATGAGTATCCCTCTGAGTTGCATTTGTGTATTCCTGCCTATAAACCCTTTTGCTAGCATTTTCATAGAAACAGAGTGTAAAAGGTTACATGTTCACAGGGAAGCCATTAAGTAGATGAATCAGATGACTCTGAATGTTTTTAAATTTGTTAATTCTTGTGCAGTATTCAGTCTTCTCTATCAGATAGTTATTTTCATTACCAGAAGGAATCCACTGAGTTGATCTGCAGTAATTGATATCCATTATTATATCATTTGCACTTCTTTTTCATTGTCTTGGCAGCAAAAGACAGACCTTTCTCCTTTCTTTTAAGCCTTTTATGCTTTCATATGTAATTATATAAAATACTGGAAGAGAAAAAAGTCCAGCTTTAAAATTCGGCTGTCAGTGTTGCTTTACCTTGGTTTTCTACCTCTATGTTTTACTTAATTGACATCAAGTAAAATCAAGTCAATTCAATTACTTGAGATTAGGGAATCAGTTAGGGAGACAGACAAGTAACAGGCGTATATGCATACATCCAGGCAAATATGGAGAGGTGATAAGGAAGCCCTCAATCAAATTTGAAAAAAGAAAACCCAGAGAATTCAACATGTACTGATTTGCTGTAATACATAGCAGTACTTGGATACCACAAGAACATTTCCCAGCCAAAAATCTTGCCAAACTTTTCACCTCTCCAGTGGATCCCCAGCCTTATGCAGTGTTGCTGGGAACATTTGTCCTACAATCCACAACAGGTGAGTCCAACACACAACTCTAAACAGGTCTGTCTTGTCATTGTAGCTTTCAGTAGCTATGAAGCCTCTGTCCCGAAAAACTGTCTAATTTCTGGCAGGTCTTGTGACCAGGTAAAAACCACACCTAGGCTTGGACTTGGGTACTGGAGCTACCACAAGTTGTAGATGCCAATGTTCTAGCTCCCAAAGAGCAAACCTCCCTTCTCACTCTGTGTGCCTAAGCAAAAGCAGATTGATAAGTGGTTTTGGGCAGTGCAAACTAGACACCAGCTGACCTTGGAATTTAAGAGAAATAAAAAGCAAGTGAATGCCTTTCTCCATATTTCTTCTTGGCTGGATTAAGTCAGGCTCCAAGAGCAGATGAAGCTTGTCACTCCTATACAAGGATGATTCAATAAACTGACTGGCACCTTATCACTGCCTCAAAGTCACTCTACTGTTTTAGGGATGTCCAAACGGATTAAATATCAAAAAAAACCATGAAAGGCAGTTCAGTGAGCTGCAGCTTATGTCAGGATCATAGAGAGGGTTTACAGATAGTCCTTGGGTTCACCTGAAGACACAACAGAGGGAGGAGCTAGGAAAACAAAAGCTGATTAAAAAAAAATCAGCAATCATGAGCCACAAGAAGCAAATATTTTTCTGTGACAGAAAGACAACAGGCCCCCGCTACTCAACATAAACCGTTCTTGTAACTGCACCACGTCATTAAGGACAACTGAGTGCATTTAAGTGACGGGGGAAAAAAAGGTCTCTTACAAACAGAATAGGAAAAGGCTGGAAATTTGAGAAAATGACAGAGTTGTATTTTACAGCAACAGACACATGAAGCCAAGGGTAATAAGGTGTGGGTACATAAAATAGAACTATATACATTTGAGTGAATAAGGCAAGAAAGGCATCAAATTACAACACTACCTAGCCTTGCAAATCCATACTGGGGCTGGTAGCTGCAGCAATCCCTTATAAAACTAGTATTATCACAGCTGTGTTTGCCCTCAGTTCTTTTTGCCTCCTCAGGATTTTTGTTGAGCTGATGAGACTACAACTTACTACTTACTAAAGCCATGGATATTAAATACATCAGAGTGATATTTTGCATATCATAGGGCTTGGTCTCACAAGGCAGCAAACATTCTAGCCCCAGATGGGCTCTAGTGACGACAGAGGAGGTAACAAAGAAGAGGAATTTTCTCTTCATACGTGAGCGATACGTCAAACTATCATGTTAGCTCTGGCCTTGAATCTCTGCATGCACCTCAAACTCCCTGGTCACCCATATTGCCTAGGCTTTGCTTGTGGCTGGCTCTTGCCTGAACTTACTCCGCCTTTGTAAGGTGATCCAGGTTTTGGCTGGGCTGGTTTCCACTCCATCCCTGTAAGAACAACGGGCATAACTGGCGTAAGCTCCCAGCCCTGATACCTCCTGCACAGTGACCCAAGGCACAGAAGGTGTAGATACTCCACCAACACGTACCATTTCAAATTCATTCTCTACACCCAGTCTGGGCTGGTGCTAGAGAACACAGCTTCTACAGCAGAAATGACACAGCAGAGTTTCAGAACCCCTGAGCTGCCACTAACTTCAGTAGCAATGGCTTTTGCAGAAGTTTATTAAAATCAGAGATGCCTATTCTTCAGGCACCCACTGGTGAAACATGTCCTAGGTCTTTAGCAAAGTTATCCATTAATCCTTGAAATACAGCCAGTGAAACTCCAAAGTCTGCCCTTGCTCCAATTTAAAAATGGTGGGATGCACTGGGATCACGTTTAGTCACTGAATCTTCCTTGAGGTGGAAAAGGGCGTGTGAGGGGAGAAAATGTTACTGAAAGCATCAATAATTGCTCAAAGCTGTACTCAAGTTTGCATTTTATAAAATGCAATCAATAAAATATATGTGGAAGTGCTTTAGTAGCAAATATGTGCTGTATACAGTGAGATTCTATCGCTACCTGTCTTTTTCTACGGACATCTCCATTTATAGAAGCAGACATTGGCTTGGAGCCCTTGTGCTCAGGCTTGGATCATTTGCGTGAGGCACAGAAAAGCCTCTCTAAGCTTCGTTGAAAACCAGACATGATTTGAGGCACTGTGCTATTAAACACATACCCTTCCTAGAACTGGTGCTCGTGGCCTGGCAAGGATTTTTTCCTTGCAATAGCTCTGGGCAGGCAGCAATATACGGGATATTCATACAAACTCTGGAGGATGCCACAGGACAGGAGGTCAACACATCTGGCATAGGATAAAGAGGTTCGTCATCACAGGTCAGTGGAAATCCACCAGGTTGCTTCGATAAGGTCTGTGTAAGGCCCAGTGTAGACTGCCAGATGTCCAAGTCAGACTTACATCCATGCAGGTCTTCCAAACTGCTGTTTAATAGCCACAGACTGGGAAAGCTGACTCTCACTGGACTAATGTTAAAGACTGTAATCCTAGGAAATAATTCATACATCAAAAATTAAGACAGATGCTGATTTGCTTTTAAAAGCACACTGTGCAGTACGTGCTAAAATATTCTGAATGACAGCAATTTATACACAGAGATAATGATTACTTTTAAGTGATGAGTGCTAAAGCAATCCATGGCAGAAAACCTCCCTGATTTAATGCCAGTGGAGAGGAAAGAAAAAAAAACCCGAAAAAAAAATCATTCACATTATTTAGGATATCTTCATCTGGTATTTGCTGCAAAATGACTGTGACACTTTGTACTGAGTGTGTGTTACAGGGTGTGCTGGAGGCAGTACAGCAAGTTTGGCTTGGAAGAGAGCTTCCATTCTGAGAAAGCCATCCCAGGTCATCTGCCTTCCCAAGCTGTAAACCTTCCTGACTGTCGATGCAGATGCTGAACTGCTTCAGCAAGGTGACTGAATTCGGGGCTGCTATGAGGCTCATGAAAGCACAGAAACCCATCAAGGGAATCCAGGGCTGCCTTTCACTTGGCAGCAGTTCAGTTACTTTGTCATCATCTGACTGGGCACCTGTCTCATCTGATTAATTTTCTTTTTTTTTTTGCACCAAACCAACTCTCTATCTTCATCTGTGAAATTTGAGGAAGTTTCCACTGTGTATCCTGCCTACCACTAAATGCCTGTGACACCTGCCTGTGACCTCTGGCAAGGCTGTTTGTACTACAGCAGATGCAGTGGTGCCAGGAGACTGCCACGAGACGGCAATGTTTCAGAAGCCTTGTGCTCTGTCTTGGGCAGACAGCGCTACAGCTTTCAGGGATACACGCTGTTTTATGCTAAAACCTGGGAATAATTCATCGCCACAGAAAGAACACCTCCAGAGAACTAGAAAAAAAGGACAGGCAGTGCAATTTTCTGTTATTTAAATTTGGTTGTTCAAGCAAAATTGTGTCATCTGTCTCACATTGCTCATTGTAATGGTCACTTCATTTTCGTTCCTTTCTTTTGCAGCTCTGGTGTCAGTGAGCCTCGCCTGAAGCTGTGTTATATTGCAAGCGTGATTGAGATGATTTGGGCTGCTGTTCTCTCTAGATAACACTGTCAGGGCTGAACATGTTCATCCCTAAAGGTGAACGACAAAGCTTTTGTAACAGCATATTTTTACAACGGTAAATGATCCCGAGTAATTTAGAGAACATGGGCAAATGCCTGTGTTGAATCAAGAAGGTGAGAGTGCAGACAATTGAACTATGCCAGCTCCTCACCTGGCATCAGAGCTTTCCTGCAGCTGCACAGCTGATGTGTAAGGAATAATCCAGCCTGAGGGGAGCTATTTGCCCCATGCATTTGTAGATTTTGCTCTGCCCTCCTATCAGCCAATACTCGTCACTGGTTACTGCGACAGTGGCAAGGCCTTTGGGCTTCACCACTGCAGTACTGCCGTGCCTGAATCCAAGTGTTCAAAAGCCTGTCCATTCCATCCACAATGCATTGTATGAGTGACAAAAAAATGTCTGAACAAGGCTTGGTTGCAAGCCCTTTTCTAAGTATTTATCAATAAAATATTTTATTTTAGACCTTTCAATTTGGATGAAACAAGATACTCCAGATAGCCCTTTAGGGGGGATTATGAAGTTCTGGGAACCACATGACACTGCTGGGTTTCAGTGCTGCTGACAGTCAGCTTATCTGCTCTGCTTCATCTGGGGCCATTTTCTGTTCCCTGGAAAGGGGTGAAACTCTTCTACCTTTAGCCATGCCAGAGAAGAGAACTCGAGATGTCCAAGCTCTAAAGGATACCAACAGGTCCAAAGATGAAACAAATCAAACAACAACACTAACAACAATGCCTAAAAAGGGCCAAGCTCTTAAACATAACGGGACTGAAGCAATACCCTCTGAAGTCCATGGTCAGGGTAATAGATCATGCTGCAGCTTCTAATGGTCCAATCCCTGTTGTTGCTGAAGTGTGAGCCAAAAGCAAGACAAGTTGACTTCCAGCTTCCAGGGAGACTGTGCACTGCTGACAGCTAGGAAAACCATTGGATTGCTTGTAGATAAGCACCTTTGATATGAAACTGCTGGATGATTCACACTGCTATTTTTAAAGTTACTTTTTGGAGCTAGACCTGCACTGCTAAACATGCAGGATTCTGCTCTATCTCTGTGTATAAATCACAAAATCTGCAAATTTCTTGTTTTCAGCTTTCAATAAAATAAGCATCTTTTCTTGTGTCAGGGGTACCAGCTAATTGATATACCTGTACTGATCTTCAAAAATGCCCTTTCATTACAATGGCTGTTGGGGAGCTTGCTATTAAAAACAAGTATAAACAGCATAATCAAAGCTCTTACTTCCTACCTACATTTCTGCCAAGCCCTTTTGCATTCAAAAGCCTTAGATTCTTTCCATTATTACCCAACTTTTCCATTTATGCTTGAATTGTTTAGTAGAATGCATGACATACATATTAAACTCATAGCAAACACAGAGCATGTATATTCAATAACTATAAACCAGACTTTTTTCTGTGTATGAGCTCATTGCTTATTCTTGTCTGGTATATTAAAACGTGCATTTCTGGGAAGCTGCAATAAAATAAAGTTTAGTAAAACATGCTTAATCACAGAGATAAAGAAATAAAGTTGCATCTGGACTGAAAGACCGTTTTTAGTAGATATAAAGAACATTATATCTCGCCTGCTGGAACAGCCAGGAAAGTTTGAACACAATATTTATCCTGAGTATTTGCATAGAATTTAAGAAAAATTATGTCCAAGTTCTTTTTGCAAGACAAGAACCATTTTGGCAAAATTATTTTGCTTTCTGCTTCTTCTGCCCCTCCCCATAAAGCAAAACACAAGCACCCTCATAGCTGTGTGGCCTTTTCAGAGGGCTACCCGTAAGGCCTTGGCCAATTGCAATGTAAATCCTGGCCCTTTACTAACATATACCATCATATACATAAAACCACCGTATTTCCTAAAACCCTGCCTTCTCCCTGACCCCACCAGTGACAAAGCTGCAGTGCTCCTCCTAACCTTGCCACAATGCTGCTCTGAGGTAGCATCTGTCCTTTGCCCAGGCAGAGCTGGAGATGTTGAGGAAGAAACCACTTTCCAAAACGAGCTCTTCAATCCAGCCCTTGGCTGAGCCACCACAAATTAAGGTGAAACTGATTGAATATTCAAGTGGAATGTTTGTCGTTACCAGTCATGTGCTCTAAGACCCGCAATTTTCCTTGAATGGCCGCTCTCAAACTGCAGGATATAGGCAGTAATAAGGTGATATGTTTGAGGCATCAGCACAAGAGTCCTTTATAAATATTTTGGCTAAAGTTACAGCCATGCTTTAGCAAGCCTTAATGTCAGTACATCCTTGCAAATCCTTGCTTGTAAGTACTCTTTCTGAAGTTCAACTGTGCCCCTGCATTTAGCTTTCAAAAACCCATTCAAAGTGGCAAGTGCTTATTTGTGGCTTTGTGGTTTATTTACACATGAGCGTAAGAAATCCCCAGCTAGGAATCTGAAGAATTACTCTAAATGTTTATAGATACCAGTAAATGGTAAAACAAAGATACATCTATCAACAAAAATGCCTTTTTTCCTGTTTTTGTCATGAGAACTCTAAAAACCTTTATTAAATTAGAAATTTTTCTCTGAACACACTTGTAGTTTATATGAAAACCCACTAAAAAAAGGAGAGCCCAACAAAAAATGTCTTTTAAGGTAACTTGAAACAAAAATTCCATTCCCAGACCTGGCACACTGCACTCACATTAGGCCTTTAAATTGCCCTGAAAGTAGGATGCCTGGGCACCAGACTACAGCCACATGTAAATTCACCAAAAGAAAAAGAAGGAAAGTAAGAATTATAGACAACCTCGGAAAGCCACTGGTGTTGACTTACCAAAAGCCAGGCCACGATGCAAGAGAAGAAAATGTGCCCCTGTACCCACAGTACCAGGAGTGTGCAACGCTGGGGCTGGAGCCCAGCACAGTGCAGGGTGTATATGCGGCCAAAAGACTACTAGCGACACAAACACATGGAGACATGTTGGAAGATTACTCCTTTGGATGTTTCTTTTGGAAATAAGATGTATTTGGTGTTCTTTGAGACTAAACAAGGCAGATGAATGGCCTCTGAAGTAACTGCTTAAAACCAGCTCTGGGGCTTTTTTTTGTTTAGATTACTCATGTGATTCACAGGAAAGTTTTATGAAATTGTCATTCCTGTTTTGTTTTTGAAAGATGTCCTTCACCCTGGCTTTGGGAAAGTGTTCCCCTGAAAGCACTCCCCAAATATCAACACACCTGGATTCACAGGGTTCTGTGCAATTAACAGATCATCCAAACAAATTATGTTGCAGAGCATAGAATGGCACCTTTCGTCACCCCTCTTCTGCAGAAAGAGGGCTCTGAGGTTTAGATGGAAAGATGCAGACCAAGCAGCAGAGTGTAACACCAGGAACTCCTTAAACCACCACTGCCGTGGGACACTACCGTGACATTGCAGAGTAGTAAACATATTTTAATTTTCATACTTGAAATATTGAAAATTGTTATTTCCCACTATCTCCAACCACACACACAAAAAAGTCTCCTTCTCTAAGGAAGAAGATCAGAAAGGAAATATTTTAATGTAACTTCAGGTGGAAAGATTTTGTTCCCAGCACAGCTATTGAAACTGGATGTTCCATTTCATGTTTCCTTTAGCATTTTCTGGGCATCATAAATGTTTTCATCTTTGTTTTCACCATCAAGAAACTGTAAAGTTGGGTTCTCAACCATTTGTACTTACTTTTTTCCCCCCTCCAACAGAAGATTTTCAGCTTGCTGTCAATATTTATGGTTAAGCTGGTGCCTCCCTGCCGCCGCTGAGCAGAAAGAATGAGTGCCTGACAGCATGAACGCCACACTGCTTATGGAAGCTGCTTCCATTGGACAGCAGTTCAGAGAAGCATATTTTATAATTATTAACGCATTAGTATTCCAAAAAAATAGAGTCTACTTTGTACTTTCAGAGTACACAGCAATAACACAATCACCATAATAGCTAAAACATTACGCTGGCCTGCCAGAATCAGTTGCTCAAAATCTGCAAGCCTGAATTAAAATGTTCCTTCTACTTCCACATACTTTACAGGTTATTTATATTTCATTTAGCTTTAGATTCATAAACCTCAACCACACTGACACTACCCCTTCCTTCCTCCTCTCCTCCTTGCACCTCTGTGAGCACGAGCCTTGATTGCCGACTTCCTACCCTAACCACAGCTGGGCTTTAAAGCATCTTTTGTGCCATCACTGCTGTAGCCATCTCCCATGTTTGCCCGCCTGATACAGAGGAGACTATGGATTTCAGCTCCCACTGCTCCCAGCAAGCACTTGCTGCTGCACGAAGTCTTGCAGAAACATGGCTCATATTAGGGTATCCTTGCTGTTCAGCCTGCTTAACAACTTGCTTTGTCATTCCATTTTTATGAGCAGAAAGATGACAGCCCTGGGTGCAATTGTTGCATCCCATTCTGTGGCCTTGGGTGGGTGATTTATTACAGCCCAAATACATCAAGGAAATCACAGTCATATCATGCCTTTCATTTTGGAGGTGCCACAGCACTGAGGAGAGGAAGAATGGTGAAGGGACTGCAGGGGATCTGCCACAACTACTACATTTTCCTCAGCACTGCTCGATGGGCTGGTCAGTGCTGAGGGCCAGCACCCATCCATTCACGGACACTTGCCCAGTTTCTGTGTTTAGACTAAAAGCCTCAGCTACCCTCTGTGCACATGTGAACCCTATTACAAAAGAGGCTTTGATCCTGTGATCCAAATGAGACTCTGATCTTGGTTGGGGCTCATAGGTGCAAATGCTGGAGAAATAATAACAGATGGAATATCACAGTGATATATTAATTACCATATAGAGCCATATAGAGTTAATAGGAGAACATTTCTGGGCAAAGATCTCATAAATAAACCAAATGCGAATGCATAAATAAGTAGAATACAAACACATAGGACTATTATAAGGGCAGATGTGTGAAACTTTTTTTTGTCTGTATTTTAAGCAGTCCTTGACATCTCTTTTAAAATTTATATATTTACACTGGCAGAAGAACAATCCTTTCTACCTAAACTACAGAGAGAAACCTAAAACATGCTGGATAGCTTTGCCATCAGATCTATTTTGTCTTTCTTTTCAAGTATAACCAAATTCTTTCCCATGCCTACCTGCCCATTACATTTTTGAAGAACTATATGTTGGAGTCTGAGGAAGGTATTTGAAATCATATGCCTGCACTGAAGGTAAAAAAGCCCAAATCAAGTAATGCCTTCCTGGAAGAAGCAAATCATACTGGAACATAAGGAAAGATAAGAAATCATACTGGAACAAAACCCCAAAGAACAGGTAAATCTTGGTCCCTACAGAGACACTGGGCTTTCTAACACTTGTGTGTTTTTCTCACTCTCTGTTTCATATCAGAGGCTCAGGGGACGCTATTTAAGGGTCAGCTGGAGAAACAGAAGCACACGGAACCCACCGTAAAAGTTGCAAGGATGGCCCAGGTGCCATCAAGCTTCTGTGTCAGGATGGCACAGGGTGCAAGATGGGGTCAGAATAATTTCAAGCTCCCTCTCAGTCAAGAATCCACTAGGTAAGCAGTGGTGCAAATATGAATGCTAAAAATTTCTTCTAAATCAAAAAAATGCTCATGATTATAAAGATGGGCTAGGGCTAGTGTGTATTTAAGTAAAGGACATTTCTCAAGGCAGGGTTTTGATACTGTGGAGCAATAAGCACCTTCAATTAATTGCAAAGTATATTTTATATTTCTTTTTTGTTAAAGGGAACTTCCTTTAAACTGTGTAATATAGCTAGCAGGCTACTATCAGTGGTAAAGGATTTCCATTATATCTCCTTGTACTCCATTATTTGTGATTTTCCTTAAGTTTCACCTCTCAGGCTGACATTTTCCAAGCTTGAAGTCTGCCCAAAAAGAGAATTTTTTGGAAAGCTGAAGAAACTTTCCCTTCAGCTCAGCAGTGCAGCTTTAACAAGGGTCCCTCACACAAGCCCGGTAAAACCTGCCTCGCTGGAACCAAAACCAACACACATTTTGGTGCCTATTGCTGCAATCAGGATGCAGAGAAGGGACAAAAGAATTATTCAGCCTGTGTGAGGCCGTTGGACCCAACAGGCTAAATTCTTCCATGGTGTAAGCCCTTGCAACATCCCCGAAGCCAATGGGATTTCACAGTTTTCCACTCAGGCTGAGTGAAGCCGGCTCTCTTCCTGCAAGCGAGCGGCTCAGACTTTTTCTCATCGCTCTCCCTGTTATTTAAAGATTTGTTTTTTGTAGCTGGCAGGCTCTCTCTTTGAAGCCTTCAACCCACAGAGCCTTCCCCTGTTGTGAGTTTAAAATGGTTTTGTGCCACACAGGCTGCTGGTCCTGCCACACAGGGACCCATGAATACTCCCTGTCCCCCTACACCTCCTCCCTCCCACATGCACATCTCAGCTAAGGTCTTGCCTCTCTTTTTCTCCGTTCCAACCATTTCACAACCTCAGGCAGAGAAGTTGGCTGTCTCTACAGCTGCAGTGTGGAAAATGAAGTGTAATTTTGGGAAGGAAAAAAGGGGTTGGGGTGGAAGGCAGCATATATGCTCCCTAGGAAACTACAGAGACATAAAACAAAGATTGAAGGAAGAGGAACACCTTCCTCATCCTCACAGAACAAGCCTTAGCTGCTCTGAGAGCTATGTGAAAGCCAAGTGTCGTAAGTGAAATGAGCAGTGAAAAAGGAGGACTTAAAAGGCAGGTCACAAGAGGTCTGAGCAGAAGTGGGCAGAGCACTCAAACCCAGAGCTGCTCCGGGGGTCTCCCAGAGGAATCATAAGCCTGCAGACCTGTCCCAGCTGAGCCAGCCCCCAAAGCCCTGGTCCTGCCAGCCTTCTCCTCATCCTGCTGCAGCCCACTTCTTCCCCTTCGATCCCCAGTGCTGCACAAAGCTGGCTGAAGAGAAACCCAAACCTTTACTGGGCTCACCCCTGCACAGGAGTCAGGACCAAGGACAAGCAGTGGCAGGAGCATCTCTCATCTCTGGCAGAATTTTGGGGAGCACTGCTCGGTCATAACGGAGAAGTGCTTTCCCATACCACAGCTCAGGGCACAAGTACCTGTCAACAAAGGAGAGCTGCTCCCAGTTTGCAGTACTGGAGAGTACTGGACTGGCAGCAAGTCCTCAAATCTGACAGGGTCTTGAAAGACAGCTAGGGAGGAGACACTGTCACTCAAGCAATGGAAATGCAGCACCGGAATAATGCTGCCAGGAGGAAAACCCTGTGGTAGGAGAGTATGACCCTCCCACAAAGATCCAAGGGAGCCATTAAAAAGTGGTTGAGCTTAGATTTCTACTCCCTTGCACCTTTTTGTCAATGAGCCATGCTTCAAAAGAAGCAGCCCTTCTTCCCTCACAGACCTCTGTGCTCTTTGCTGGTCAGAGGCAGCCTGCAGAAAGAGCCATACAAGTTCTATCTGCTCAGTGTTGGGGGCTCTGTTTCTGTGGGTCTCAAGGGCCCCCCTGAAGCACTCTGTCCATGGAGAGGGGGTTATATGTCCTCCTCTGGATCTAGTGGCCAGCTGACCTTCCCTGTCCCCAGGCCTACAAGGTCATGTCCTGGCTACTACTTCTGTCTTTCGTCTCAAGAAAAGAGAGCAGGAGCCCTTCTTGTGCCAGCTGCAACTTTGATGGACTTTTACCAAGGGCGGCTGTGTGCTTGCACACCCCACTCCCATCCTCCACCACCTGTCCCAGACAGGACATCTCGGTCATGCCTCCAAAGATCCTCCAAAACAGATTGATAGAAATACCTGACAGAGGTAAGAGGACATACCTTACCGGCTCTGAACAGGACTCCTGGCCCTAAATTCCTGAGCAAATATTTTCTTTTTTTCTCTTCTGTGAAACATTCTCCCCTGATAGTACTTGTTCAAGTGAAAATCACCACCTTGCTATGTTTAGAGGAGCAGGCTCTTTACAGCTATTAATTATGTGCCCTTTAAACACAAGCCCTCACCCAAGCATGTGTTTGCCCTGTGGGAAAAGTGTGCCTTTTTCACACCTCTTATTGTAAACCAGGCTGATGACAGACAAGGGAGAAAACCACCTGTCCTTATTCAATAAGGTATATCACCACAGCAGCCACCTCTAACAACCATGCTGGGCCAAAAAGGAATCAGGATCCTGTGGATGAATTTACTGGAATTACGAAGAAACCCAAACAATGAAACAACCCACCAAAAACTAAACTCAAAGCAAAACCATCACTCTACAAGCTTCAAGATTAATAATAATGCTTACTCACACTTTTCCAGCCAATTCAACCCACACTGGCAAACAAAATGCCTCTTTGTCACAGGACAAAATTGGTTCCCTCCTTTATGAATACGGGATAGTGTTCCCTCTTGGCCCTTTGAAAAGAATCTAAGAAATCACTGACACTAGACTCTGCTGTGCAGTAATTTTTGCTCAGTATTGTGCTTTGAACTGTCCCCAGCTTGGGTGAAGATCAGGATGAACATTGTTGAAAATAATTACCTTGCTCTTTCTGGACCCAGTCAATTTACTTATTGATGCAGCTGTGCAGAGGAGGTTGTTAATGAAGAATCAAGTATTTTTCCACACTAAAGGCCTGATTCTCGCTTCAAACTATCAAGAGGAATTATGTGTAAATAGCAGGAGTTAACTCAAAATGAGAGTATTTATCCCAGTTCTTTCTCCTTTTCCATGGAAAAGCAATGGCTGTTTTCCTTGCAGAAATATTATGGTGTCAGACTCCATCATGACGAATTAAGGAAAAAAAAAAAAAACAAAACAAAACTAAAAATCCTTATCTTAAATCTCCTGGGACTGCTTCCGAGGTCTCTGCTGCTTCCAGGAGCAAGTGGCACCTTGTGAGCTGCAGAAGGGCTCAGCAGCCACCAGGTGACACGAGAAGGGAATTGCAGCAATAGGAAAGCTCAGAGAGACAAGGAAATAACTCCATCACGCTGGAGGGCTGGGGGTTTTTTTTACGAAGATGCCGTATGGCTACACAGGAGGGAGTGTATTTGTAGAAAACATTGAAGTACAGCGCCCTTATCCGAGAGAGTGTGTTTGCTAGAGGAATTGGTGAAAAGTGAAAAATACAATTGTGCTGAAAATTATGTTTAATGATTGTGTAGTGAGACTATGTTTAGTGACAACCTATTCTATTCTAGTACTGCTTTTTCATAAAACAGTTTGGAAGGGACCTTCAGAGGTCATCCAAGTTGAATGCTCCTGCAAGGAGCTTGATCAGGTTGCACAGAGCCCTGTCCCACCCACCCGAGAATGTTTCTAGGGATGGGGCACCTACGTCTGTGGGCTACCTGTTCTGGTGTTTCACCATCCTCATTCTAAAAAAAATCTTCTTGTTTGAGAAACAAATCCTTTAAAATTATTGAGGGTCCTAGAAATCCCTGGAGAAAAAAAGAGTCGTCTTTACGGGTGTTGTCCTTACATTTTAGATAATGGCACTGATGATCTCTGTGGAAACTCTTCCACAATCTCCTGCACTTGCATGTCCTCTCCCCATCACAACTCCAGAGCAGAAATTCTTCCAATTGAGGTGTTTTTTCTTTCGTTTTCTGTAATTGTTTTCATGCCAATGTGCAAAGTTAAGATTTTGACCGAACGAATTACATCTGTGGAGCCTTGAAAGCAAACACACAATGAAGGACTGAACAGTCTGGAACTCTTCTGTCTGGAAAGGAGACAGCTGAGGCATATGACAAGGCTGAAAAACATGAGAAAGTAGTTTGGAGCAGGCATATAGGAACCAACAGTTTCTTCTTATGCTTAGAAGGTACGAAAAATGAAGATACGAGTCAAGTTCAAACCAGACAGAAGGAAACAAACCTTCCCCACACAGGAAGTCGGAAACATGAGGAACTCCTGGGCAAAGGACAACATGGATGCAGGAAGTCTGAAAATATGCCAGATAGGCAGCTAAAAAGTATTTACTGGAAGTTAGTCAATGAGCAAACAAGACGGGGATCATGAAATCTCTTTACTGAGCAAAGGATGGGAAACTAGTAAGGGATGGTCTCACATCTGTGCTTGCCTCTTTTAATTTTAACTATTCTGAGTGCCTGTTTGTGGTGCATAGTTATGACTGTCAAGCTCAAATTCCTCCCTGGTGCATGACATATCTTTAAGTACACCCAAAACCAAGAGTGGAACAAGGCTGCCCTCCATAGCAGAGTTGCATAGAGAAAACTACAGACCATCCATATCTCTAGAGCAGAAGCCAGCTCTAATGGGATGAAGGCATTGAGTTTGCACGAACTGATGTGTCCCTCTGGTTCAAACATCCTGTGGTCAGAAAAATGTGAGCTCTTTGAGAAGATGCAATATTAATTTGTGACTGAAATGTGTCTCTGCATTTAGCTCCATTTATCCCTCTTCCTAGACAGAGAGGCCATCCAGATAATTCCTCCCCCCTCCTGTATATATTGTGAAATGGACACCCAAAATATTACATCACCTATATGGCATTATCACTGTTCTTTTGGACAAGAGCCACCACACACTTTCCAGCTCTGCCCTGCATTTGGTAGACTCACATGCGGTCAAGGGCCTCAGGCTTGCAAATTCCTGACTGTTAGCTCTGTGATGTAACTACAGATCTTTTCTCCCACCCTTCTGAGTATCAGAGGTCATAACAAAGACACAAACTTACAGAAGTGCAAGAAGATGGCTTACAAAAAGCTTTTTCTTTTCCTTCTTTTTTTTCTTTCCCCATCCCCCTAAATAGTGGAAGAGACAGAAGTGCCAAGGTTTTCCCTTCTTCCCTTGTCAGCCTTTCAGAAGCACACTGTACGGAACATTAACTTGTGAGGAACTCAGACAGATGCTTTGCTTAAGCAGGTTCTCTTGATCCTGAACCTGGGAACATTTGAGTTAATGAGAAGCAGTTAACACTTAGGCTTGATGAAGTGAACACAACAGTTTATGCTGCCGGTGAAAAGGAAGCTCAAGCAATCTCTAGGAGTTACTCCACTCTCAAGGTGGAATAATGTATGGGCTCAGACTACTCAGATTTTTCCCAACAGAAAGAAAGACATCTATGTTATATGCACAGTAACAAGGGCAAAAGTATAACCAGTTTAATCTTGTTGATTGAACCTGGTATTTTGTTTAGCCGTTCCCTGTCAGCAGAAACACCCAGTGCACAGGATATGTCCTTTGGTAGCAGCGTGAGGAATGCTCAGCCAAGTGCATTGACGCCCTTTTCCTTACACTAACACTGCCTTATCCAACTTTCAGCAGGTCTCACAGCCTTTATGTGCCTCATCCATCAGTCTAAGACAAATAATACCAGGCTGAATTCAGAGGATCTCATGGGGCTTAAGAGTAGTTTGTAAGAGCATCCTAGAAAAACTTAACCAAAAGGCCTTTGCAGCTGCAAATTCTGTTAATTCATTAGGCCATCTCTTACACCATGAAAATGCTGAAGTGATTGTCACTACAGTTTTTTCTACTTAAAATGCAAGATGAAAAGTGAGATGTCCAGATTTGCTTGTGAAGACAGGGTAAAAAAGTGATAATTTAATTCAATTTATGAAGAAAGTAGGAGATGTGTCGCCACTGAAAGAGCTGAGATCAAGTAACTCTGTGTGCCTGCTAAATAGAGTGGCTGAAATTCTGCACCACAGCACAACACTATTGATTTGAAAGAATTTGGTTCAAGTGCTGCAGAAACTACTAAACAGGCAAGGAATACACTACTGGCTCTGAAAGACATAATTTCAGCTGAGGCGTTTTTGGAGGTGCAGTGCTATGTATCAACAATGCACAAATAGTGGAGCGGAGTCACAATATTTACGGGGTTGACAGAAAAACTGAATCCTCAAATTCAGCATGGCATTGAAGTTTCAGTGTAGCCACAGGTTCAAAGAAGTTTCTAAGTGACAATTAGACACATTCTTTCTTAGAGAATTTCCCTGAACAGAACATATGAGCAAAAGCATTTCAAAGGTGAATACTCACTGGAGGCAGGAAATTTTCTTCCAGCTGTATTACAAAGATTTACCAAGATGATTTTATGTACATTTTGCAACTTGCATGGCAAGTGAAGGCAATTTTCTTCTGAGATGCTGTCAAGCCAGAGGATCTGTGAGTAAAACAGTGATGACAGATGAGGAACTGCCCTTCCTGATTCTCTTCCCTCAGGAAATCTGAGGCAATTTGCAATGAGGTAAAAAAAAAAAGCAGCCCTCTAGCTTGTATACCTGTACCCTCTAGCTTGTATACGACAGCTTCTGTAGACCACTAGGCTTTTCTTTTCACATGGGCACTATGGATTGGTTGGGGGCTGAAGGAAGGTGGATCTCACAAGGTTAGAACCAAGCAGCTGCCATCTCTGAGCTGGCTCACCAATGGATGGAAATGAGGGCCAAAAATAGCTTCACGCTATGTTTGTTGGTCTCCTGATGCCAGAAGAATTACTAGCCACTGACATGGTTCAACGCATAAGATAAATTCATTCTTGTCTTTCTATCTACAAAATCCAAAGCTCTTCTTGCCTTTCAGGCTGCTGGGAAGCAGCACTATCTAGCAGAGATGCTGTTCATTGTATGCTACTCAATATTTTTCTTCAAACACATATAATACAGGGCAAAAAAGACAAAAAGAACTGAGATGGGAAGCAGAAACCTTCTATCAGCCTTGTCGGGTAATTCCTTTCCAATAAAAATCAACCCCACTCAGCTTGGCAAATGACTGCTTCCTAGCAAAGCATTGAGCCAAACAAAGTGGTGTCTGGCTTTGGAGTGAGAGACAGTAAATGTTCGTGGTTTCTGTGAGAGAAAGGAAATAACCAAGCAGGCTGCACCAGGCTGCACCATGCTCCCTTCTTACACAGTGGAAGAAGACAGCAGAACATGGAAAGCCACTTTCCTGAGCATTAAGCCCATCATTTTGCTGACAGCTTTCTACATGGTTCTTGTCCATCCTGTGCTTAAAAAAGTCTGCCTGCACCATAAGCCATTCATCTTTACTTTGTGTTCAGTATACAATACCATCCCATGCATTTCTTGCTCTAAGTGCTTTGAATGACTTCGAGAAGAATTTGCTTTTACTGATACAGAAAAGGTCAGTACTTAATATTCTTACTTTGTTATTGGTGGTTGGCATATACCATGCCCCTTCTGGAGATAAATGAATGGTTTGATGACCATTTATATCCATAAAACTCTCACAAACTTTTCCAGGCAGGAGAGTGGGACAATGAGAAGGTGCAGGAAGGGACTGAATAGTCCTCTCAAACAAGTCTGCAAAAAGCTGGTCACCAGCTACACATTGGATGCCCAAGACAACATCATTTAATAAGAGCACTCAACCCCAAACACCTGGAAGCTTGCAATATCCACAGTTCATTTAAAATTGTAGCTTGAATTAAGTAACAGTCAGCAGTTCCATAGGACAGCAGAGTCAGTATGTGTGGCCAATCCTCACTACCCTGATGAAATGTAATTAGATTGACTTCTTCTCCCCCAAAATCACTCTCTGGAAGTCAGCTCTAAGAAGACTTCACTGATGCAATTTGTTGGCACTCTGCGGGGAGCAAATATGCTTTTGTTGCTTGTCACTAGTACTGATTTTTTCTCAATGACAAAGTACTGTCCTCTAACTTGGTCAAGATCTAACTCTTCTTCAGTAACAATACTACAGAAAAATCAAATTTGTTAAGATCTTATTCTAGTTCATATTTTCCCCTTCTTCCCTCCTTCACATGCATAAAATAATTCATACTCACTCATATTCAGCTAGAGCCACATAAAGATGCATACAGATTTGATAGAGCAAGCAGCAAGAATGGGAAGGAAATGAGAGCAGGAATTTAGTGAAAGCAGTTGAAGCAATGAGAGTGTTTCTGAATTGGAAGATGATGATAAAGTCTTGGTAGGGCTCACAAAGTCAGGAGAGGGATAGAGGAATGGGAAGGCCAATTATCCTGACCAGTGGAAACGTAAGTCTATTTTAGCAAGCATGCTTCGGCAGATGGAAGGGAACAATATGACAAGGTGTGGAGGTAAAGAGATTATTTTAGTCTGGTAGGCAAGACTTGGGCATGGACACAGAGTTTAACAGAGTGAATGTGTAGGAGGCCAGAGGATGTATGAACCTGAAATTTTTAGACTGTTGCTGCAGAGACATCAATGTTCCAGCTAAAGCATCTTCCTGCAGTTTAGTCCTTCTCTTCCTGAGGGAAGCACAGCCATGTACTCCTCTAGCTGCCTCACAACTCTTTTGTGTTATGTTGCTAGTTGTTGCTGTCTGTACCTCTGAGCACAACTCCGGGCAGGAAATGTTCTGACAGCACAATATGGATGTAACAACAGGTGCTTGTCTGTACTTGCTGTCCAAGGTAGGACTCATGTACTTCTCCTGATGGATTTGCCTGGTCAGAGTTTCTGCATCAGGTTCCCAGCAAAGGCTCGCTCAGTAGAGGTTGTTATAAACAAGCCTCAGTCAAGTATGCAATTAGCCAATGATTTTTGAAACAAATCTGAGAGCTGCCCCTCACTCTGAATGTTCCACCGGCATAAAAGCTTTCTAGAGCTGTGTTTAGTGAACACATGGAAACAAAGATCAGAAGAATACTTTAATGCCGTTACAGGCAGTTGAGCAAGTCAGAAAAACAGAAAATGAAACTAAATCAACAGGGGAGCCAATGCCACACAGGCTGTTTTCTGTGCAGCCTCTTCACCCGCACACACCAATAAAGCCAGTTACACCAAGCCCCAGCAGGGTGTCAGAAACATCAAGCATATCAGCAGTGCTGCTAATTCGGAATTAGATATAGCATGGCTTATTCTCTTGCAGCTAATGGAAAGAAAGCCTGAGAAATCACCACATCTTCTCTACTAACATGTGCACCATCCTGCTGCTGCCAGCAGGAATTCGTGACTGAACTTCAAACTTCCATCCCCCTTCCCTGAAGAAAGAGGAAAAAATCTGAATAATGGTGATTATGTCAGAAATTAATAGCAAAATACTCATCTCTGATATTTCCTGGCTGGGTTTTTATAGTTATATCCTATATCTATACCTTGTGTATATTAGAGCCTCCCTCTAATACTTTAACAACCCATGCTAGCAAATATTCAGGTGCTGCAGAGTTCGTCTCAGCTCTCTAGCAAACCACCCTATTTTCTACAAGGATTTCTACAATTGCCTCAGCTTGTTCATGTACGTTTAGCTCCTCAGCTTTGTATTATGTTAAAATAATTTGGTCAATATTTTTCTTATATTGTCTTTGTTCACAAAGCAGAAACTAGAAGACAGTTCAATAACTTGCTAAATAAACCCTGAACTTCCTTAATTCAGTTTGGTTGCATCATTTCTCTTTAAGCATTTATTTAACAAGATGAACAGATGATGTCTTACTCCACTTCTGCACTGATAAATCTATCTAAGGAAAACAATCAAGGTGATTGTTCAGAGCATCTGAATCCAACTGGTAGGCACATTACATGCTTTTCTAGAACCCCTGTGAAGATTTAAACTGCATATGATTCTTTTCCCAGCCCTTACCTTCCCCACACGGAATTCAGCAGTTTAGAAGTAGTTGTGAGGACCATCTCTGCTGTGGAGTTGCCTCTAGAAGATCTGCTTTGTGATGTGCATTCAAAGGAGTCATGGCTCAGGTGTGCCAAGATGCGGGAAAGGTTATCAACAAGGGTCTTGTACAGAACACAGTGCTCAATTTTTAGACTAAAACTTCACATAACTTTTAAGTCCCCATAATGCAGATTGAGGGGAGAGTTTATCTGGGCATGATTCAGTTGCCTTAAACATGATGTATAACACCATTTAAGATAGTAAAGATGTCCACACCAGGCTACATGATACAGTGACAATTGGAAAACCCTACCCTTTGAGAAGGGCAGCTTGAGCAAGACAGGACACCCTGTCCATCTTTTGGAGGGAAGCAAAATCTTAAGCTTTTGGTACCAGAAGATTTAATTTGCTTTTGCAGCTACACCACACTGCACATTATTCATTTCCTGCATTAAAGGCAGTCCTACTTTCCCTTCTATCTGCCTCCCTATACTGCTCTAAGTTCCTTACATCCTCACCACCTATTGCACAGGAAAGGCTGGAGGTCAATGTCTCTAGGAAGGGAGGATTCCAAGACGGTGCTCTTACCAAATCAGCCATTTAACTGTGACATCCTACTGCTACCAGAGCCTCAAATGTTGTTAAAATCTCAATGCCAATGGCAAGGTCATCAGGAAGAGCTGTCCATGACCAAAACTGACTTTCGGCAATGCCCAAACAGGAATCTTGGTTGTGATGGTGATGGTGGTGGTAAGAGGCAGTCAGCACATTACCAGCCCGTGATATTGTGTTGACAACTGGTTTTTCCAGGTGTTTGGTGAAAGCTGTGAAACATATAAATGACTTGCAAAAAAGGCTTGTGTTCTATCAGCCCATTTTTCCTCTGTAGTTAATATAAAGAAATCAAATAGTATGTGGGGGGAAAAACACCCAAGAGATTACTTAGGGGAAGGTATCAAATAACCTGATATGGAAAATGTGCTGCCATGCAGATATCCCATAGCATTGCAGCCTGAACCATCAGAGCCCAAAGCCCACATCATCAATCTCCAGGCAAAATGTGTAGTGCTGAACTCAGGTCATTTCAGTTAAAAGATTTACATGTGTTATATGACAAAGGAAAACAAGACCAACATGGGATCTCTCAAAAGGTAGAGAACACACATGAAAAAAAAGAGAAACAACTGGCTGTATTCTTAAAAACCAACCAAGAAACTCCTCAATGAGAAGAGACAATCAGCTCAGTTTTTGCAGATTTCTTAATGGAGTAGCAGGTCATGCTCTGCAATGCCCAGAGCACTACAGAGGAAACAACAGTTGCTTTTGCATTTGACCTGTGGACATGCAGGAAAGAACATCAGCAGAAATGTTGCACTCGTGTTTAACCACAGAAAGCAGGAGAGAGCAGAGGTGATTGCCTTGTATCAGCTGCAGCCACTACAGTGAAGCAATTTCTCTCCCCCTTTAAATAGTCCCTGTCAAATTAGTATGATTATTGGATATCATGCTACTACAAATAACAAAATGACATCACATGTAACACAGGAAATCATAGAAAATTGGATAAATGGAGCTTTTCAAAGCTATAGAAAGACCTAACAACAGGCTGTACAGACTAGATCTGTGTGACAAGGCAATGAAAAACAAGGCCTGAAATAAAGCAGTGCCCCAACGGAACAAATATTGCTAGGAGACTAACCTGAAAACTTTTAGCAAATTAGCATACACAACAATTTATTCAAAAATCAACTAATTGTATCTATCTGGATCAAAGCTGATCAGAAGTCAGGCAATTTCATGACAAAGTTGCACTTCTGCTAGAAGCAAAGCATTTGACAGAGATTGTGACAAACCCCAAAGCTTTAAGGATAATCAGTTTTAAAGTCACAAAGGTATTACAGCGTTTTTGTTTGTGTATTTCTCTTATGATCTCATAATTTTGCATTTGGCTGGCTGAGTTCTCCTGCAGATGTAGCTGTAATAGCTGTTCACACTCCCTGCTAAGGATGTTGTTTTGCCTACACTTGCCGAAAACATAAGCATGTATGTTTGTGCTGTAAATAAGAGCTGGGCAGAGGTTTTCAGCTGTATCCACTCACTTTCCCCACCCCAATGTTCCCCCAGCTCCACCTCAGTGTTAATGCTCTCTAGAAAGACAAGAATTTACCAGGTCTAATACGTCTCCCATCTCTAACAATGGTACACATAACATAGGGATACCACTCTCAGCAGCATCCTAGCAATGCCCTTAAGAAATTAATGGCTCTACATTGGCCTTTCCAGGATATTTATCAAATCAGGCACAAATGAGTGGTTGCTTTTCACCATCCATCCCACTGCAGGATCGAGATGTGACCGAGAACTAACCTGGGCTTGAGAGGGTGGCAACACCCACTCATACCACAATCGTGTGTATTTCATATTTGCACGAAGGAGCAGGATTAAGATTATGCAAACTATCTGAATGACACTGTGCCTTTTTCGAATGTTTGGTTTTGAAGAATTACTTACAAGCTATGGAAGGAACCAGCCACGAGTGATGCACTCAACTGATATAGCCAGCAGAAAAGAGAGGGAGATATGGACTGTCAATGATCCTGAAAGCCTTTCAGACCAGGTAAAATCTCACACAACTGCGGAGATAAACATCATATTCCACCACAAAAGAGTGTGCCAAGAGACTGCCAGAGGTGAGTGTCACGCAGCAAAATCACAAAGCACCAAATGAATCCATGCCAGTGACCACAAAGTCTATGGCAGCCAGGTTTTCTTCACAGGAGGTGCCAGCTATATTCTGTAATGCAATCAGCTCCTAGCTGGCTTTAAAGCAAGTCCAGTTTTCAATCCTTCCAGTCTATTCAACTTATCACTACATGATGTCACCCAAAAAGAATACAAAAAATCCACAACCAGCATTTATTTTGTGTGCTTCTCATCCCTTGATCTCTTCCCCCTCGCCCCTTTCAGAAATTGCCAGCAAAAGTGAATACTTTCAGTGTTTCTGTTCCGTAAATGGTTTCATGCTTAGCTGCAGGCACCAAAAAGGTTCAGTTCTTGCTCTGATCCTGTGTTTATACTGAGCTGGAGGTGGTTTTAAACCATCTTCCATATTTGGGGTCTACTCGAAGCTGAGTGACCTAAGGGCAATCTACTGATGCTCCATCTCCAATGTCTGCAGAGAGGCCCTTTTGAGCCTTGAACAAGTAAAGAACAGCCATAATATTCTCCCTCTCCACCTCACAAGATTTAGTGCAGAAACTTCATCCTGCCCAGAAAGTCACAAAGTGGCCTTACCGTGACTGACTGGCCTGGAAAACAGGAATATGGACAGGGAGAAATTCTATTTCCTTTTTCAGGGAAAATTATCCATTTTTTTTTTTGATAATGGACTGAATTGCCTGAAACAGTAAAAGTCTCCCCTGAAATGCATCACCATGCTAAAGGAACACCCCAATTCGTCGTGTCTCAAGAGGTTGTGCCAATAAGCAGCACTGTGAAAGAAATGACGAACTGGGAAAAGCCTTCCTTAATGGATGCTTTAAAAGATAGGAAAAAAAAAAATGAGAGAGGGGCCACTTGAGGCACCTAAAGCTGTTAATAGTGACAAGAGAAGAAGGGATTTCTGGTTAATCAACATCAAGGTCAGAGTCTTGTGGAATAAATTTCATATACAGTGAATAACTCACACAGAGTGATGGCATGTTTAGCATCAACTCTTGGCAAAGATTTGTTTGCTTAATGACTTTTCTCTTTTTTTTCCAGGCCAGCAACCTTTGACTGAAGAGAGTTTGTTAAAAGAGCTAAATGTCACTGAAAATGTGCTGTTAATCCCACTCATCAACAAATGTTAACCACGAAGTGATAATAAAGAGAAAAAAGAAAAGACGTGGCTCCAATCAGGATTATGCTGGGTAAGTACAGAGACCCCCATGACTCTATAACAGGCGGCTCTCATACTGGTTCTCCAAATACATGTCACCAGCCCTGATTTTGCAAAAGGGCTTTGATGTTCGTTTGCAGACGGATACACTGTACTTTTCCTTTGGCTTGTACAAACAAAGAGAGGCATTTTGGTTTTCTCGGCAAATACTGTCAGATGTTTTATGCACAGCAATAAAAATTAAGTAAATCTTTGATATGGCAAGTCTTCCTCGCTTGAAACAAGCTTGGCTCAGCTACTGGTGGGTATAAAGAAAAAACACGTAATTTTTTTTCTAGATAAGAAGTTTACAGATGTCCATAATGTTTTGAAGATCTCAGCGTTCTCTGACTTTAATGATCTCTGTGGAGGCTATTGGGAAGCAAGAGTGGGAAATGAGCACATTAAACCAGCCTTGAGCTCTCCCCAGATTCTGACCTTTGCTGCACACATCCCTCCTAACTCTAAATCATCTCATTGACCAACGTGATTAGGTTGTGAGCAGCTATTCTTCTCAAGCAAAGTTTGCTGCTCTGATTTCATGCTGGAGGAACACTTGACCCTTCGAAGGCTTGCCTGCTCATCCTAATTCAAGTTAAAAGCAACAAAACCTCACATCTAAGAAAAGTTACGGCTCTCCCATCAGTGCTAACCACCCTCAGGCTGTGTTCTACTTTTTCCCAAGGAAAAGCACAGTACAGCTACATCTATGTTTGTGCAAGCTTCTAGACTTTTTTTAAATCAGGGTTGGAGTAATTTTGAGACACCTTTACAGCTCCACTAACACTTTGGTTTAGTTTTGGTTTTATACCAGCTGCTGTTTACTGCAGCACTTAAGAGCAGTGAAGCGAACACAGCAATTTCGTTCCAGAGGAGAGCAACAGCTTCTCACGTTCCGCGGTTTCAAAATCCTTGGGACAAACCTGTGCAAGGTTTGTGAACCTTATGGAACACTGCCACTGAGGTGAAACGGAAGGCATGAAGCTCCAACTCTTTCCAAAGCTCTCAGACCTTCCACTACTCCTTCCTGGAAAAGGAAAAGTAGTTCCTGGGCTTACGAGCACTGCATGAGGTGTAACAGACTTTCTGCACTACAGTTTCAAAGGTATTGGTTCTGATCTCATCAAAGCATGAAAAGGTCCATTTTTTAACCTTCTTGTCGTGGCTCAGATCAAGCAGGGATTTCAGTTGTGTGCCTGTAGGTGGTTTTGAGCATTTTCCACAAGCATCCGTCATTACTATATAATTATAGCTAGCATTAATTTGAAATTAATTATATCTAAGGCTCCAGCAACACAATCTGGAAAGGCTGTGACCCACAGTAATTCTGTATGTTCTAACATTGCTTCTGGGAGTTTCATCATTCATGAAATAACTCAAAATTCTTGCAAATATAATACATGACCTCACTCATCACCACTGTATCATCTCATCTTCTCTCACTTATTAAAACTACACATATATGTGTACATGTCCCCAAATGTACTTTTTCATAAGAGCACACACTCACCCACATTGTTTTACATTTAAATACATATTGCTTTTAAATTCTTAACATAGATGTGACTGAGAGGATCTCTGGTAGCAGAGAAATTAGATTGTGAAGCCAAGTGAGAAATCCAGAAGATACAAAACCATTAAAATAGCATTTTCTATTCAAGGAGGGCAGAGTTTGATCTTCTGCTTTCCAGTATTAACTCGGGGCAACTCTACTCCAGCTGATGAAGCTTGAGCATTTGAAAAACAAAGCAGCCAGAACAACGTGCCTCTCCTTCCTAGAAACCAAGAGTCAACCTTTTAAAGCATAAGTGTCTCTTTCCAGTGGTTTTGAGTATTTGTGGGTCTCTTGAATCCAGACTGAAAAGGTTAATAGTCCTGACTACTTGAAAAAAAATATGTTTAAAGTAGGCTAAATCCTCCTTTCACAAACTTGAGACGTGCTGAGTACTCCTGGTTCCTGCAGAAATTCGTGGAAGCTCCAAGGTAACTATCACCATCTGACTTCTTTACTCAGGTACCTACTAGGAGGGGCACTCTCCAGTTTATTCTACAGTTTCTTGTTTTTCCCAAGAGTTACAAGGCAGAAAACAACATGTGGAACCTGCACATCACATTAGTAATGCTTACAAAGAGAACCCCCAATGTTGTCAGATATTCAGAGGGCACATTTCCCTTCTACAGATTAGAACCAGGATCCACAAAATTCTTTCAAATGTTTTCCATGTGCTCCCCCAAAGTATCCAGCCATATTTTGGTACATATCACAAAGAAGCTAAACTGAGGGAAGGATGAAAACTTCTCCTCTGCTTTTTAGAGATATAATTAAGGACTTGATTTTTATGTTGCAATTCTTTAAGCAGAAGAATTAAACTAAATCCTCTGTACCTTGACAGAAACACCAAACATAAAGTTCTCAGTTAACCCTGTATGGACAGAGTAAGCAGGGTGGGCTTTATCACCACACACTTCTCGACAGGAGTAAAGCAGATCATTCTTCCTGTTCATCCACCCTCTCTCAGCAGATGCTAGGAAATACTTAAAGAAGGAACAGCTATGCTTGTCATGAGCTCTAAGCAAGCAATTATGCAAGCTAATTTTTGCATGTAACAGACTGTGTTTTTCTTATAGCTACTGAAACCTACACACAGGCAAATCTCACAGGTATTTTGCTACTTGTGCCTTTCATGCTGTTGCCAATGTTGCTCAGATGTCACTGCAGAAACCCAGGATAACTGGTGAGCAAGTTCGCATCTGATACTTGGGAGTCATAGTCGTTGTATGACAAAGCTGGGTCCCTCCACAACAGAGAGCTAGAAAGTAATTTGCAGTCCACTGCACCACCAAGACTCAAAGGGCTGTGCTGTCCTGCCCTCGTTACCCTTCATATCATTAAATCAAACATTCACGTCAGGTATTTAGGACCTGCTTGCCAGATTGCAAAGGTAGATGTTTTTTTTGGCTCTCCCAACAGAGCTGAGCCCCGAAGTGAAGCCAAGACCTGTAATCATTTGCCTTGGCTGAAACAAAAATAAACATAGCCTGTACTGTATGCACTTCTGAGGTAATTACTGCCATTAGATCACAGCCTGGAAATGAATTTTAAACCATGCAAAGAGACAGAACACAAAAAACCCTATGTTAAAATCACGTTAAATGTCCAGTTACAACACGTCAAAGCAAGGAGGGCTCAGCTGAAAGAAGGAACTTTAGCTCCAGCCCACCTTGCCAGACTCAGCCACTGCAACCCACGTGGTGAAGTTAAACTGTCTCTTGATAAGGGCTGACCCACAGGCCCAGCAGGAATGGGTCAGGAACCCCATTTCAGGTACTATTGCCTTTAGAAACATAGATATTGTGTTCCTTTAGCACTGCTCAAGGGGTGTGTTACATCTACAATGTGTTTCCTCCTCTGCATTCTTTAATTTCTCTCTGACTGCCTGTCTCCCCTGCCACACATGCACTTACCAGCTGGGCATCACCCAGTCCAACCTCATTTCATCCAGTTAACCCCTCCCAGACCTCAACAGTCTAGAAAGGGAGACTTTCATTTCTTTGTAAGGATCACTGGAAAAGGACAGAATATGTCAAGAGGGCAACTTGATTCCAAGTTCTCCATCAGCTTGATAGCCCAGCACAGTAGCTTTCCTGGAATGTCACATTACCTCTCTGTGTCAATCCACTTTCACTCTTCATTGTTGTCAGAGACAAAAGCCATCCTGTACTCCTTCAAACAACAAGGCATGGAATATCCACAGGAGATCATGGGAGCTCTAGGCCCTGACAGCCCCAGGAGGGAGCTGTCTTACACCAGGACTTCCCTCTGCATCCCCCACTGACCACATCTCATACTGGTGCAGCACTCAGCATCTCCCACCAGCCTGCCATCAGGATCACATGTAGCCCTGGCTCCTCAAGCCTCACTTCTGTAACAACTGTCTCCTAGGGCCAGATTTATGGATTGTTGCACCTTTCCAGCCTTCAAGTGTAGTACACAGATGAACCTGCTCAGGGGCTGTGCGTGATGCACTAGGAAAGGATTCATGCTCCCAGCTTGGCTGACAAAAAAACTCTGCGCGGCCACGCTGGTGAGATTGGGACTCCTAGGCATGTTTGCCTTTTCTTTGACCTTGCTGTTACTTTGAAGCCATCAGAGGCTGCTGCTCAGAGTGGCTTCAAGGTCCTTTGTTAAACTTACTGCCATTGACTCGGTGACAACAACACGATGTCTTTAACTTCTGATTCAGAAAACAGTCATTCAAATAAAGGATACACTGACAGCCCATTAACTACAGCAAAGATTGTTGTTGCTGCTACAGTTTCAGAGAGACCTATTTAAAAATAGATTAGGGTCTTGGAAACCACTCAGCTTATTCTGCCTTTTTTCCCCTCTTCCCTGCAAGACAAGTTACCAAACCAAACCTGGCATTTGCTTCCTCTCTGATCTAGTTACAACTTCATTATAGCAATATTGGCCAGCAGCAAGTAACTTATTAAATAAATGCCCTTTAAGTGCTTCTACCTGGATAGTTGATTCAGATAACAGAGAGATAGAAGGAAGGAAGGGCTTGGCTTGGCTCTGCCCATTTCCCACCTTCCCTTGTGGTAGCAGGGCCAGGAAGCCATTCCAACTTTCCAGGCACGGGTGAGCAGCATCTCCCAGTGCTGCAACAAGAGGAGAACTGATGCAGCCTTTTCAAGGCCACATCAGCCTTTACAACAATCTTAAAAAAGGATTTGCTATAATCACCCAGCATTTGTCCTGTGCACTCTGGCAGATGTGGCTTTGTAGGAAATTTATTTATCTATTTGTTTTTACTTTCTCTACAAAACCAGCTTTCAATCTCTGCAAATCATTTTTCAATGAAAATGATTTTGATATATTTTTAGCCCCACAAAGTTGACAATGGCACCCAGGAAGCCATTGTCATCCCCTACCAAGAGGCAAGAGCCCTGCCTGCAGAAGAAGACAGCAAAAGGCTCAGGATAGACAGCTTGACACAGTGTGTCACCAGAAGGGTGGTGCTGGCTTGATGATGAACAGCACAGATACTTCTTTTAGAAAAAATAGAAAAAAATCCCATCCGTCTGAAAGAAATGTTCCACTTCAGATGCTTAAAACAAACAAGGTGAGCCAAAACCACTACAATGCAGGCTTCCGGGCATGGCTGGCTCTTGATCTCACCTCTTGATGTGGTTCCAACGGCATTTAAAGGATACCTAAACATTTAATGAACATACAAAAGAGTGATTAGGACCTCCATAAAACACCAAGAGACCTAATACCTGTCACCATGATCATTAACCACACAAACCACCACTACCACCCTTTTCCCCCACTCTTGCAGTGGGAAGCCACCACCAGAACTGTCCAACATAAATAATGTTTGCAGAAAGCAGGTGACTGTGTCTCTGTTTCTGGCTATTTCACAATGAGGTGGCCAGAGATGACTCAGCTAGACAGGATCTGTTTGGTTGGTTGAGGTATTTTGTTGTTTGAGTTCTTTTTAAACTTTGAGGGATAGAGAAGCTTTACAAAGGGATTTGAAAGAAAATCAAAGTGAGTATTTGACTCACCCTAAGTGTGTGTGTATAAGCATATTCAGAAACTGACATATACACATTTATGTTTACCACTTCTTTAGTACTTTTTGATGTGAACAAATACTTCAATTCAAAGACAGTATGAGATGAATGTTCAAAGTTCATGACACACGTCTTAAACTTCCAGAACTTATGAACATCCACAGGCCAGATGAATCAGCACGCTGCTTATGGCATTTCAGAAGATCCCATCTTGGTTTCTCATTAGTGTTTATTTCTCTGCCCAAGATCACAAGCCTTAAACATATAGTCATCCAAAGCAGAACACTTGCATCTGTCATTAGATCTATGAGATATGAAGTGTATTAACTCTGTGATCCATCATCAGCCCTGCCCCTTTTCTTTCCTCTGTATGTTCAAAAGTACAATAAAAACTTCAGGTTCTTAATGTTTTATAAGGATCATTTGAGGTAGTCTTGCATTAACTTTGATGTTTGCCTCCTCCAATGATGTAATATACCGAACATCTACTTCCTGGACCAGGAATTTTGCAAAAAATCACTGTATTATTACAAGAATGTTTACTTGCCATCTAACCTCACTTTAAACCAAACATACAGTGAGGTTTTTCTCCTTACAAAGAGAAATTGTTAAACAACCTTTTCCAAAGGCCTGTAATCAACCCTTTAAATCAAACATGAATAACAGACTTTCATTTATCAATTGATCCACTGTTTTTCGGTGGGTTTTTTTCCCCTTCACTTTTTTGGGTGCAGCAGATAAAAGACCCAGTTGTACTATCATAGCCCATTGCTTTGTAACCAAACTCTGCATGGGAGAAACATTCCTCTTTTTTTGTGATGGGGAAAGAAAGAACATAAAGAGGGAAAGTTAAGGTTTTTTCCTCTCTTATTTTCTTCTTTGGCTTAAGCTTTGTTGTTGTCATCATTTTGAGGCTTTGGGAGGAGGGAAACTTGGAGGTTGTTGTTCCTATAAAAATCTTTGAAAGCCATTGTGTAGGTGGGTCAAAGAGAAACCAAATTAAAAACTAACAACTTTTGCATTTCAGCAGCCAAAGTTAATGTTGACTAAGAACCAAAAAAGAAGGGGGAGGAGGTAGAAAAAAAAGTGGCCCTATGGAAAGCAAGGGCCAGCTGAGAGATCTAGAGGACGGCAGGCTCTGAAGGGGCAAAGCTGCTCCTTTTGATGTGGGAGGTCTGCAAGTAACCTACTGGGACACTCCCTGGGCTATCTCATTAACCATGTCACCAAAGCCCCCCAAGGTCCAGAGAATCATAACATTATCTCTGACATTACCACACAGATACAAGGTTCCTTAGGCAGTCTATAAACATGCCTGTACTAACCAATTCATCGTGGCTTGACACCCCTGCAAGAGCTGGATGCCCTTTAGTGAGCCACATGAATTGCCCCAGTCATTCATCAAAGTTTCTCAGAGTGCATTTCACACAGCATGAAATTTAATTAAAGCAACATTGACTGCATTGTAATCCTCTGGAGGCTCTTTGTCAGAAGGAGCTGGAACACTTTCTACTTAAACATCTATTGTTTAGGTGGGAATTTTTTTTCCCTCTTCTGTTGTCTGAACCCAAGTGATTTGCTGCCTCTCCCTGTTTTTTATTTAAAAACTCATATGTCATGAAAAAGTTCTGTCATGCAAACAGGAACCCCAGCCTGACATGACAAACAGTTCAGCTCCTATGCACTTGTCTGCAGATGCTGGAGAATATGGAGGGTTGCTTTAAAGCTGACAGACATGTAAAAAAACAACCCTTGACACACACCAATGAAGATTAGTAGCAGAAAGGATGTGTGCAGTGAAAGCCACCTGTTTGTCAGCACACATCCCTGTGCAGGTCTTCCTGCTTTGGTGCACCAGCCAGGGGCCACTGCCACCTGCCCTTGGTGCTGTAATGGATGGTGGCTCCAGATGCACCAAGTGCTCCGTAGTCCAGGCAACCTTTGCCAAGACCAGTGGTGGCACCAGACCCCCACATTGGTGCAGGGCTCCAGCAGTGTGCATTCTTCTCGGTGGAGGAAGCACCAGGCAGAACCCAAACCTTCAAGTCTCTCTTTTGCTAGGTCTGCTCATCCACACTGGAATCCCACTGGTTTCATTTACCTTGTATTTCATTGACCCCTTCTGGATAAGCACCAAAAGACAAGCTTTTTTCCCCATCCAACTAGTTTTCTCTTGGTCCTATCTGCCAGACATCAGCAGTGTAAAAGCCTCGCTCTTCTGTTTGATATCAGCCTGGGAGAAGACACCACACAATTCTCACAAACATAAAGATTATTCCAACACTGCATTGCAGTGAGAACTGATGGAAACACAGTTTTGTCCAGGTGGAGATAGTTGTTGCACCCACTTACCCTCCTTGTGATCAGGAGCAGTTTCTGAGAGCCCTTTCTCTGCATGCAGCAGGCTGAGTGAGATCACAAACCTTCATGAAAAGCAAAGGTGAAAAAGTCCTTTGCTGTTACAAATGAAAACCGCAGAATAGACTAAGGAAAATCTATCTACAATGAAATTTTGTGGCTAAACCACTGATTTTCCTACCCTACTGTCTCCTCACTCCCCTATAACTTAGTTTACTTCTCTGTGGTGTTCCATTTTTCCTCTTACCAAATCCTTTGAGATGGCAAAGACAACTTCTCAGTCTACTATGGATGTATACAGTAGCATCCTCCTTGCTTGATTCTCCAACACGCAATCCCGAAAAATAAACCTCATTATTATCACTGCAGTGGCCTGGAAGCTTCAGATCTTTCTATTTCTTTGTGGTTCTAATGAGGAGAGTAGAATAGAAGGCACTCACATTGCTGTCATTCACGGTTATTAGTAGAGGATAAAAAAAAAAAAAGAAAGTATAGTTTTGTATTTCTGCAAAAAAAAAAAGCGACTAAGCAATTCTGCCCAAAAATGGACCTGCTTAGGCCTCGAGGTTTCAAAGGACCTGACAGGGGGGTCTTGGGAGAAATTCTGTGTTATGCTGGGCCAAGATCAATGTTATTGTTTATCTCAGAGAAGTATTTATTTCCAGTTCTCAGTACTTCTCGTGGCTCCTCATGTGCGATCCTCTGCTGCCATGCCGTCATGGAAATGGTTCCATAAAATAACAGGAGGTGCTGAAGAATCAGATCATTTTCTTCACAGGATGCACCCATCTATGCCACAGACTCAGTGCACCACCACAGTGCCTACCAGCTCAGAACTAGTTTCTCATTGCTTGCCAGGTCTGAGATTTAAGAGAAGACCTAAAAAGAGATCCAAGCCCTGCACAAGTCCCAAGCCTCAGGGCACACCCTTCAGCCAGGTAAAAGTATATTTACAGTTAAGCAGAAGTGAAAAGGAAATTGAATTGAAAACCAAAATTGCTTTTTCGAAGCTGTAGGCTGAGAGTTTATGCAAGTCCTCAGCTGATGAGAACTGAAGAAGATTTACAGAAGGTATGGAGAATTGGCAACTGGCAGCTCTGGAAGAAAGAGCCTCTGCTTTTTACCTTTTACCTATAACTCTGCCCTAGAGCTAAAGGAAAGAGAGAAATTTGTGTAGACATAACCAGATTAATTCAAGCAACCCAGCCTCACTGTGGTGCAAACACCACCTTTCCACTCTTCATGCACACTCACTGACTGAGAAGAGAACCCTACTAATGCAACAAACTAAATTCCCCCCAGAAAACTTCAACACTCAAACTCAGCATTTTTGCTTTACAGAAAAACACAGCTGAGGGGGGGAAAAAATAGCCTCTATTCTTTACTAGCTTTCACAGGAATTTTGCCTTGTGGTGTTTGAGTGGAACAGAGCTAAATGCAGAGCTGAAATACAGGTACAAGTCCTCCATGTCTCACACACACTGAGGCCATCAGATAGCTCTTAATGCTGCTCTGGGGTGCTGCCATCTGCAGAGGGCTGCATTAGTTATGCATGGCACACTGATTTTACTACTGTAATTGCACACATATTCACACCCCCCATCACAGCCTCGACAGTAAAACTTGTGCATAACATTATACTTGAGACGACCTCCTGCTGGCTTAGAAAGAAAAACTCTAACTTTATTCTATTCTCCCTTGGTATTTACTTCAGTTTCCCTTTCAAGCTTCTCAAACACACAATAAGCTTTTGATTATCAGGATTTTAAGTGCTCCACTGGACACCCAGTGTGTATTTATGAATGGAATTAATAAAGAAGCAATCTGACTCCATCAAGGGAGCATTTTCAGCTACTCTTAAGCGTCACTGAGCAACACAAGTAGAAATTGAGACGAGCTAGAGGCCTCCAGCCTTCATTTTTCACGTTTATTTAGTCACACCCAGTAAAAGTCTTAGAAATTAACATTTGTCATATTGGGATCTCTGTACAGCCAATTCATTTAATGAACTGAAAAATATATTAGGGGCTGCATACACAAGCAATCCAAACTATAAAACTACTTGTCTTGGTAAAGAAAGGCAGTAATATTACCACTCTTTAAGACAAATAATTTTGGTTTAGGTTTTCTCCCTCCTCCACACAGATTTTTCAAGTCAAATTTTCACCCCTTTTTTGCAATTGTCAGTGAATTCTCAGAAATTATTTAAGTCCAGATTGCAGGTTCCTTATAAATAAATCATGAACTCAAATGAGTTGTCCCAAATAAAAAGAAAGGCAGAAGCGGGACAGGTGTGTTAAACCTTGCCTTGATAATATACATTATTGTCCTTAACATTAAGGACAAGTATTTTATCCTTAACATTAAATATTAAATGCTCATGGATGTTTCAATGGATGTGTTTATAAACATATCTAAATTCAAGCTAGTTTCGTTGCAAGACCCTGTCCTGAGAACTGCAGCCCACCCTCTGCTGAATTAAGTCTTTTTGATGCACCAGAAATCAGGGGAAAAAAATGAAAAGCAAAAGGGATATTGTGACATGTCAGGCACAAAAGGAATAAAGGACTATCTTAAATCTCTCTAAAGAGAAGTGCTGAGAAGCAAGATTTCCCAGGATAGATAAGGAAGAATATATAAGCCTTCTAAGGACTTGGATACTGCTGCAGGACTGGGGGTACAGGTGAGCCACACTCTGCCAGGCAGCAGCTTCCAGTGGAAGCCAAAGCAGGGGAGGTACAGCAAACCTTTCACAACATCAGACTTCCTCAGGTTTTAGCCAAAACCCCTTCCTTTATCACTTTATAGGTGAGGTCATCTCTGCAAGAAGTGGTGATCATTTTTAACATCTGTCAATGTCAAGGCACCTGCATCCTTTGAGACATCCAGATTAAAAAAATTTAATATTTCTTTGCATTAATTCTAATGTCACAGCTAAATAATAATCATGCCTTAGGAATGATCACCCAGAATATGACATGGGAAAGACTAATAGAACTGTGGTATTTTTATACATGTATTTACATGTGTATCTTTAATACTCACACCAAGAAGGACATTCTCCCACATGAGAACCAAACTGAGGCTTTCCCCTACTTTTTCCACCTAGGGAAGCCCCACTCAATTTGCTGAGCATACCTTGCCTGGAAAAAGGAAGTGTGTGTCCTGCCAGTGTGTCCTCTGCACCAAACCCCTGATAACACACGGGATGGTCGCCCTGACAAAATCCCCACGCTGTGCAGCCACAGCAACACGGCCACCTCCTGCCTCATTGTAAATGCCCAGACTAGGCAAACAAGACGACTCATGGTTATTCAGGCAAATTTGGGCCACCATGATGGGAAAGGTGCAGAGGGAAAACATTATGACCCGAGCTCTTTTGAAACAACCTGACAGTTGATAGATGAGCATCTATAAAATGACAAAGGATCCCTGTGTAAAGCCCCTTGCTACCAATGTCTTCTCCCTGGGAAACTAATTACCCTGTACTGTCAGTGAAAATATTATTTTTCCGGTAATTATTTTCCCTTTTCAATGACAAAATGACCACAAAAAGTCACCTCACCTCTAATTTTTGGCCATACTTGAATTAAAACATCATGCAATGCCATTCATGAGATTTTAGCTCATTTAGCTCCATAAATACATGGAAATAAGTAACACGAAGCAAATTCTGAAACACCAGGAATGTGTTTTTATGGTGCTGATTGCCAGTTGCTGTTTGCAGTGTCTGCTCTGAAAGGCAGCAGAGTCAGCAGAGTTTATCTCCAGGCTGCCATAGCAGTAGTGACAGAGGAGTGAGAGCTGTTGGATGGAAGTTGCTAAAGGCAAAGCCTTACATATCGAAATTTGTTTTTAACAAATATTGGGTGGTGCAGTCTGCTTCCTCAAGTGCTGGGTTCGATTTCCTTCAGTTAAACTTACAACGTAAATTTGTCTTTACAATGAAAGTGTGTAAAAAGCAGAGAGGGTCCTAATTCAGCCCTCAAATGTAGTTAATCCCAACCTTTGGGAGGCTCAAGACCCAAAACCATGGCAAAATTTTAAGTGTTACTTGACTTGTATATATGATCTAATTTACATGTTGCAAGATTTACAGACCTTGAAAGCTGAATTTGGCTGCAAAAAGTGTTTTTAGGACACAGGGAATCAAATTCAGATGGGCTATTTGTTTAATTTTGGTTTTTTTTCTTTCATTCCAAACCATTGCAGAATGCCACATTCTATAGAAATAAATATCACTAATTCTGAAACTTAAGCCTCAGACCACTTTTTACATTCACTAGCACTAAAAGAAAATAAAGGGTTTTTCCTACAGAAAAAAACAATTTATTTGATCAGTCAAAATTATCTGCTCAAATCAAATTTAGCGCTACTCATGAGGTTATCACAAGAAAAATTGTTTAGTATAATAATCCAGCATCTAACCACAAAGGCATATGGGCAAAAGTTTAACCTAGTTGAACTGACAATCCATTAGGCATCAGCTCTCTTGAAAAAAAATTATTGAAAAAAAAAATAAAAAAGAGAAACAAGGTGTCCCTCAGCTAAGTGTAAAGAGAGATTATACTCCGCCACAGAATCTCACATTCAAGAATTACACAAACTTTCATGGACTAACTCAACCTGTGTGTGTTATCCAGAGCGGGGAACTCTGAGCAGCCAGGTGTGTAGGACAGGAAAACTGGAGCGATTGCCCAAACTAGAAAGAGTTACGGAGATGAGGAGCATCTTTTACCTTCTGACCCATTCACCGTGGCCACAAGGACCCCAGTCCACAAAATTAACTATTACTCCAACTAATAACTGATAAACCCTGTCTCAAAACTTGCTTTGATATTAAAATACATGCATGGAGCTATTTGAAGAGGCAATTAAATTATCAGTGTCAGCCAACAGTTCAGTGTGGTTAAAACAGCCAAGGTCAGAGGGAGCCTTCTGATGATCGAGTTCAATTCAAAATTCAGCTCTCTCAAACAGTGGGACTGAAGCTTTCATGTTGTTAGCATAATGTGACAGTCTGGGATCTCCCAATTGCTGCATTTCATGTTCAAGTTGTCAGCTTCCCCTGGGTAACATTATCATCTCCAGTAAATATTTTCACATGATCTATTAAAGACAAAAGCCTCTGTTTCACTGTATAATTTCTTCTACATTGTAGAGCACATTGAAAATTCACCATTCTTACCACCTCTGGGAAAAAACCTTATTTCTTGCTAGAGCTTCTTTCGGCAGGGAACAATAGGTAAGAAAAACAGAAGACCTTTTCTGTGCATTTCATTCTGTGCCATCTTTGCACAAGTCAGGATGCAAAGTAACTCAAATAGTAAATGTCACACAACTATGTACCACAGCAAGTGAAATAATCAGCTCTGATATTGTTTGGACAGACTTATTTTTAGTGGAAAAAATGTCAGCTTTTCAGGTTTCTTATTAAATACTATTACTCAAGTATAAGGATCAACTCTCTGTTGATTATGAGTAGTTAAAAATATAACTAGAAATGCTCATTTGAAACATCTCACCCATAAAAGTAAACTTGGAAAAAATACAAGTTACTTAAGCAAATATGCAATATAGTATCAGTAAGAACATTCATCCTAGGAAAGGGAACCTGTTTAGACAGCCAAATCAAACCCCCATCAGTTAAGTCTAATTTCTTCTTCATTTCTCCAGTTATGGCTTCTCCTTAGGAGGAAAATTCAGTGGTCTCTAACCTCATGTAACAGCTCTGTTCACCAAGACCTCACACCTGCCTGGGACAATTCCCTCTTTTAACTCACCACTCTTCAAGGGTTCTGGGTCTGACAGCACCAGCCTTGCATCAGCAAGTCAGGTGATGGACATTGCTGGGAGGGACTTTAATCTAAATTAAGTTTCACATGGACTTTGCTCTGTTAAAGAAAGACCACCCAGATAACTACAACGTAAAAACCAAATTTCATTCTCTGCTTATGCCTATGAGACAAGAGACTAGAGTGAAGCCACTAAGTCAAGCAACTGCAGAATCGGTCTGAAGGCCTCTTACGGATTTCAAGTGGTGAAGAAAATTGCCAGTTCCTGAAAGATTCATTCAGGTTCCAAGGACAGGTTTGTCTTTCTTCACTAAAACTACTTTGGCATTTATTCAAAAGGGATACAGAGCAATTCAACACAAGAGCAATAAAAGCTTCCAGCCACACAATACCACATCTACTGCAACAAGAATTATTCAAGTGGAAAGAGTGCCTAATTTTCTCCTATTTTGTATGCACATAGAAATCCAGAAATACATCTTAGAGCTTCACACAGATAAATAATTCAAAATACTTCCCACAATTATTTATGAGTTTAAAGAAAAAAAAAAGAAAAAAAAAAGTTGCAGACATTCTTTTTGGTTTGTTTCAACCAAAAAAAAAAAAACCAAAACCCAAAAAAACCCACAAAGTCAGGTTTTACACCTTTTCTCATGACTGAAAGATTAACTTAAAATTTATTTTCATTGAGAATTGAATGAAAAACTGAATTTTAGGGCTTAAGTTTCTGCATTTGCCAAAGACGAACAGTACAAAACCAAGAAAAAGAAGGTCAGATTGTGTAATGTTTTTAGCATGAGAGATCATGTTGCACTGCACCTCTGCTAAAGCCAGACAGTAATTTAGTTCCAACTTTAGTAAAATTTTTCACCTCAGTAGTGTAAGAATTTCACACCTTGCTCAAAGTATCCATAACCTTCAAAGGAAAAAAAATCAATGGAGACTTATTTCCTGCTGCCTGGACTGTAAAAAAGAGGTGCCTTTTCTTGGCCTGGTTGTTTGCCACCCCAGTAGAAAGTGCTACAAATTGCTTTTTACAAGGCATTCGATATAACTACCATCAAGACCAGTCAAAGGAAGCACAATGCAGAGCCCCACAACCAGCCATATTGTACTTTATTTAAGCAGCAACATGCTTAAGTGAGGGTTAAGAGTGTACACTTGGAAGTATAAAACGATCCTGTTTTATATTCTGTGTCAATGAAAATAAATAAAAGGCCAGTGAACAAAGAAACATGTTTTCTTTTAAAGAGAGTTGGTTTTAGCTAGAAATTGGCTACTGGTTAATCCCAGCTTCTACTATGCTTCACAGTAGTACATTGGAGCTCAGATGACCAAACATAAAGAAGAAAAATGCCATCTGCAGGACACTGATTATGAAATAGTTATCAGGGGATGGAACTGTCTTCAAAGTCGAGAGGAACTGCTCTCACTCCTTGGAAAACCAAAACTCTTACCTGCAAACATTGTGAAGCCCATTGTAGAAAACACTACACCAACTTTAGTGACTATTCATCAGCAAATTTTGCCAGTGTTACCTTCCAGTGATTAGAGTCAGGCTCAAGGTTCCAACGTTAAAGAATACAGTTTTTGCCTTCTCATAAATACCAAATCCACATTTTACCCACTTTTCAGTGAATCTTCACTGCACTAGAATTACAATTTATTAGAATAAAGCTCTTCAGGGAATAACAGACATTAAACTTGAGTCAAGGCAAGGCTTAAAGCTCTCTCTGTTAAACAGTGAGGCATGATATGATGTGGACGTAAATTTTGCAAAAGGTCACAAAATGTTTCTTTTTGTCAGAAAGTCTAGCCTGTTCAAATACGCATCCTGTTTACACTAAATTGATTTCAGACCTTATAGCTATATAGATCCCAGTGACTATAAAACATAAAATAAGGGTTTTTTCCTATGATGGGGAAAAAAAAGGTTTACATATCATTCATGAAAATGCAATGGGAAATGAAAATGGAGGGAACCATTTACTCGACTGGAAATTTAACAACTGGGCAGTGTAGTTCTGCGACAGGTCATGATCTCAAGAAAATCACCTAATTAACTTACTTGGCCAAGGGCCAAAGAAAATAACTTTAATCCTTTGGAACTTGATAATCTGATCTATAATCACAAGGGCAAAATCTGCATGTGGACTTTCCACAATTCTAGCTACACGGACTATTATGCTAGCACAACGGGGAACTACAAAAGGCTGATCCACAGCCCAAAGCTAAATGTTTAAATATGCCTTCAATATGCGTCTGGGAGATGGGATCTATTCCAAGAAAAAGTGACCCTCTCTCTGGGAGGAAAAAGAAAAATGAATCTCCGAGCTTTGGCAGGGCTTACACATGTATTTCTGAAAGGTGCCACAGCAAGATTTGGAAACTCTTTGAAACCTTTTTAAATACCATCTGTGGCCTAGAAGTTGGCCTCTCCAAAGCAGATGGTTCTCAGTAGTCCTTGTACAATAAATAAAACTGTGTGGGGTTTTTTTTGTTGTTGTTGTATTGTTTTTTGATTGGGTTTGCTGGTTTGGTTTTTTTTTTAACAATAAAGACTGTATTACACAAGTCCTTAGACTGAAATCCACATTCTAGAAAAAAACAAAACAAATTACTCAATCTGTGCAAATTTTGTTGGATGAAACATGAAGTCAACTTTAGTTCCGAATTTTAATTCCCTTGAATGGCAGGTAATGGAAAGAACCCTCTCTGAGTTTACAGCCCTTATAAAAGTCACATTTCAGAGATCAGAACAAATAGGAAAAAAAGAAGCACAAGATGAGTTGGTGGTGGTCCTGAAGAAGCGATTTCTGTGCTCTTTGCTGCTGTAAACACCAGAAAGCAAGTGGAGTTCACAGCATCTATGAATGGGACGCTTCTACACTCGTAGCTGCTGCAATCCCCACAGAGACAGATAGAGAGTATATTAAAAACGGCAATGAACTACTGTAGTAATTGCTCTTACAAACTCAACAGAGAAGACAGAGTGCATAACGCTGATGAACTGCTGCCCTCTGAAAGTCACACTCTTAATTCCAATATTATTTAGTAAATGTTAACTATATCCAAGTGGTGGAAATCTCTTTCAATGCAAATCATAAAATCATAGCAGCTATTTAAGACCTAAACTATATAGTCTCGGCCTTTCTTCCATAAAACATATTTCCATATACTTTAAACACTCTTTTAAAAAATCCAGGGCCTGTTTCCTCTTTTTTTTTATGTCCCATGATCTAAATTTTAGATTCTGCTCTTGCTACATTAATATAGACATCACCTACCCAAAATATTGAAGTTGCAGGTTCAAGATATCACTGGCTGTAAAGAGACTCAAGTGGGCCCTCTAAGACAAGTCCTGTTATGCAGGTAATGAAGGTAATAATGGTTTTCAAATACAGTATCTTTAAATGGAGAAACCAATATTTCATTACCAAGGCAATAAACTGTTTGTCTTTACCCATTAACAGCCTTTCCCAAAGGTAACTCAACTCCCCAGCCTCTCTATATAAGTGTTCACAGAAACTGCATGAGTTTGAAAGCATTTATACATATTGAGGATTCCTCCCTGACCAGCATGCATTTTTGTGACATTAACAGTAATCGTCCCTTTGTGCACAAGTCAGGTGTGCCCACCCCATTGCTGACTCAAAGGCACCAGGAAAAAATTGACTGGAACTCTAAAATCCAACTAGTGTGAATGAGAGACAATGAAGATGTCCTGTGAGCATCTGAGCCCCCAGTTTAAGACCTCAAGCCTCTTTCAGGTACCCAGGTGAAAGCTGTTTTCATCATCAGATCCCATCATTTGATATAACCTGCTTTATTTCATTTAACCTGATGAATACTTTCCTAGGTCTTGTACTTTAGCACTTCCAAGTGGAGCTATGGTCCATCTTAGGCATAGTCAGAAGATCTAAGACAACAGCTGTTATGTCTTCCTGCTCTTTTTCAAAGGCTGCCTTACTCCTAACTGAAGTTTGATTTTCTTACAGGTCAAATTCTGCAAACAAGCATTTCCACTGCAATGATACTGGAATTGCAGTTTCACAGACAAACCCATATTTCTCTCTCTCTGAGCACACGCAAAATACAGTTTATCCTGGTTAGATTGTAGGAACAGATGTGCTGCATCAGACCCCAAGTCATATTTGGTTCAGCACCCTCTCTTCCCCAGCAGCCAACAGCACAAAATTAAGGGAGGAGTAAAGAACACAGTAATGCTGAATTATTCTGCACACACATAGGCATCAACACTCTGGGTCTTAACAACTTCTTAAGCTAGGGGTTACTATACTGCTCTTAAAAGCTGTGGAAAAACACACCCTGGACTTTGCTTGTCTAAACACTTTGATATATTCACTGTTTTACAACCACTGAAATAAACAGAGATGAGTTTAAAGAGGTAAGCATGCAGAACTTTTTCTTAATTTTTTTTTTTAAAAATCACATCCACCAAAATCTTGTTATCAGTTCATCTTCCTCAGGTGACATGGTAAACAGCTCTTCTCTCTTTGCCTTCCTCACCCCAGCCTGCACTCTACACACTTCTCTGATAAACCCTTCTAAACAACGGGACAAAACCTGCATACTCTGATTTACAAAGAGAGAAAAGAAATCTAGAAACAACAACAACAACGTGAAAAAACCCAGGAAAAACTTCTTTTTTGCCTAACCAGGTTGCTCCCCATATAATATCCTCCGGAGGAAGGCTGTCTATTCATTTTTCGTAGAATCATTCGAACAGATTGAGCTGTGGGACAGGGATCTGGATCTACGACAAGGTGTAGATTTTGGGGTTTTTTGTTTGGTTTTTATAAGACAAAGGTAAATACGGAGACAAGACTTTCCTTTTATTAGGAGAGCTGAAAAAGAAAATCCTTGGGTATTAGGTAATTTATCTCAGGGTTGTCCACCATCATTTTCCCTCTCTAGGCCTCACAAGAAAAAAGGCATCTTAGAGCAAAAGAGAAAGGCTGGTGGATGTCAAACATTTAGAGGAGAAGATCACAGGCTGCAGTGGAGATGGCAGGGCTGTGAGCAGTGCCAAGAGCAAGTGATGCATAAAATCATTAAATGTGAAGGGCCGGGCAACAGTGCCTAGACTTATCTGGAAGTTTAATCAGAGAGAAGAATTGCAAAAGAAAAGAATAGAGATGGCTGAAAGCTGCAAAGTTATGTGTTTGACCTTTTTATAACAAACTCCCCGTTCTCCCCCCAGCGACAGAGAGGGAAAAAAAGAACAAAAGAAAAGAAACGCCAGGTAATCTCAGTGCATTCTTGTGCTTATTATCAAATGAGTATGCACTTATTTGTAGCTGGCTTTCTCGGGAATGCAGTTGTGACTACGGCGCAGGCTGACAGCTGTTTACTCAATGCTGTCTCCACTAAGAGAGACCAGCTTTCAATTTTTAGCTCATAGAAGATGCAGATAGCTTGCCAGGAATGTTTGGACCAAACAACACGTCTGTGAGTCACTACAGCACTGGGCAGGCTTTAGATATCAAAATTCTGCAATGAGACTGAGTGATTTCATGCTGCAGGACCTGTATGTGAGGCAGGCTGTATCCCTTCCCCCCACAGTCAGTAGCTACTCTGGGTGTCTGAATCTCACCAAACCCTTCAGAAGAATACAGTGGGCTCTCAATGGACACAGGCTGTGAAGGATAACAGCCTGTGTAGGTGTAAAAACTTATCTATCTCTCATCTCTATCAAGCTCCCTGTGGCCACACTGGGAAATAAATAACAAATGAGCTTTGTCATTCTGATCTTTGAATGCCACCTTCCAGAGAGACAGTCCCACTCAAAAGGAGGAGTTGGAGGCCCATCAGGGCCAAGTGGGACATAATATAGCACAGCCTAGCTGGCTTTTTTCCAGATGGAGGACCTGGGCTGAGACAGAGTGGCTTAAAATGGTTGTTGAAATTAATAAGTGTTCTGCTCCTCCTTCCTTATCCATTCAATCAGTAATTTACTTCCGTGCCCCACACACTTTACACCTTGTCTTAATCTTTTCCTGCTGAAAGAACCAGCTCTATAAAACTGCAGGCAATATGCTCATGCAGTGGTGCAATAAAGTTTAAAGGAAAAAAAGGTGTTCTGCAGGTCACCTCATGGTCAACCAGTCTTCCTGAACACAAAAAAGGTGTAGAAAAACAGCCGACAATCTGAAATTAAACCCTCTGATGTGGGATGTCTAAATATCCCTTTAAATGCTAATATTGGTCCAGACAGTCCGTTTCTCCAGGACTCTGTTAGCTATGGATCTTACCGATAGAGACACTGAAAGAGCACTGCCCATGTTTAGCTCCAAATCACAGAGACTGCCACTACTGCAACCAACAGGAGTACAGGGAAAGCTGCCTCCCCAAAATCCAGCACTGCATTGGATAGTGACCATCTAGCCCTTCAGTAAAGAGGGCTCCCTATCCTGTAGGCCCAGAGCCCTAACAGCTGGACAAGAAGACTCTTCAGATTCTTCCAAGAGGACAAGGCTTCTAACACCGGGAAAAAAGAAACAATTTTTAATATCTTATGCATAAATAGGCATCCGAGTACAAGACTAGATTAACGAGAGCCACAGGAGTAAACTGGACAACATGCCCAGCTTGTAAAGGAATTTGCAGTGGTGTGTTCCTCCTAATCTTCCACAGAAATGTGAGGGGATGCACAAATTGCGAAGTGTCCACAGGCTCTTTGTCAAGTGGCATTTTCATATCAATGGCCTTTGAAAAGCCTTCCATAAACCCAGGGGTAAACACAAAGGGCTTAATCCCTCTTGCTTCCCCCAACATTTACACAAGCCGTTGATATGCAGGCTGGGGTATTTTGAAGAGACCTGATGTTCAGTGACAGAAGAGTCAAAATTCAGAGGCTGATAAATCTGAGAATGATCAACTAAGACTTCTAGTGGTTTTTTTTTCTTAATATTTTGAGGGATCTTATGATACTAACACCCTAAGGGATACTCTGTAGGGACACATTTGCGAACGCCAGGGTTAAGTTAGACCAATGACTCAATTTCTCCCTCTCATTTTTTTTTGCTAAGTAACACTGTTTGACCTCTTTTCACCAGCCATGTTTTACTCATTCTTTTGGGGTCTACACGGCAAATCTAGTGCATCTAGACTAAAAGCACTGTTCTTTTCTCCCTTTTACAGGATAACTGGCATCACCATCAATCCTGGGTGCCAAGATGACCCCCAGTCAGTTGTGTCTTCTGCTGAGGGTGCTGCCCCGAGCCTGACTTCACATCCCAGCTCAGAACACAGAGCGCACAGTGGGCTCTGTTCGGTCACTGGCTCTCGCTGCAGCTGTGCCGATTGCTCAGTGGGGAACATGTCTGTTCTCACAAAGAATTTAACAAATTAACTATGAACAAAGTAGCCTGGAAACGACATAGATTAACACATGCTGTGTCATGCCAAGAAGCAGCTTGTCAGATTGTTGTTTTCGCAAATCTGAGAGGAAAATTCCCAGGACCCCCTAAATATACGGAAATGTTTCCATGTTTAGCTGTGTCGGAAAAGAATACAATCATTGCTGAGGAGAAACAAGAAACACACAACCCAGAAAAAAAATAGTGTATAACAGGACTCGTAGGAAGCATTTGCAGCACAAACAAGATCAAACACAGGGAAGAATCTGCTCTCTTTGTGTAAACTCCACAACCAAAGGAGATGCTAAGGATGAATTTGAGGGTCACCCACATGTATTTTGTTAACAAGCATGGGGAAAGCCCAAACTCGAAAGCTTACAGATGTTTAGCCCTCTTTGCTCCTATCCATGAAGGAATAGCTCCAAGTACCCTCCCGGCCTTAACATGAAATGGGTGTTTGCATTAGCCCTCAGTGTGCCTTTAGCCAGAACAGAGCTTCCGTGGCGGGCTGGGCACAAAATAGCCCAAATCTTTTCAAGGCAAAACAAACAGATGAACCCAAAGTATGTTGATAAATGTCTAGTACTGTTCGAAGCTCTCTAGTTGGTTCCTGCTGCAAAAGAGTAAATTGTCATGCAGGGATATCTTAATTTAGTTTATATCATCCCATGAGGAAGTTCCTTAAATTCTACATCATCTGTGCTACTCCCAGTATACAGTAACCCCTTTCACATACATCAAAAGATGGATGTAAAAGAACTGAAAACCACCCTGAAAACAGACAGGATGGTGTAAATTTACTAAATCCATCTATTGAGAGTGAAGCCATTGGGTTGTTTTAGCCCAGAGGGAGTGAGGGAAAGAGAAAATCATAACAGCAGAAAAATGCTTTTGTAATGGTGAAAGGAATTGCCTGCTCCAGTACGCATTGTTAATGGGATCAAACCCAACAGGATTAGGCTGCAGCAAGGAAGACTCATCTCAGATATGAGCAAAAAGTTTCCAGTAGGAAACAAGAACAGGCTGCCATCGCAGGCAGCCCTGTACAACGGGATGGGCAGACACCTGTAAGGATCTGCCTTGGGTCTGGCAATTTGGCTGCATCATCTCCCTTGCAGCCCTATTTGTTTCTATGATTTTACCAAACTAAAACAATAAAAACCACAACCCCAAACTTACATAGAAAAAACATAGTCAAAACACTAAAACAAAAAGCTGCAAGTGAAAGAAACCAAGACATCATCTTAGGAATCTTTGAAACCATCAGTTATGGCTGATGGCAACTGTCACAGTAAACGTGATCTTTGATTCTTGAAATGCCCTAAATTCAGAATATTACTAATGCTTAGGGTACAAACCCACAAGCTCAGTGTGCAAGGCAATAGGATGCCAGGTGAGATGGCAGAAATCCTGGTCCCTGGGGACCCGATCACTGACTAATTAACTGTGATCAGCAGAAGCCTTTGTTCAGGACCTGGCACACACATTCTTCGGTGAGCACCTGCCATGGCTCACTGATCCTCCGGGGAACGGGGAAAATGCCTCTTGGAAACCTCGCTATTAGAAAGCTTTTAAACAAAAAAACACCAACACAAAACAAAAGCCAGCAAAGGCTCAAAGTCCTTCATTACCTGGGAAAAGCACAACGACGCAGATTAGTCATTCACAGGTCACGTTGAGAAGGTAAGTTTGAAGCAACCGCCCTTTGCAGCAGCCACAACTGCTACCACACGGGTTGTGCTTTATGCTGAGTTTTACTACTCACGAGTTAAAATGTACACAAAGACTTAAGATGAGATGAGAGCCCTTTGCCACTTGCCCTGGCAAAGGTCCCTGAGGCTGCTTAATTTTAAATACACCAAGATGGCTTAAAGTATCTGCAAAGTATCTTAAATATGCTGGTCACATGCTATCAGTTTACTTTTTGGCCACATATCATGCAGTTACAAACCCAGAATTTGTATCTCAAGTGCCCATTTACTATCTCCTCTCCAAAGATAATTTTGAAATAAAAGGGCTTATTTGTGGGATTGAAGGTTTCTCCTTTGAACAGAGCCCAGAGGCTTTGACCCACCTGCACAGCTCAGAAGAGTTTCATCAGTACAATGGATGTGTGTTTTCATCTACCACAGTATTTGATTTCAACACACAAAGAAGCACTATTTTACACTGTCTCATTTATGCAAGGTGAAAACAAATTTATTGTGATGGTGGTAACCTGCGGTGTTAGCCTTCCCTTATGAATGAGAAGGCTAAAATAACTCAGGAGTGTACTTGGTGCATGGGTTCCCTGAACTTATTTCTTGGCTTTCATTATGAAAGAGGTGAAGCAGAGAAAGCTGAACAGTTGGGAGAAGGTCATTTTGATGCTTTCTTTAATAACAATTCCTACCCTTGCTGTGGCTGTAACTGCAGTGCTTTTTATTTTGGAGGGAGGGGTGGCAACCACCAGCTACAGATTTATCTTTTCTTGTCAGACACAAACCATATTTTATTTCACAGAATGAGGAAAAACATCTCACAACAGTTTCTAGAGGCTGAGGGCTTCCCAATTTGAGGAAAGCAGGGCAATTTCACAGGACATTTCAATCTAACTTCACATTTGGACTATTAATGCAGAAGTTAATGAAAACAAGGCCTAAAAAATAGGAACCAGCAGTGAGTCATCATTTTAGATATTCTTGGATTGAATAATTTATTGTTTTCATCAGCCTGTTGCCGGAAGAAAACACACTGTGGTACCCTTTAGAGAATAAATACATTTTTCTCAGAAAATTAACATCTACAGAATCCCAGTGTAGGAAAAACCGAAAGGTAACCATTTGGAAAGGACAAGAGCAAAGTAAATTAAAATTTCATCAGTTGGACAGAGAGTTTCATCTGACAGCTGTATTTGGTATTACTCCATTTCCTGATGTATTTGAACTTACCTCTTGAACTAACCAGAGAAGGTCTTATGACCTGCATACCAGCATCAAAACCCACTGGAAATACAGAGCTGTTCTTTGGCTTTCATTTTATTCATCAACTGATTGGAGCTTCTAAAAAACCACCTCCACAGCTGTTGATCACCCAGCCAGTTCGCAGACACTTTTGGAACATGTTGAAAGCCTGGAAGAGCAGGCACGTGAGGGTGTGTGTTTTCAACTGGCCAAACCTTTCTAACCCTAAGAAGAACCAATTTAAGAAAGTATCCATCAGTTCCTGCTGTAGCTAAACCCGAGTGTACTAGCAGACACTACTCTTAGCAGTGCCCCACATCGAAGCATGATGGAGGAGTTGATCCCTTTTTAGACTGCTGACAAAGAGGCTAAATTAAAGACAGCCACAGGAAATGGAAAAGACCACTGGCAGTGATGGAATGGAGAAGAAGACAGGAAAGCAGTGCTGAGAAATTGCCAGGATACATCCTTACACCTTACACATGGCAAGACACAAACTGCTGTATTCAATGAGATCAAAAACCAACATGCTTTGGCACTTCATGTTAGCAGCCTCTTTTGGCCATGTCAGATCAAGCTAAGAAATAATATCCTAGGACTTCCTACTACAATTACAAAGCAGAGGTTGACTCACACTCCTCATCATGCGGATTTTGGTGCATTTCCAAAAATCTAATTTAATTCATGGCAAATTAGGAGCAGGATTGGCCGATGGTTTTTAATATGTCCCGGTAACCCCTTTGAACACAGAGGGTATATTTCTCAAGTAGCTCCCGCCAGCAGAGCACACCACCAGGGTGGAGTGAACTGTGTACCTACCTTAACTTCTTGAAGAGTCTGTGGATACAGACAGCAACAGGCCAGGTTCTCTGTGGCCTATTGGAGAATCACTTCAAGCTTGAGCCTTATGTTACCTTGATCAAGATGCTACCGCTCTGGTTCTTTTCAAACCCAACAGATTAATGGATGCAAAATGCCTCGGGCTTTCTAGTCCTGCAATTTGACTTAATTTAATTTATATTAAAGAGGAAAGTGTAACTTCATCTGGCTGACACTCTCTATCTCAGAGTATTTTGCGTCTCTGCCAATGACAAAATGAAACAGTTCCCCAGTGCATGATGTCCTTTTTCTTTTATTCACTTTGGCAATGCAGGTGGATTTCAAGGGATACTGAGAGCTAGCAGGCTTCAGGTTTGATCTCCTGCCCATGAGATAATCATCTCTTTTTTGCAAAACAAGAGGAACACATCTGAGTGTGTTGGGTATGGGATGCATTGGAGACTTTTCTTGTGGCCCAGGATATGCCTCAAACACACCTAAAAAGGCAGACAGAAAAGGAACAAAAGAAGGTTTGAAGGAATGATGAAGTGCCTCTGAATTTACACAGTGAAATATGGACAGTTAAAACGTCCCAGCTATTTGCTTCTCTTCTGCTGGAGCACAGTTTCGGACACTCTGTGATGTGGTGAGATTGAGTTGTGCATGCTTTTAGCCAGCTTGGGGTGCCAAAGAAAGAGACATGCCACGGAATCTCTGTTTGCCAAAAGAAAGGGAGTATCTCATTAAAGTACGTTTAATAGCCATTTGTGAAACAATTAATTAGTCATTTTGACAGCAAACTTAACCAATACACATGCTTTTGCCAGGATACAGGTTTGTTTTTAAAAAACTAGGAGAAGAAAATAGAAAAAGGTCCTTTCTCATGCTCAACTACCTAGAAAGGAGCAAGATGAAAAAAAAAAGGAGGGGGGGCTTTGCATATTCTGGTCTTGTCCGATTTCATCTGGTGTGTCTTTAAGAACAACACTGCTGGAATGAGAGCTCTCTAACATGATTGATGGCTTCTCCTGTTATCTGCAAGTTGAAAATTCAGAAAGCGGGTATTTTTTCATAGGCCTCACTGCTTATTGGTACAAGAGTTATTTCCACTTTGCTGCAGAATTGATTTGCAACAGCAGCATATGAGTTTGTATATTTTTCACACCAGCCCATCATGAAGTATCCTGCAGTAAGCCTCTGGTGGCATGATGGATTGTGGAAAGGAGAGCCTCGCGACTTTGTTTGCCATCAAAGACTGGGATAATTGTCATTAACTTCTGCAAGTAGTGGAGCATCTGCATCCTTGCTCTGGATGTCTGCATTTCACAAAGCATATTACACAGCAGATGTACAAAGCATATACTGCCATGCTAATTTAATTTCCTTCCTTCAGAGCAAACTGTCTTCCTCCTCAAGTAAAAGAACCCAAAGACAGGTTTCTGGGTTGCGTGTAGAGTTGTTCTGATTCACAGGATGATGAGCACATTGCTGAGCTTTTCTGTGTTTCAGCTCATCCTTCTGGAAAATGGGTGCTGATGAACCCTGCCACAGGTTGGTTTCTGTTTTGTTGAGGGCTTTTTTTTAAATTGGTTTTGGTCTGTTTTGGCTTTGTGGTTTTGGGGTTTTTTTTGGACGGTTAATGGGTTTTGATCTGTTTTGGCTTTGTGGGGTTTTTTGGTATGTTTAATGGGTTTGGGCTTGCTTGTTCGTTCATTTTTTAAAATATGGCCCACAATCGAGCATTTATTAATTTCTCATGGTTGTCACTGGAACCAACACAGTACTTCTAATGCTACAAAAAGAACCATCACTCCATTTTTCTTCCATACTGACAATTATTTTTTGGTCTTATCCAAATACCACCAACTTCAGCAAAGCATTTCAGTACAAGATCAACATCAAGCATGGATTTTTGCAACAGGACATGAGTCCTGCCTCACGTGAGACTGACAGTTTCTTTGCTGCATAGGGCGATGGAGAATTTAATGTGAAGGGCAGTTGCTTCAGAATAAGCTATAATTCTTTCCATACATCTCAGAAGAATTCTTCGGCACTAATTCCATTGCAATTGCAGAGGAGTGTCTTGTTGTGTCTTGGTTTGAAAGACAGGCGTCTGTTTAAGTGAGGCAGAAATCCCCTTTGAA
>VZRR01005329.1:652920-732920 GCA_013398015.1 Oreocharis arfaki
CCAGAGCCCGTTATCTATGAGTCCTTTGGCAAGGCACAAATGCTCCCATTAACAGAACATAGTCCGGAGGGAGGAGGCAAAGAAACACTGCCCCACCTGGTTTCACAGCTCATGAAGATGGTAATAGAATATACTGCAACCCAGGACATGTTGTTTCTAAAACTTCATTGACAACAGAGTCAGGTGGAAGGTACGAGTGGCCAGAGCACTGCTGCTGGATCTGACCTCATGAGCAAACATGCTCTCACCTTGAAACAGCAGCTTGTAAGTCAAGATACTGCTCAGTCCTCCTACTTCAGCTGTTCATACCACTCCTTATAAGAATCCATTTTTTTAAGTGCCGACATAAAAAATACAGATTTCCACCCCACCCCTAAGGAAGATGTCCCATGAATATGTGTCCTGTTCTTTGGATGTAGCTCTGCACCAGTACTGCAGGTGTTTTGAGCCACTGAAGGATGAAACGCTGGGTTAATGCAGGTTAACAATCTGTTCACCCACAGAACAATTTCTTCAGGTTACGACTGAGACAGGAGGTACCCTCACGTTAATTTTAGTAGGATCTGGACTGTCAGAAAACTCCTAGGTTTCCTAATTTGACCCATGTTTTCATATTTTCTGTGTGGATAACAAAACTCATTAGCCTGATGTCTTTGACCAGCAGTAAGCAAATTTTAAGTACTCATCCACCCATCAATTCAGACAATGCAAGAGGCAAAGGAAATCTCTTTTTCTCTAACATCAGTACTGGCACATCAAGCTTAAAGATCCCTCTACTCTTGCATAGGGATGTACAAAGTAAAAACACTCAATTCTCACACAAAGCAAATGACACTTCTGCAGAGAAAGTTGGGGAGAAGAGAGGAAGCCCACTTGCCATGGCAACAGTTTAAGAGCTACATTCACTATGAAAAAGACTGACAAGAAATGCAGACTGTCAGCTGAGGTGAATAAACTGGTACTGAAGAGGAGACTGTGCAACCAAAAGAGCTCTGGATATTGCTAAAGGCTAAGACAAGAACACGGAATTCCAGCTAAATACAGCAACTCGAAGATTATTCCACTTATGTCTGGAGAAACAAGCAGACAGATCAATGCTCTGGCTACAAGTGACCTTTTTAGCTATTTAAATATGAACTTCTATTCGCATTTGTGTGCAAATTGTTTTTGTAAAAGAAAAGTATTTGTAATTTATTGAAAATAATCACAGAACTTTTGCATCTCTCTCTTATCCTGTCACTCCCTGCTGCATGTAGAGCCCTTTTTCAGCTTCACCCCAAATAAGCTCCATTTGGCAGACCCATGGAGATGAAGCCGCAAACTCCTTTTCATTGCTCTGATTAATGCTCTCCACTGTAGAAATCTCCCACATTTCACAAATACTGAGGAAAAGACACTTTTGGGGGAGTTCCATCCATACTGAGGCAGAGTTCAGCCCGGAGAGAAGAGCTACACGGCAGAGTGCCCAGCACAGGCACAGGGACCATAAGTAGGCTGAATTGCACTTACTCAGTAGCAATGTTCAGCTCAAAAAAGTATGAAAAGAACAAAGAAAGGGAGAAATATGAGGCTTTTATTCATAGTCCACTGATTAAGAAAATTGTGAAAATCGTATTTTCTTAATCAGTACAAATTTCTGTGCATTCTGCCACAAAAATTGAGTCATAAAGCAAACCCATCTCTTTGGCTGTAGCCTCTGTACCAACACTATAACCTTAAAAGAACTTTTGTTCGGAAACTATCACACAGAAAAAGAAGCTCAACAGAAACACGTTTATGAAGTCAGTCATGCAGAGAAAAAAAAATCCCCCCTACCCATATCAGGACTTTGTTTAGTTCATTTTAAGCATTTGCAAGTCCTTGAGTACGTACATATCCCATTAACTGTATTTCAACTGTGTCCCCAGCTCATCCTAAAACTCTGACCAAGCCCAGTAAGCTTCCCAGTAGAAGCCACAGAAAACCCCCATAGACCAGAATAAAAAGCTGGCAGCCTTAGACTGCATGCATCATCACAGCATCAGCAGCTGCTTCCTCATTCAGATGCAAAACAGTAAATCTAAGAATGCTGCTGCACACATATCATGTGCTGGGGAGGAAACAGGAAAGAACAGAAGACTTGGCATGAAAAACGAGATGCTGACCAGCAGAAAGTTCCTGTCCACCTAAGAAAGCTTCAGCAGTGCAATAACTGCTTTCCATTTTGAGGAATTTAGTAGTGCTTGAGCAGCTCAGCCCTTTTAAGTTATTCTGTTTGTGCTCAAACATGTCAACATCACAACACAGCCTCAAGCATGCAGCACGTTCATTCTCAGTTATCATTTTTACAGAAACATTTTGATGCAACTCAAGAGAAGTGGCTGTCAGAATATCTGAAAAGTTTTCTGCAGGTGCTTTTACCAGCAAAACTTTAAAAATACTTCATTCAAGCAAAGTTGCATCCCGTTTTTACTCAAAAATTTTGCATAAGACCAGGGACAACCTGAGGTGCTCAGCTGAGCAGGGGAAATTTTCATTTCTTCTCTTACTGTAGCTGCTTAATAAGGGTAGAGATAAAATGTGGAGATGAGTGGCAGAGCAGGAGGAAATATGGACAGAGGCACAGTTGTGCCTCCTTGCCTGAGGGATTCATGAGATTGTGTGAATTGCAAAGCTGATAAACAATTCCATATCTATTGAAATATCAAGTCAAAAAGTTCTCTATTTTGGGAGCTGATTTTAAAAAAGCAATTCTATTATCTTTCCTGTCGGATGAAGTGTGTCTCCATCAGACACCTCACTAGCATTCTGAGTGCTTCTGAAGCAGCCACACTCCTATCCTGCACAAACCAGCGCTGGCATGTGCAGCCACAATGAGACAAGCTTACAAATGGGGTGTGACTATTGCCAGTGACAAGGACACATCAACCCACTGATAATATTTTGTGTATCCATTATATTTCCTTCCAGATAACGCTATTTCTGCAAATGAGAAATGCAGAGGCTTGCTTGGAACTCTGAAGGGCAGGTGATGAAAACAAAAAGTACAACCCAGGTGAAGGGAAGCAAGGTATTAAGGGCAGGTATCTGACCAAGGAATACAAAAGTACATCTCAGAGTTAATGCAGAGCATCTCCTTTAATGGCTTAGCCTGAGACTTGTCACGGTCCTTCCTTTGAAGCCACTACTAACGGGGTAATGGAAACCTTTTTATCCTTAAAAAAAAAATCAACCCAACCTAGAATCACTGGGGAAATCTGGTAGCCTAAAAGAGCTTCTCCTATAGAGCAGGGTTTTCCTTTGGTTCAAACTTGAGGCTGGGTAACACCCAACAGTCTGTGACAGCTGCAACACACAGAACTCTGCCTGGTGTGGCTGCTACTCCCAACCCAGTATCCCAGGGAACACCATGCTTCTGCAAGAGAAATTATCCCTTTTCATGTTACCTCTGGGAAACCCAGGTTACAGCAACTTTACAGCTTCATGGAAGTGCTGATAGGGAAAATCCCATATATTTTATCATGGATACTTAAGTGCTTAATTTTTACAGTAGAGAGTCACACTGGTTTAATTTTTAACAGATAATTGACTTTTCAGAGGTCTGCACCATCCTTGGTGATGGAAGAACAGCCATTTTGGAAAAGGTTTTTCAAAGCCTAAGTTCTAAGACAGTGTTACAACTTCCCAAAATTTACATTTCACACTTGCACCTGGAGCACCGGTTCCCAATTCAGACCATGCACTTCTAACACAGACCAGGCTACAAAGGTCATGCTACGATTAGTGTCATCAGTCCCCTTCCTGCTCACTCCTTGCCAAACAGAAGTAATAGATGGAGACGTGTTAAAAGGGTTGTTTTGGTTGATAAAACTCATGCAAGCCAAAAATCTTCCCTAGTTTAGTTCTGCTTGTTCCTCAGTCCCCCCAAGGAAAACATATCCAGAGCAAAACTGACCCATTCAAAAAAAGCATGAACTTATTTCTACCCTAAATCCCACTAACAAACCCCTAAGATCTCAAAGTGACATGATGACAATGCTATGGCATAAAGCCTCCTCACAGTGCTAAACCTGAGATGAAAACTTACTACATTTTTACCCAGTTCCATGAAAGGCTTGGCACACTACAGTTCTGCTAAGATAAAGCCTTAATTCCATTGTTCTTTCACACATTCACATGCCTGTTTGGTGTGTGCTCTTCCAGTGACATACGTCTTTACAGATGTTAATGTTTTACCAGCCCTTTTTTCAGTTTCTATCAGACCCATTTACACAAAACGTACTATAAATCCTCCCTCACCTCATATAGTATATCATATAAGACACCCTGATAAACATGCAGATCCAGATATATGAAGGCTAGTAAATGTAATAGGAGATTTAGCATGCTACTTGTACAGATACGCTGTTATTCTAATCTTGTGATTAATATGGACTGGCACTACTGTACAGATTTATTTCTGACCATATGCTGTTTAATTGTCATTGCTTCCCCCAGTTTGCCCCCTGGCACATCTGCAGCATGTGTGGGCTCTCTCCTTTTGCCTCAGCAAGATGGGAGAACAATTTCTCAGCTGGACACCGCAATGAAGAGAGAATTCTAGCAACCTTGTCTCAGAGGAGCAATTAAAGTAAAATAAAGTTTTTTTAAAACTGAACAAACAGAGGGTGGGAGGGAGGAAACTCACTGTCACTGATGTTCTTCATCTGCCCGAGCTCAAATTAGCTGGAATATTGTTTAATTGTGAGCTGCTAATGTGCTGCCTCAAACAGCCAGCTGTTGCTAGAGCAAATGGACCCAGGGAAAAGACTTTCAAGTCCAAGAGCAGATGAGCTTGCAGAGAATGTGAAAACACTACCACAGCTCTCACAGTGACAGGTCTTACTGATTTAAGAGCCTTTTGACTGTAAAACTTGGCTAAGATATAATTCAGCAGAGACTTTGATTCATTTTGAAAAGATTTACACTACAGTTTTAAATGAAGCCCAAGTTAATTAAGTGTCTTCTTACATTACCACAGAACAGTTTCTCTAAGCTATTTTTCCCCCTTGGGAACTTTAAAACTTAAGTTCAATAATCTTTTTCCTCTGTCCTGAATTAAATATAAGAAGACAAAATATGTTTTGGTGAAACAATTTTCAAACAAGCTCCAGATTCTTGCAATAGGTACCTTTTTAAAATCTTTTCTTTTTCATCTAAAGAAAAAAAAAGTTTAGAAAGGTGAAAAGAATTAAACACTTTTATGTATTTTCTTCTATTTCTAGTTAGTTACAGCTTTATAAAACCTTTCCTAAATGAGACTTCTCAGTGATGAGTGCCATAATTTTCTATGCAAATCAGATTAATAAATTAAAGAAATTTGCCTGCATATAAATGAGAAAGCAGTCAATTTATGTGCCTAATAATAACTTTAGGCCTTCTCTCGGTGAACTTCGCTAGGAATGTTTTTCATGTAGACAGATTTACAAAAAAAAGGCCAGTTAAAAAAAAAAAGTAAAAGCTTTTTATATCTGCCATTAAATTATTTATAAACTTGCTCTACAAAGGATCTTTTTATATGGTCCCTGGTAGGAAGGGGAGGGAAGTGAAGCACAAGTCCCAGCTGTGCATGTGTCTACACTGCAGCATGCCACAGGAGCAGATCCCTCAGTTTGTTGGGAGACAAGAAACACCAGGATGGGCAGAGTGACTCCACATCCTGGCTGTCTCCGGGCTACATCAGCCAACTTGAGCACGTTCACCAGGGCTTCACTCTCTCTACCTGACAGGAGTCTGCACAAACAAAAATTCAATAAAAAGCTGGTTTGTGTAGGAGCCCATCCTCCCACCGTCTGATAACTTTTCATTCAAAAATTGCCAAAGCAATTTTGCAGCCACTTTCTCTAGATGGGCAAAGAAAACTCTGTTTTTTCAGAGGTGAAGTGAAACCTTTCCCTCATGCTCTGACCTAAACCAGAGGCATGCACAGAGCATGGATCAGGTTCCAACCTGACAGCCCAGGTTCCCATTTGACTCCCAGTGCTGTTTCATCATTGACTCCAAGCAGCCCGGGTCTGTTGACATGACCAGAGAATCTGGTAATATTTCTCTCAAATTTATAAGAATCAATATAACCAGCTTCTGCCATAAATTCTGTCTACAAACAGTCTCTAAGATGCTCAGGATGAGCTAATTCTATACTGCTTTAGAGAAAGCATAGTTGTGTCATGAACAGGAGGATTTGTCACACCCAGTGTTTCCTGAACTGCTCCAGTTCAATCCTGTTTACTCCAGTTACACTTTCCTGCAAAATATTTACTGCTCTTTCCCCAGAAATCAGAGAGTCGGGTGGAAGATAGGCCAAGCACTACGCTTGGAGTGGTGAATCTCCCTGTTGGAAGATGTTCAGTTGCAGAAGACCCATTTGGCACCATTGACATATGGATTAAAAGCCTGCCCCCTTCCCACCACTGTCTTTAATATCCTGTCCTTTATGAGTGACTTTCAGACTCACCTTATGTTATCCTCTCAGGCAAGTGTTTCTCAGTTTGTGGTTATATTTGCACTTACTTTCCCTATTGAGTCGATGCTGTCTACCCAAAAGATTGTATACACACAGCCGCTCCCGTGTAAGGCACCTTCCTTGCTGCTGCAAATAGACCTCTCCAAAAGCTGTGACAGGAAAATCCTCCCTCACACATACACCCCCTTGTAACGTACCTGAAGGCTTCTGCTGCTTCAAGCACTGTAGTTGAGGAAATTTGCCACTTGGAGTTCAACAAGGCCAAGTGCAAGCTCCTGCACCTGGGTCAGGGCAATCCCAAGCACAAGAAGAAACTTGGCAGAAAACGGATTGAGAGCAGCCCTGAGGAGAGGAGCTGGGGTTATTGGTGGATGAAAAGCTTGGCATGACCCAGCGATGTGCACCTGCAGCCCAGAAACCAGAAGTGCCCTGGGCTGCATCAAAAGCAGCATGGGCAGCAGGGGTAATACTTTGATATTGCTCAAGAAAAATAGAGAAATTGCTGTTCTGTGATAAGCAGCTCCCGAGCTACAGTGGGAATAAAGGCCTGGAAGCATGTAGTGCAGGAACACTCAAAACTTCAAGCACCTCAGTTCTGCATAGGGAGTCTTTCATCCAGGAAGTGACTTTCCAATACGTAAGTCCAGGACTCAAGGGATTCCACACACCTGCTATTTTTTTTTTAATTATTTTTAATATCGCAATAGCACAGAATATTGGTGAATTATTTTATTTCTGCAAATTCATCAACTTTACATAATAGCCACAGTGAGAAAAGGCAAGCAGGAGCAATTTTTTGTCCAAACCGCAGCTGAGGTCTAAGAATATTCACTGCAAAAGTATTTATAAGTTATCATATGTCTTCTTTCAAATTTAAAACTGAATACAGAACATTTCCCTGGCTTAAAAAAAAAAAAAAGCTGCAGACTTTCTAATTTCTGTTTCTTTCAACCTAATTCATATCAAGGAGCTTATTACTGAGCAGACAATGTGTAATCTCAACAGGTGTTCTTTCACCCAGGAGGGTGACTTGGTAAAAGTTGCTGACTCAGATCTCAGTTTTGAGGTTCAATTAGTCATCAGTTGTCTTTGCACAATTACAACTTGCATTTTTAATACCAGTTAAAGCCCATGAAGTCTGCCTGGGAAACACAACAGGTCCTCCCTGCCTTTCACCCTAATCTTTCCCCTTCCTTAACTGCTTGTGCTAAGAGAAACGCATTACAAGCATGTTGTTGCACTTCTTAAATATTAATTTTCCTCAGCTGTAAGGACCAACAATAAGACACAAAAACCAGAAGCATCTCTGATGTTTTGATGGCACCTGATTGCTTGCTTAGGATTCTTCACTGTTTTATAGGTTAATAAAGATGGGCTGATGGAGATATTCCTCACATGCAGACACCCAGACCATGAAATAGGAGCATAGATACAGCCTCAGTTATGCAGGAATGAATGATGGAAGAGCACAGACAGTTAAAACACACAGGGGACAGTGACAGAAAACTTACTTGATTATTTCAATTTCCTAAACAATGTGAGATCTGAATGGGTCTTTAAACTTCATATGCTCCAGCATTTGTCTGAAGCCATTATCTCATCCAGAGCTCTCACCTCTGCGCAAGCCAAAGGGGCTCTGATACAAAAATAGTGAGATCTAATCAGAGTTTATTGCTTCTGGTATAAGCATTGCCATAGGGGTTTTTATCTTTTTTATTAAATTTACAAACTTGAGCATCCATATTTGGGATCAAAAGGTGATTCCTGCACCCCGTGCAGAGTGCTAGGCTGGATTTCTTATACAATAAAAAACCTTTTCTTGTAATTTGTTGGAAAAATAGGTGACTTTTCATTACTGAAACAGGGCAAGTTAACTTTTCCTCAGATTATATTCAGAATTGATAATCTCTTTATATAGGAGGGGGCAAGTCCCTACACCTGGACCACCAAGTACAGCTTCACTGCAATTGTACAGAGTAATCTCATCACTCTCCTAGGGGACAGCACTAGGATTGCCTACAGAGGAGAAAACTGAAATTTAGGGAAATTAATTTGGCAGCACTAAGTCACAAATGCCCCATATTGCTTAATAAGCACTGCTGAATATGACTCAGTTGTTCCTCTGAGCACTTCCATGCAAAGACAGTTCAAACCTACTTCAGGAGAACATCTTTTGATTTACACCTGCATAGAAAAGCTTCAGATTCTCTGACTAGATTGTCTCAAAGTGCTAGGACCAGTCCAGGAATGACATGTTGGTTATTTTAATGGTATGTTTTGTACTAGCATTGAGAAAAATAAAAATTATTCTCTTTTTCTTTTTTAGATTGAAAAACACGAGAATATCTCATCTTCATAATAATAGTTAAGGAGCCTAGAAGTCTTCTTGATGAGGTTTTTTAGGTGTTACCCGAGCTCCCCAATTTTAATTTTATTAAATTGCACACAATTCCCACTAAGTCAGAAGTAACACAGCTCAGGGAAATGGCAGTAATTTTGCCTAATTTCTAGGTGTTTAGTCTTACTTGTATAACCAATATTCTCCTTTTCAGCCTTTTCTGTTTACTGAAAAAAGTCCGCATTGCTACCCAACTCCTTCATTTTACAGTCACGATACACTTAACAAAAAAATTTCACATATTAATGTTAATAACGATAACAGCCATGACAAAAAATCACGAGGTTCTCTGTTTGCCCTGGGAGGTTTGCACCTGCAAGACAGACACATAAAATTTATTTCTTAATTCCTGCACTCCTTGAAATGAATAAAGTTATTCTTTTACATAAAGAAATTAGCAACAAAATAAAATGGAAACAGAAAATGTTGGTTTGTTTGATTGATTTTTTAAAATTTAGAAACATAACTGTTTTAGTGAGGGTTTGTAGGGAAACACCAAGTAGCACAAGTTGGCAGTGACAGATCAAGGTAAAATACTGGCAAAATATCATTACATTGCCATCTGGTGACAACAGAATGGTTTATCGAAATAGCCTGATGATACCACCTCTGCTCCTGCAAGAGATACACACATACCCTTACTGCACAAACAACTACTTAAACAGGACTGTATTCGCAGCCGAGCATGTCTGCAGGGATAATTTCTTTATAGGAATCTTCTTCTTGGTCATTGCACATCACTTCTTTGAGTGCTCACTTGGTGTTCTCCAAGTGCTTGGGGCAAAAATGGCCCAAATTTTTAGCTATACACATACATCTACATACACACAGGTAGGTATGTACAGCATGTGTGTACATGCATAAAAGACACTCCCTTGATTCCACTGAAGTGACGACTGACTGGCACCACAGAAGCCTGGCTCAATGCCTCAATATTTTACATGGGAAGCACAGGCCTGAACATCCCAGGAGATCTGAGCCATATGTCTGGGAGCAGTAGCCACTTCGCAGCTCAGCTGGCCATGTGAGATGGTGCTCACCACGAGCCTGAGCTGTCGACTGGAAAGCTCAGGTGTGATGTGAGGTACAGCAACAATCCTTGCTGTGTGCTCAGCACCACATCCTGTATCCCTTTCCAAAGGCCCCCAGGACCACTGGGAACCTCTTTGGGCACTTGCTCAGGTCCTTCCCAAGCCCTTTGCATTCAGCCTTCCCACCCACACAGACACAACCGACATTACAGTGTTTCCTGCATACTTGCAGCAGGCCCCTAAAGAAATTTAAACCTGTCACCCAAACCCAGACAAATAAAAGCCTCAAACTTCAGTGATAACACAATTAAGGTTTCTCCAAAGTGGCTGTCATCCCCTAATGTGTATTTAGACAAGTAGTGAAAGCCCAGATGCATTATGGGATGATAAAACTCACCTTGGAGGGACTTAATGCTTAATTAAAAGGACGAACACTGCAATAAATGCACTAATGAGATAAAATCACACTAATTCCTAAATCTTATGGAGCCAAAGTGTCAGTCTGAGTTTTAATTAATAGAGTCCTATATGGGTTTCTCAGAAATAATAATAAAACATTGAAGTAGTAAATCACATCCGAAATTTGTCACAAACTTCTTACAAATCCTACAGATTTTTTATTTAGGATTCCACAGTTTGCGCAATTCCAAAGATGACTAGCCCTTTATTAACGCTACTGCAACACTTTTAAATTATAAAATTATTTTACTGCTAGTTTAGCCCAACATTTTTCATGAATGCTTACCAACACTTCTTTTTCTCCCCTTACTGCTTTCTTGCCTTGATCCCTGAAAAATACTGAGCCAGTCCATAGCACTCAAACATGAAGCTACACACAGTCCAGAGTTCGCAATATTTCCCCTGGAAATGTGTTATTTCTATCTTCATGAACCTAAACCCCACAACCCGAGAAATGATGCTCTCTTTCCAGCCCAGGGGTGAGCTGTGTTTGGTGGAACACACCACAATGTGCCTTTCTGCTGTGGTCATGACTGAAAGCCCAGCCAAATCAACAGACCACCTTCCCACCAGCTCCAGCAGGTTTGGAATAGACCAATTGGCCATTGGCTGACACAGTCAGTTTGTGGCCATCTCTGTGCAGCTCCTTGCCTTATTTGCTGGTAAAACTGACCCTGTAATGCATTGTTTTCAGTCCTTGCATATGGTACTGGGGACCAGGTCAGCTGTCCTGCATCTGCTCTAATATTTTTTCCTGTAATTTTTCCATTGTTTCCTCCATTTCATGATGCTTTGAGGAGATTCATGAGGTGGCTGTTACCCATGAGCTGAAGACTCAGCTCATCTTTCTCAGGCAGGGATGGTTCATGGCATTAAACATGGACATTTTAAGCCTGGCAGGTGGACCAGGGTGTGCACCCCAGGCAGGCAAGGAGGATGCCAAGGGCTCTGGACCCCCAGTGTCACCTCCACGTCCCTAAAATTAGGCTTTGTCACCCTCTAGTGGGCTACATACAGACCTTTGCCATGCCGTCAGTGACACCCTGCCCCAGGACCTCTGAAGAGGCTTAACTTTGGGAGTCAGAGTTTTCAGTTTCACTGCCCACAGACAACTCCAGCTGTTGGCACTTGCAAGTCCCCTCTCTTACATCAAAGAAAGGAACCTCATGCACATACACAAAAAATAAACAAAAAAACCCCAAACAAAAACAAAAAAAGGACCCAAACAAAATAAATAAACCAACCCCAAACAAACACAATCCCCCCCAACAATGACATCCCCCAAAAAACCACAGCCTGCAAATTGTCCATGAAGCAGCAGTGAAGAAACACTAAAATTATGTCAATGTACACTGATGGAAGGTATGAGAGTATGTCCACATTAAACTTTTATGTATGTATTTATGCATTATACATGTACTACTCAGCAAATCTATATTAATTTGTAAAAGAGACAAATTAATATTAATATACACATTGCACATATTGAGCAGATTATGACCTGCTTTTTGCCTATTGGAACACAAAATGTGCAGCCCTGCTCATTACTTGATGCCCTGAAATGCATTAAAGGGGCTAGGATGCTATAAGCACCTCAAAGGGGAGTACAAACAAGATTTTGTCTCCTGAAATAAGTGCATCTGCAGCACACCCCAAGTAAGTTTCTCATTTTTGAAAGTATTTTTTAATTCTGGTCTACTGGCACATTAAAACTGTACATTTTAAAATACAGCTTTGGGTCCAAATCCTCTCTGTGAGTATCTAAGCATGATGAGAAACCTTCTCCTTTTTGACTTTTTTGTGTGTAGGTGGCAAGGCCTGATTTTTTTAGAGGCAGCTTCTTTAGTAAGAATACCTTGCTGAAACACCTCCAACCATTACAAAGGCAATCTTTGTTGACTTTCTTACTTCTTTTCCACAGCCAGTGAGCAATGAACACTGAGACAGAGTTTAGGGTTATGAGGTTATACAGTTCTTTGCAGTACACCAGGATTGTTTTTTTCACCCCTGCTTCCTCAGGCCAATATTAACATGCACTGCCAAGAAAATTGGCAGTAAAAACACTATGCCTTTCTACTCTGGAAATGCAAGAATAATAAAAAAAAAAGAGTTGATAAGTGGGACCTATTAACATCATTTCAAGATTAGTAAATGAACCAAAGCCAGCAAGCTTTCTATTTAAAATCCAACTTCCTGACTCACAAAATAGGCCTTTTTTTCTGGTCCTGTTTCACATTGTTATATACTTGCAATAAAACAGCAACTGGAAACTCCATTTAGGGATTGCATCCACAAGCTGCCAACACAAAATAATCATCCGTGTACTTGTGACCTAACAGAACTTGATGAGATTTCCTAACTTCCCTATTTCATGATGGCAGAGATCCCATGAATTAGAGCAAATCTCACATTTCCACTGCACGTCTTCTATACAGCAAGTTTTCCACCTCAGTCTTGGCTTACAGACCAATACTTGTTTAGGACCACAAATGGTGTGGCCACCTACCAGCTCACCACGTACCTAAGTTACTTAAGTCTGCCCAAGTCTGCCCAGCCAAGGGACAGAATGGATGACCCAGAAAGGAGGAGCAGTGTGGAAAAATGGCCCTGTTCCCTCCAGCCTCCTGCCATCTCTCTGTGTGTCATGGCAGCCCTCACCCCCAGCTGTCAAGGCAAAGGAGACGCTCACAGTGTTTGACTTTATAACACCACAGCCAAATCAAATGCACAGCCACTGCTTCCTCAGATGTCTATATTTCATTTAAACTGGGATAAAGCAAAGAAACTGGAATATTGTCTCATCATGCATTCTAAATCAGCCAGGGTAGAAAATAATGGGGAGTTAATCAGATCACTGAAACTCTAATTCACTTGGTATTGATCAGGCAGATTCCTAATGGGACGGCAGACCAATTTCAAATTACAGTAAGCTGACTTATCCTGGAATACCAATGACCAGCTCCTGCGAGGAGCCTGGACAGACTGTGGGCTCTCCTCTCGTTACAGCACATGCTTGACTGAATGCATCAATGTATAATATGATGTGGCATTTGGCTAATTAATAGGAGATTGATGAAAGGTGCAGTTTTGAAAGCAGAAGTCTCACTTGAATAAATGTGGGATGAAAGTCCCAGCAGGGATGAAGTATACAGAGCCTTAGAAACAATTATAAAGAAAAAGGAAGATGGGAGCTAATGGAAGGTAATGTAATTAAACCAGGCTTTTCATTATATTAATCAGAGGCTTCATCACTGAAATCTAATATATGCTGCATTTAACTCTTCACTGGCTTTATTTATAATTTATTTAGAACATGCTTTGAATTATGACCACGGTGTCACAGACTGTCCTGAAAAGGAAGCCTGCAAGCAGAGGGAACCAGGGAAGAGTTACCATCATTTACATTGTGATTCCAGGTCAGAAATACTTCCTCAACAAACTGTTCTCGATCAAATCCTGCTGTCTTTATGCAGTGACAGGATTAAGGGGCTGCAGTTGTAGTGGTTTCTTCTGCTTGCTGGAGCTACTGGGGAAAAATGGTACCTCAGCTGCTCTTCAGAACAAAGGACATCCAGGAAAGTAGGGTACCACACAGTGATTTTTCAAACACATCCATACAAAAGTTCACCAATATCTGTGGTGACTCCTTACAGCCTCCCAGCTTTTACTATGTAAGAGGCCACCTCTTGTCATGTGCTGCACAAGGTCTGTGTCAACCCTTACGTGACTGGCAGTACTTCCAAGAGACGGGTTTGTCCTTCCCCCCCTCACAGAAAAAAAATCAGGACAAAAGTAATCCAAGCTGGAACTGTGCCAGGCTTCTAACACAGAGGATGATCCAGAGACAGTACGTTTTCCCTTCTGGAATGGAATTTAACTTGCTGATCTGCTCTGGGTGCAAAGTTGAAAGTATAGGTGTGAAAAATATATGTACACATGCATATTTATAAATATATATATACACACACAGACCACTTGAGATGTATCAGCATAACATACTGTACTTCTTTGTGATGAACTTCATTGTTATAAATAATTTTTTTAAATTTTAATCCTACATTTTCACTTGTTTACAGTCACCTCTAAACAGATAGAACTGAAATATTTTATGGCTTGCCCTAAAACTCGTAAAATTGAGGGAAAAATAATTTGAGGCTTCTCAAATAAGAACTGAAGTCTGCCTAAACTAAAGGAAACCAAAACAAACACCCTTCTGGAGGGGCTTCTTCACCCCTCCCTCTTGAAGTTGTGGGGTAGCCTCAAACCTGGTTGAAGGGGCGCAACAAGAGTCTGCCTGTTTTTCCCTGACCCAGTTATATGATGTGTTTCCAGCTCTCATTCCAGAATGAGTCCAAAAATACCCATAATCATATTTATCTACAATAACAAAAGCTAAACAAACAAAATTCTCTCAAGATTAAGAAATTTTTTGGCTTTAAGAGGGTAGACTGATACTCAGTTTTTAACTGCAGAGCTGATACCATTACAAATGTAAAGAGAAATACTAGTTTTCTTAGTAAATGGCATATTTTACCCAAAAAGTGATAGTGACCTGTTTCTGCAGCTCTATAAAGAGAGACTTTAGTTACCTAGATCAAGGCTTGTGTCAACTCTCAGACACAGAAAGCTTTTGAGAGCCATAAACAACAATCTCAAACAAACTTACTAACTTACTATTAATCCCCACAATAATCACTGTCAGGCAAGGCAGAACAGTTGCATTACGAATGTGCTTGTTTTCTGGAGCATAAGAACCCAGAGAGAGTAGTGAGTTTGCCATAGTGATGGGTGCAGTGACAGAGCTGGAGGAGCACTGAGATCTCTCCGAGAGAAAATCAGAGCTTCTCCGCAGCCTTTTTGTTCCCATCTGCTGCTTTGGACAATACCCCTCTTCAACACCTCCTAATCCCATACCAACTTCCCCTAACGAGGTGCTAACGAATTACTAAAGCCTGGTCCTTAAAGACACCTCAAGTCTGAGATTGTCTGGAATCCAATTGCCTGTGGTTTAGTTCTGAAAAACTACGTGAGAAAGGAAGGCTGCTGTCACAGCACCAGCACAAAGGGCAGAGGTCCAGCTGTGCTGCAGCAGGTTTTCATGGAGGCACAGGCACGAGAGACTTGCCTGCCCTGGGAATAGCTCCGATTGCTTTTGGCATCGTGTTTGATGCCAGGTTTCCCCAAGTAGAGGAACTGTGAAGCAAAGCTAATGGGGCAGTTGTCCTCAGAGTAGTACGTCGTAATAAATCCGTTCGTGGAACCACGAGGCTGGCAAGTCATTAACAAACAGCAGCTTCCACTTAACCTAACACACAACAAGATCTCATACCAAATTACCATCAACATACTTGCTGTTTACATAAATCCCTCCCTTCAGTGCATTTTTCATGTCTTTTTAAGCTATCGGGATAAAATCCTCCTTACAATCCAACACCAGCAACCCACTGGCAGCTGCTGACTCCAAGGGCACAGCCTCAAAAAAAGAGAAGATGGAAATGTCCACTTGATCCACCCTGACCTTCTCTTTGGTTATGCTGCTGCCTGAGCATAACGTGGAAGACAGGGCTCAGAACACTCTAGGTGAGGGAAAGCAAATTGTCACAGTCCTAAGAACTGTTTTACAGGACAAAAACATTCAGTTCACAGGGGAAAAAAATAAAACGATCATCACTTCTGCACTCATATCCAGCCTAACATGGATGATTCACACAGTTTTCCCCCTGGGTGAGATTTGACTCTGGTAAAAAGGCTTTCACTCAGAATTCAGGGCTAGAACTTGCCATTTTACAGAGAATGATAAAGTTCTTAGCTTCAAATTACCCATGTTTTTAAAAAAAGGTGTTTACTCATTTCCACTGTATTTTTCAAGATTTTTCCTTTGTATTTCCCCCTCTCATTCCATCCCCTTTATTATTTGCTGAAATTCTCAAGTAATTTATGAATATTCTTGAAGGCATATGCATTTGGTGACGGTTTTTCCATAAAACATTAGAGAGCTGCATTCAGAACTGCTCAGCAATGGACAAATTCTTTCTACTTGCAGCGAGAGCACCAGGGTGAATGGAACTACGCTAATGCTGACAATTTTTTAAATAACTGACCATTAATGAAACAATTTTCCAAGCTCTGCTCCAAAGAGGTTGAGACACGTAATGTTGCTGAAGCGTCTGGCCTAGCTGAGGTTGGGGTAGAGAAACATCCAGCCACAGACACCAAGACTGTTTCTTTGCCTGGATTCAGACAAACACATATATGAGGAGCTTTGCATACATACTCAAAGAGCAAAGAGAACATTAAGGCATGTACAAGACAAGCATTCTCTTTGCAGTTGTTTTCTAACCTCATGGAGTTCTTAATGGAAAACTGGAATTATTTTAGAAGGAATGACAGCAAAGCAGGAAATTGTTAACAACATAATGTGGCACTTACTTTTGGAGATCTATTTATTCCCTGCCAGCTCAGTACAGATTGTGCATCACCACTGACTGTGTCACTACTTGGAGCAGACAATCACTAGGCTCAAAATACTCCTGATTTACCAGAGAGGATTCAGAAATAAAATATCAAGACATGCACAGAGAAGGGTTGTCCTCTGGCTCTTTTGGCAAGCTTTGTTTAAAAGGAACAGATCCTGCCAAAACAAACATCTCCACGCACCTCCAGCAGGAAAAGTAGGAAAAAAATCTTTGCTGAAGACTGACTTTTCCTCCAGTAAGACTGACCTTTTTGCCTGTAATTGATGGGCTACAAGAAAGGTTGAAGAGAATGCCACTGCATTTAGAGTGTTTCACGGCATCCTCATAAACTTAACTGAGTATATTGATCGCTCTGCTCCAGGAAGCCCTGGTGGAGATGCAGTGTTAGACCTCAGCTGATGCTGACTCTTTTTCATAAAGCTATATACATCGGCTAGAAATTATTATTGAGGGATGCTTTAGCAAGGTAGAGGTGTTTTCAAAACTGCACAACCACAGATGATATCCAGAATCTGACCTAGCACTGGTCAGTGCTGAACAGGAAAAACACCAAACTGTTGTTTGGCCATCTGCTGCTCATAGTCACGACTGAAAACCAACAAGGAACAAAGGGAATAAACATTTCAGCTGCGGAAACAGCATGAGTTTTTTCCCCTTGTCACAAACTAATCTGTGCAGAAGGGGAAGCATTTTAATGTTTTACAAAGCCATGCAAGTACACGGTTTCCAAGTTGCCCCTGAATTAAAAAACAGGTATTTTTCCTGGGCAAAGCCTAGTGCTGTATCATGTGACCAACCATCCATGATAACATGAATGGTCAGAAGTGATCCACAGATTAAATTTATTGCAATATGAACCAACAATATTCAAATTACTTATTTAAATCGGGGGAGGGGAAAGACATCACGAAAGATTTCCCTTCCTTCCGTCCTGCCCACCACATGGGGAGCAGGTATCAGACAATTATCTAATTTGGTCTTGCTACACCTCAGTGACTGGTTCAGTCACTGGTTTTGAAGGTACACAACACTGAAACCTTCTCTGCAGGTAGGAAGCAACTGCTCCCACAAGGGTCTTGAACACTATCAAAGATCATGGTTTATGCAGATGAGACACAGCAAAGGGAAGCTTTAATAAGCCTTTCTATGAATGAGACATTAGGAGTCAAAAAGGGGTAGCAACAAGCTTCCAAAGTACTTGCTTGCTTGGGAAAGGATGTTGTTTTCATGGAAAAGTTCACGTTTTATATCCTGTGAGAGCACAGCTTTGGTGGCAGGGGATCTGAGGTAACGTTGTGCTCTTTCTTGGGTATTTTGTGTGGCCCTCTCTGTTGTGACATCTTGCATCCCTGCCTTTGATCTGTTCCTTTCAATGCACCAAGCAGCCAGCTAGTTGATCCTATTTTTATTCCATCCACTGTTTACATGTTATCTTACCAAAAGGTATTTGTGGGACAATTAACTGACTTTGCTTTCAAACCTCTCTAAAGTCTAATCCTGCTGCAGCATGTGACTCATTTTAGGATTTTTGAAATAAATCCCACTCTTTTGTCTTAAGAAGAGCAGTGTTTGGCATTTTCCCTTACAGCATGACTGCAGAAACTGTAATATCTAAGATGCTCAGCTGGAATTAGGGCAAAGACAAAAGTCAACTAAGTGCCACCTATGAGATAAAACGACAGAGAAAAAGAAGCCGTGTCCATTTTCAAGCAGTCTGTAACTTTGCTTGGAATTTCTCAGCACTTGGCATCTCCCACCATCCCCTGCCTCATTTTAAGCCAGTCTGTACTCATGCTTTTCATCATCTGTCTTCATCTCTCATCCTGATGCAACAAATATGTACACTTGCAACTAAATGCTTCAGTGGGACAGATTTCCAAGCTTGAAGCTAACTACCCAAATTTATCTATGCCTCTTGGATCATTTTATGTGAACAGATGATGGAAGAAATATGACTTTCTCCCCACTTGGGCTGAGCACATTGTACTGCGACAACAGAGTCCTGAGTGTGCCAGATGTACGTCAGCACAAAAACACACAGATACATCAATTGCCACTGCCTCCCACTACCTACATCCAGGCACACTCACATCCAAGTATTGATTTCCAGAATTTCTCCAAGGAATGCCAAAAATAATAAACAAAAAATAAATCAAAAGCAAAAGCCTCTTTCCATTATGTATTAAATATCCTTCCATGAAGTTAGAACAAATAGGAGATGTATATAGAGTGCAATGGAGACATAAATCTAGTGTCGTAGTAATCGATTTCTGCCTTGTTCTTTTATTTCCAGTAAATAATGATCTTCAGATCTTTCATGGTGGCACTACTGTAAAGTCTGCTAAGGGAACACAGGCAGCGTTTCATCTTTGATATAACCAACAATAACGCCACTCTAAAATCATTACACTCACTTATTTCCTGTAGCACGCTGGTAACAACATTTAGCAGGATCAAAGGAAATTTACAGAGGGTATCCCCTCCACTAACCTCCATCCAATCATGTATATGATCAATAACGCATTTTGTATTGTTCAGCAGCGTGCAGAAGGTACAGATTTCTGCACAAAATGATGCGGCCGTACATTTCTAGTCACTCTTCAGTGTTCTAAAGAACACCACAAGGAGCAGCCATGCCTGGCTGGGTCAATTATATTTAGAGACACTTCTTGTATGTAAATTAAAAGCAGAAGAAACTTCTCTAACCAGTCTTACTTTCATAAAAAGATGCACAATCATTTGTTTCTAGTGCTGTGCAAAACCTTCGTGTCCTTTTCTGCGTTCAGTCTGAAATAGGATTTTTGATTTCATGTGCGATCAGATGAGGCTATCAAGTTATAAACCACAAAGGAATTAAACAGCAACCACAGGCTAATATTTACATCCTCCAAAAAAAACCCCAAAACACCAATGCAAAAAGAAGCAATCTCAGAGTACCAAAAAGAAAAAATTAAATTTACTTTTAAGTCAGTATTGTAACCACCACACTTCCCAATACTTGATTAAATACACACATTTCTTGACTTTGCACCAAATGAGAGCAAAATGTCAACCTTAGACACCAACAAGTTAATACAGCTAAGTTAAAAGAAAAATCCTAAACTTTTTGCCTGTGAGCTTATCAAATACAAGCCAGGATAGCTGCTCATCATTCTAGCCACCATAAAGACAGGGTGAATCCATCTCATTTAGCTTGTCATGATAAGAAAATAAATATTTCTATTTAAGCCAGCCCGCTTCAGTGGTCAGTGCAGAGAACAACGCAAGGCAAGGTTTGTAGGTGGAATAATATCTTCCATTAGACTGATGTAGTTGGGAGAAAATATATTAAATTTTAATATGCTTGTCCGTATCTCAGATTCTGGTCAGACAAGGAAAAGGCGCCTTCTTCCTATCACGGTTACTTTTCTCACTTAAATCTGTTGATTAAAGATATTATTTCAAGTTACAAAACTCAAAAAGTACAAAAAGTACTTGGGGGTTTACAGTGCCAGTATTTAACTCTGGACAGTGAATCTTTAGCTGAACTTATCCCCTAAAAAAACCCAACACAATGTACGTGGTACCTAACTTGCCAATATTCTACAACTGCCATGTTGCTTTCTTCATTCTGAGCACTAATTAAGAAAACAAAATGTAAATAGCTTAGTTTAAAAACTAATCAACTCACACACTAAGGAGTGAACAGCTTTTTGTACACAGGAGACCAGCTCCACTGGCACGCTGCAGGCTGTTCCAGAGGTACTGTTATCAGAGACACGATCCATCCTCTGCTACAGCCGTGGAAATGCAGATATGCACAGAGCCAGCTTTGACCGGAAAGCACTAGAAGGGAGCTGAGCTGTGACAGCCAAGAAGTCCACCCGAAGTCTCAGCTACTTTTTCTCACCTGTTTCATTTGATGGGCTACGACTTCGGCTCCAGCGCAATTTCTCAAAGCAGCCCAGTGTTTTACACTTGTGCACTTCCACAGAAGAGAGGTTTGTCCTTCTCTTCAATTTCTTTGGCCACAGCAGCAGCTGCGGCAGGACAAAGTGACGACTCTGGTGACAAGTCAATTTGTTCCTCCAAGTGCTTTTAAGTGTAGGAACAGCAACTGGCAACCAAGCACACAACCTGTGAAGCCCAGCACTCAGAGAAATCAGCCCCCCTCTATTAGATCAGTATTGTAGTGATGGGACCCATTGAAAACCTTGAGATTCCACTTTACCTAATCATTCCTTTGACAATAGTCACAAACAGAACTTCTTTATAGATTTTGGGGTTTTCTTCTGGAACAAAGGAGTCCTCAAGATGCTTAGCAATCCTGGGCCAAAATGATTTAAACATTTAATCTTAGAGAGATGTTCTCAAGTTCCAGTCTAAAACAGCTTATGAAGATCGTAAAAAAATTAACTTATCTTGCTGACTGAAGCTTTTTTTTAATGCACTCCAAGTTACAAAGGAATCACAGCTGGAGCCTTTAGGCCAATGTTATACTATATTTTTCTCCCAGTAGCAAGGACAGCAAATATCTACATTTGGATTTTGCCACAGCAACTGGCTATGATTCATCAGTCTTCAAGACTGAATATAAAAGCAGAGAGCTAGTTGGTAAAGTATACTTTGTGCTGGTTCCACTGAATAACCTTGCAGTTGTTTTCCACAAGAATTTAATAAGAAAACTGCTGAGGCAAAAAAATCATTACACTTAGCCTGAGCCAAGTCCTTTCTAAACTCTTAAAAACAAGACTCTGATTCAACATGCAAAAGATCACTTTAAAAAGCTGGAAGGACAATATTTTGTCTACAAGAAGAGACTTGGTTACGGGGAATGCAATTCAGTGGGCTGAATCACCACGTGCACTTGCATAGATCTATTAGATCCCACATGGTGAAGCTGATGGGGGGACTTTTTTTTTCCTGCTCAAGATTCCCAACTTAGAATAAACTTATTAGAGATGACATCCCTAAACTACACTGTCATTCATATGAGAAAATTTGAAAGCAAGTCAGGCCTTCCAAGGATGTTATTAAGGTTGTTCTTTGAAGTAAATTGAATTCTACCCATTTGCATTAAGAATGAGATCCTTGGTACTTTATGATATTACATTACTAGGTAGAGTGGATAAAAACTGGGTTTTCTACATTACCTTTTCAAGCTGAAATTTCTCCCCACTTTGATTAAAATAGATTCGCATGATCCATATTATTTATTACATATTCAATACAGACAAGGGTCACCATTCACATCCTCCCTTCATCACAAAGATGACAATGTTGGGGTGGTTGAGCTGGCAATGGTAGAAGCCGAGATGCCAGAAACTCCTGGTGCAGGAGACCCCTCCGCTGGTGGGTCAACTCAGAAAGTAAATAGCTCCCCCAACTCAGGTTATGGGGAAAGACTTCTTCTCCCATCAGGCAGTACCTGTCTGGTACCTGGTCCCCCACTCCGCCCCTTCCCTCTCCCCATTGCTCGTTGTATCCCTCTGCCTTCCCCCTGCCCCTTGCCCCCAGGTAATTGGTCGCTGGTGCTCTGCCAGCCCCCTTTCTGTTACCCCTTATAAGCTTGTACACGAGGCCTGCTCGGCCTCTTTCGCCTCTGGACTCTTCAGAATAAACCTCTCAGAACCCATGCGGAGAGCCCTCCGAACTCTTTGCCCCTGGTAACACATGAACTATCCTGGCCTGGGTGCGGGGCTGTGTCTCGGTGCTATCCATCGGCACGGGAGCTGGAAATCGGCCCTCGAGGTGCTGAGCTGCACCCCCAGGGCATCCCTTGCAGGGGATGCTTTTGGGTTAACGCGGCGATTTCAGCCACCCCACAGCACCCCGCATCATGACAACGGAAATCTGACATTGTCCCGATTTCCAAGCACACCACAAACCCCTACATCAAACTTTGCTTTCCTCCAAGATGATATCTTTAATCTCTGTTGAGGAATGGTTCACTTGTTGGCCCTGACAAAAGGGGGCCACAGAAGTGGCAGATGCCAAACTCTTGCCTTTTGAAATGGCAGCAAAAGCCCAGGAGAGAAGAGAGATGTCAGGTAAGAATGGGAGCCTGGAAATGTACACACAAGGCTGGCTTTTGGAGGAATTCCAATCCATTTGATTTTGGATTGGTTTTCCAATAGGACCATCCCTGTAGCTACAAGCTCCCAGTAATCACAGTAGCCATGTCCTTTGTACAAGTCAAAACTTGTACAGTGGTCATTATTGTACACAAGACTGCCATGTGTGTTCAGGTATCACATTTATTAACTAGATCACTCATTCAAACAATCTTAAAGCAACTAAAGTTGTATTTGTTCTTAAGCACCCCTGTAAGCCATGCAATTGTGGATGTTGCTCAATGATATTTTTTATAAAACAGAGAACCATGCTTTTTGGAGTAAAGTCTTCCAAGGTGACTGCTTGAAAGCAGTCAATGGGATCTAATTTTAATTTTTTTATGAAAGCATGGCTGTACTCTATTAGACCAGTTTGTCCTGGTTTCAGCTGAGATAGAGGTAATTTTCTTTCTGTAGGTGTGGTGTGTTTTGGATTTAGCAGGAGAATAATGCTGATAACACGCTGGTGTGTTGGCTTTGCTGAGCAGTGCTTGGCCCAAGGCAAGGACTTTTCTGTTTCCCGTGCTCTGCCAGCAAGGAAGTGCAAAAGAAGCCAAGAGAGACCATGGCCAGAGCAGCTGATCTGAACCGGCCAAAAGCTCTCCCAGATAGTGTCTTTCCCAGTATAAAAACCGGGGAATTGGCTGAGAAGGGCCGATTGCTGCTCAGGGACTACAAATACAGTTTACAAGTGATGCATCCTTCCTAATTGTACAGCAATGAATTTTTTTGCATGAAATTTTGAAGGACATTTCCAGCATGCTTTACCTGAAAGGCACTTATGGATAGATAGAAAATGTAAAATTTAAAATATTGGTCTTCATACAGACTGACAGTCTATTTTTCTTTTTATCTACAGCAAAAGCACTTTGGGATCTCAAAATAAAATGCTGAGTCCCGATTAAGTGTGGCATAACACAAAGGCATTGTCGGAAGATGTTTAAGCCTAGGTACAGATCAAGTGGGACAAGTGTGTTACCTGCATATTTCACATACACTGGGGACTGTATGAACTACTTACATGGCAATTAAGTCTACAAGTTCTGGCATTCTCAAAGATTTTTGTATCATGAATCAGCTATTAGCCAAAATATTAACCTATATCCTCATTTTATTTGTCATTGCTGAAGTCACGTCCCTCTTGCAGATGCAATCTCTGCGAACTACAGCAGCTACTTCAGTAATCTAGGACTCCATGTTAAAATGCTTGTGAAAAACCTGAAGATTAAGAGAATAAGCACCTGATATCACTCCCCTGCTTGAGAATATCTAGTTAACTTTCCAAGTTCCATCACATAGATGATGACAATCAAAACAGTAAGTTGCCAAGGCTCCAATTCAGCAAAGCACTTAGGCAGGTGTGGAACTTAAAATACACTTTTAAAAGCATTCCCATCCATCAAAACACTTAATTTGTACTTAATACAGGAAAATGAATAAGTCCTATTGACTTCCATAACATCAGTAAAGGATAATTAAATCAAAGTGAGCTGCTGTATCAAGGTCATACTGCAGAATCTCTGACCTTTCAGGATGTTTTCAGCACATTTCCCAGTGAAAATGCTAACAGAAGGAAAATGTAGGTGGCTAACAGTAGTTTAGGCCTCTATGGCAACTGCCCAGTGAAGGGCTTTGGAAATTGTTATTTAAATGTGTGATTGCCCATGTGGCAGCGGGAAAACGTCACACACATCACACAAATAATGTTATTGCACAGACAGGGAGAAAGCAAGGCAAAAAGCTTCAAGTCATCTGGAAATTCTCTGATTTTCTTGCATCCCAGGATCAAAGTTGATTGATGCTTGAAAAGATTGTCCTTGAAGGTCAGATAGTTTTCCCAAGACTCATCTGTCCTATAGAGCAGCTTCCCATGGGATCCTGCCAAGCAGATCCTTGGAAAAAATCAAAGCTCACTCCCTTGCAATCAGAGCTTTATCCAGCTGTTAGCCTGCTTCACTCCCCTTTGGATCTTAAACTCTACCAATTCATATCACAGCAACCAGCACAGCCATCAAATACCACAGCCCCAAGCAGGTCCTGGTCATTGTTAAGAAGCAGATCTAGCAGATGCCCTACTTTAGTGAAAAGGAATTGGAGAACGCTCAGGTTTGATTTCTGTGCAGTTTGTGGCTGATCCAAGAAAACTGTGTGTTGCTTGTTTGGAAACAAAGGCAAGACTAAACTGAATATTCAGTTGCTAAGAATTAAGTGCCTAATATTAAAATATAAATCATATTAGCAATCTAATGCTAAGTTTTAATGCAGTGGCATGTTTTTGTCCGATGGAGTTGATACACAAGTGCTGTGGAAAGAATTTCTTGGTCAGCTAAAAACTCATCATCTCATCAACAAACTTTAGGCTCACAAAGTAATCAAAATTTCAGCAGAGTTTGTGAGGAACAGTGTTTACAATTCACTGCACTAAACCAACAACCACCATGAGGAACTTAAGAACAGCCATCTGTAACAAATACATGGCAGTGCAGTAGCCAGCAGCCTGGCTCCAGGGGAGAGCCTTGCAGGGGGATTTGTATCGTGTAGAACATAAATGCATTTGTATGTTCAAGCAGAATGTATTTGTTGCCTTCTAGTCCCTTAACTCTGTTGACCTGGTCCAGGCTCTGAACACTCACAAGGAAAGAGACCTGTTTTCAAAAAGGGTACAAACCTACCCTATCTTTTTCTTTCTGTTTGCATTTTTATTCCATGATCATCTTTGCTTTGCCTTGTTTCATTACTCCTCCATCCTGCTAGCCTCGCTGCTTATCTAAGAGAAAGCTAAAACCCTCCAACAATTCCATCTCAGCTCCTCACAGACACTGTATAAACAGCACTGGTGTATACTGGTTTGCCCAAACACGAGAAGGTCAGAAAAAACATTTTCTTTTGAGATGAAAAAAAGGAGGAAAAAACTAAGAATTTTAATAACAGCCCTGACATGAGAGCAACATAATACCAGCCTGAATTACACTCGGTACCAGACTCTCATTGGAAACCCTAGATTGCTTTGTTCCTATCCCTGACATAATATTCAAGTCTGGGTTTATATTTGCACAGAATGGGGCTGTTCACTAGAGTCCATGCAAATCAAACACTTGATTTATGCATCATTCCACTGGAGGGTGTAACATTAAATTTAATTTTGTAAGAAAAGCCTGAAGTGCCTCTACGCCTGGGGCTGACATTGTGAACTAGGGAGAAAGGTGCACAAGAATTCATTACTGTTTCCAATATGCGAAATGCAGCATTTGAATGAAACATTTGTCTCTTGTCAAAAGGGAGTAATGTCTGTTCTTTGTAAAAAATATTTCTCCCCCCACTTTGATTTTATCGCCAATTCAGCATACTGGAAGTCGAGGTTACAAGTGTAGCTCAGACTTGTGATGATGGTGGGATGAATTACACAATGAAATGAAGAGACATTGGTTGAGTTGCAGTGCAGCTACAGGGTGTAGATGTTGGTCAGTCTGAATGCCACCATGTAGCAGCATTTCATTAGAACAATTAAGAATAGTGCTGGTTTTTTCTGAGCTTATTCACTACTTCCACAGAAAAGTCTTCCGCTGCCTCAATAGACCATTTTCACTTACCTACTCCTCCTCCTACTATTTAGTTCTGAAAACACCAGGAAAAAGTTTTCCAAACTTCATGTCAAGGCACACTCAAGTTAAATTTCTCAAACGTTAATGATTTCCACTCTGTCTCTCAGCCCAGCTGAGGCAGCCTCAGTAGGAAACCTCAGATGCGCTCCAGTAAGAACAAGGCTTTCCAGACAAGCAGCCCTTTTTAGCTACAGATCATTAAGAGTTGGCTCTTCCTCCCTCCAAACCTTCCCACATTTCAGATCTGGATAAAACAACACAGATTTGAAGAGATCAAGGCCGAAAGCAGGGCAAGAACTAAGTATGGTCAGCACAGAAGTTCTTGCTAGGCCATGGCACCCTCTGGTGCCACTCCCACTAACGAGAGCAACAGTAACCCTTCCTTTCAACCCCATTTTTTCCCTCCTTTTCGTCCTCTAGCAAGCTTCCACAACCCAGCCACGAAAGCAGGAATTATACTGCGACGAGAAAACCTCAATTCTAGCACCCATTGGGCATCATGACTTGCTACGTGGTTCAAAAAGTGCACATAGTTTTGACACGTGTTTTCTCTCCTCAAAAATAATTAATTAAAGGGGTTTTGAATAATTTCTTTTCCATGCTGAAACAATATTTTGCTTCAAAAATCATTAGTATTTAAAGAAGTTAGCCAAAATGAAATATTTCAGGGTCACAGGCAATATTTAACATTCCCCACAGTTCATTGTGGTTTCGTTGTGTTTCACCAAGGGTATTTGTACTCCAAGGTTGGCCCCAGGGAATTTTCTGATTTCACAGCTCAGCTAACAAACCCAAGCTCCTACACCCACCCACACAGCACTTCAGCCACAACACTGCTGCCCATTCTGTCCTGCAAAATCACGCTTTCAAGGTCACTCTGGAGCATTCCTGTCCCACGAGGCCAAGCTTCTGCATAAGTTGTTCAGCTTGCCAAACCTTGATAGACTCTTGATCTGAAATCTTGAAGCTATTTTCTTTGTTCAGCTAATGAACAGTATGGTGATGAATACACATAAGGTAAAATTGATCCACTTAATTCATCATTTGTACATATGTATGGATTTAAGCCCTTTTAAATGGATTCTGGGATTAAACACCTATACCTACATTCACAAGCTGTTCAAAAATACCTAAGGGCATTGTGGTAAGTTTTGTACGTTAATTTCTGAAATTAAAAGATTGACCCCATGTTTAGCATTAGCAACTTTTTAAAAGCAAGCTGCATTTTGCTTGCTTGTTAATTGCTGCCCATGTAGAGCTTTACTGTGGCTCTGTTTCCTGGATAGCTGTGGGGGACAGACCCCTGCAAGCTGCACCCAACCTTGGTGTAAGGAGAACAAAAAAATAAAAAGGCAAAAAATCAAGCCCACAACTCCGAACCTTAGAAGTCAGGCAAGAACATATTAGCTACAAACATAAGCCAAAATACTGAGAAAGGAACAGAGGAATGGCAACCCTTGGGGTGCAAATTTAATCCCTAACTCTGTGTACCATTAATCCTGATTGTCTTTACAACAGTCCTCCATGCGTTCAAGTGGCCTTTTCTGTATCAGTGACCTTGCTCAAAAACAGCAGTTTAAGTCAACTTTAGGCAAAAGAAGTCCTTATATTATAGGAAATAGAATTCAAGAAGAATGACCATATCAAGTGTCTCAGTTATCTGCCTTCTATTTAGAAGATACCAATTTTCACCAAATCACTACTCCCTGGTGATTTGGAACTTTTCAGTTTGCCAAACTTGTATTACTTTTCCCCCTGCTTAAATTGAAGAATTTAAACTTACCAAACTCAGCTTTTGGACCTGTGTTTTGATTTTCACAGCTCTGCAGAAACTGGCTGAAAACCAATGAGCTCAGTCAGGTTTCAGACTGAGATGCATTATACCAGTTGCCTTCTACGACAGCAAAAAATGATTGGGCAGTATCATATAGGGCCAGGTCAGACATTGAAAGAATTCATTATTTTCAGCATTTGCTGCTGATAAAGTGACATTAATAGATCAGAAGTTGTCTTGTCTTTATCACGTCAGTAAACTGTTTCTCCCTGCTCACTAGAACTATTCTGAAAGAATTTTAAAGCCATTTTCACTTACACCCTTTAGCATTAATAGTCATGCAAGGCAAAGCTTGGACACCTGCCTCCTGCTCTAAGAATTCAAATAGCTACTGTGCTAACAGCAGGTCAACATCAAACCTCACAGTTCACTTCTCAACCAACACAGGATATTCGAGCATCTGGAGGAGATGCACATGACAGACAAGCTGAACCCACATCAGATGATTCCAGAGGTATTATTTATATGTTCCACGAAGGCAACAGGCATGGCTGCTGTCTGAAGCATGCTTAATGGAGGAAAACTTTTTGATTTTAAACAGCATGAGTGCAAAAATCCAACACAATTTTGGTAAATCGCCCCTGGAGCTATTTTCTCCCATAGTACTATTTGTTCAGTTCCACATAGCAAGTTTCTCCCCTGTGATCCCGGTCTGTGTTTCTGTTCCCTGCTGAAAATGTTACTTGCTATGGTTTGCACTTTCTGCCAGGTCACTAAGAGTGTAAATGTCTCAGAGCCAAGAATCACCCCCAATGGATCCTGCTGGCAACTCATTCCCTACTCAGGAAGGAGCAGCTGCTCAGAAACAGCCTCTGGGACTTAATCTTACCAGTGTTTCAAGCAGTACCAAGTTCTGCCCTAACTTTGCATCATCCTCGTTTCTCCATAGTCTCACCATAATTTAAGCACACGTTTCAAGATTATCATCAAGCAAGTCTTCAGTCAATGTTTGGTCAGCTCTTGAAAAACAAATCAGCTGATCTTTGAGACCCCCCTACCCCACAATTTCAGAAGCGTCCACCTCAGTGTTGCTGTTTGACAGCCTTCACACTGCTGGAATGGAAAGCCAGATCATCATCACATGATGACCATCTGACCTTTACCGCAAATACGGAATAGAGACTTTACTTGATAAAGTCTGCTTTCTTATCTCCAGTTTCATTCTCTCTCCAGCAACAAACCAATACTATTCCTGAGATATCTTTCATTCCTTAATGCAGCTACAGAAGGATGTGTTTACTAACCTCTAGAGCGCCAGCCACGTTCCTCCTTGCACCTTTTTACTTCCATGACAAATTTCTATTATCCTTATCTTCTGATTTGTAGTAATTACCACCAACCAGCTTTCCACTTTCTTTCATGTGGTGCCCATGTTTTCCTAATTGCTTTCAAGGTGCTTCTCTGAGCCAGACTAGTTTCTCAGTTAGGACAGTGTTCTTCCTCACCCAGATTTCTGGGGAGGAGAGAGTTGACTCCTAGGTAAAGGACCATTAAGCTGTTTAATAGTATAAGGTATTGTCCTCTCATGCCTTCCAAGTTTTCCACTTGGCTATGGAGGTTAGACCCAGTAGGTTCAGGTACCCCTGCCATTCCTTTCACACACTGGTCAAGTTTCATTCTACCCTTAGGTAAGAGCCAAAAGAAGCTGAATGGAGGAATTTCTTCATTGTCCCAGTGGGAAACATCACAAAGAAAAAGTAGTCTGGTTTGCAGCTGAAATCAGTTCACAGTTTATATCCACACCTTTGTGCTGACAGTAGCCTCTCTTGGAGAAATTTACTCTCCTGATAGATTTATAGGAAACAATGATATCACCTCTGAATACTGCTAGGCTAAGCAAGCCATGCTCTTTCAGTTCTGGAATGACAGTCAGATCAGTCCTTTAATTACTTCCAGGTGCCTCTTTTGCATTTGAATCATTTTTGCACTATATCTGAACAGATCTGTGTGAGGTCTCCCCAATGCCTGGTACCCTTCCAGCAGCACCTCACCCCTCCACAGATTGACATCTACCTTGGCTAGAGCAATATTTATTTTTCCCACAGCCATCTCACCTTGGTTAGACCAGAGCCATCCTATTATTCCCTTCCTTATCATTAGCCATCCACAGATCATATTTTCTTACCTTATGATGGGTGTATTTCATATACAAGGCATTGGACATATTTTATGCTGTTGCAAAACCCTCTGGGCTTTTTATTCCAGTCTTCAGTACCTTCCTCTTCTGTTTTGTGAAATCACAGTTCTCCTGTTAGATCTCACATTTTTCTAGCTTTAGCACAAAAAGTGAATGTTCTGGCAGTATCGCTGATGAAAACTTGATCAACAACCACCAAAGCCCAATCCAAGATGGGAAAACCCCTTAGCAGCCTTCCTCCAAGATTCGTAGCCACACTGCCTTTCATCAGTGGCATATAACTGCTTCCTTGGTCCCTTCGCACTTCTCTCAACCCTTGTTGCTGCCTGCCTTCACTAATCGCTTCCCATGTGAGAATCCTGTTGGACATCCTACACCTGCTAAATAGTGAGCCTATCCTGTTAAAACGTGGTTAGTCAGTCACAATTCGTCTTTAATAAATAAATCATCAGCTTTGATCTCATTCAGCGTTTTCGTGCCATCTTCAATTACTCCTAGATCAACAGCTTAGACTGTTGTAACAGAGAACATCATAATTTAAGCTGCTTCCTACAAAGCCAAAAACACAGGCATCACATCTACTGCTGTGCAAAAAAATTCAGTGTTAGCACAGAAAAACAATCAGGTTACCTAATCAACTATTTTCTGTCAGAACAAACCTATCCAGAACAGCACTAACAGTGCCAAACATATACCCAAGATCACTCTAGAGTGCTTTATTTACAAGACCACAGTAGAAGAAAAAACAGCCACAGCCTGATACATGTACACACGAGAACCTCCTGCTGTATTCTGAAACTAACACATAGTTTACCTTGAACAACTTTGCAGTCTACATTCAAGTTCTCTTCATACCACTAAGGCAATGTGGACTTGGCTGAAGTTGTGCCATGGAATGTTTAGACTGGGTATTAGAAAAAGGTCCTTCACCCAGATGATGGCCGGGCACTGGAACAGGCTCTGCAGGGAAGTGGCCACAGCACCAAGCCTGACAGAGCTCCAGAAGTGTTTGGAGAGTGCTCTCAGGTACAGAATGTGATTCTTGAGATGTCCTGTGCAGGGTCAGGAATCGGACTCAGTGATCCCTGTGGGACCCTTCCAACTCAGTATATCCCATGTGATTCTGTGACATGAGCTCTTATATTCACTGTCTTCATCTTGACTTTTCAGCAGCAGAAAAGGTGACCAACTGAATGACGAAGGGTTTATTCAGTTTTGTACCATTCCACATTCGCCAAGTAGATACAATCTCAATATATTTTATTTTTTTATATTTTATTTTTTTATTGCTAGGAGATTGCATAAGTAAAGATTGTCTCATATCTAAAAATGCCTAAGCAGTCAAGATCAAAATTAAGTATACCGCAGCATCCTCTGCTTTAGGAGAGACATCTTTCAAGTACCTGTCTCTCATGCAGGTTTAAGACAGATCCTTAAATTTCCATTACCAGAGTTTTCTCCCTCACCACTCCCTATTCCAAGAATTCACTGCATTTACACAGGTCAGAAATGCGTCAGAGCTCATTATATGAATATTGATTTCACTAAGGAGAGGTGGCAGCATTTTCCAAATGTTTTCAGAAGGACAATAATGGAAACTTGATCTTGAGTCTAGTGCAGGGACTGTGGATATCCAATTCGCTGCTCGTGAATGCCATGCCTCATTTGGGCACTTGTGCAGCTTTTTAGGGTCTGTGCTTGCTTCCTTAAAAAGTCTGCGCCAATTCATGTCTTCTTTTGTCTCCTGCATGCTGTGAGAAATGCCTATGTAAGTCCCACTAACCCTAATTATTGCTAGAGGAAGAGTATTAATACTTGAAACAGTCACATTTGTTTTAACCAGGATGGGGTGTGTGTCACTGACACATAATTAAATGACATAATTTCCACGTTGTAAAAAGACAAGACTATCAGAGCTTCCAACATATTATTATCCTGAGATAGAGGGTATCCAGTACAGAACAGTCACATTTTCTTTAGAAGTATTAGGGAGCGATGAAAGCTAAATACTCTTTCTATACCTTGATTGCAGTATAGAAACAGGTACTTCACCCTCATTTTGTCACCACGCACATGTCATTTAGCCTGGAGTTGAGCAGAAAGAGGCAGTTAATCTCCATGCTTCCGAGTTTGTAAAAAATGCACATAGTTTTACATATTGGAACTCTGAAGCACTACAATGTCTTAACAAATAAAGGATTGCTGTGCAAAAAAAGCAAGAAAAGGATGTGCACACTCATTAAAGCTTCCATTCCTCAGAGCCCTTCACATGCAATACAATCCAGGAGTTACGTGTAAGATTTTAACAAAGACAGTGTCACCGGAAACACAAACTTTTTGCAACCCAGGGGCTCCATGCTCTCTCCTCTGAGGAAATAGTATAGAAGCTGAGGGCACTAAGCATTTTGCTGGATCAAGGCTCCAGCATATACCAAAACACTAAGCTTCTGTGATACTTGAATACCCATAACATGTTCCTCTGAGCACTAACAGATGATGGCAGAGCAGTAAATACCAATTTTTGAGAGACAACTCAATCGTTTTTTATTAATTTTCTCCCCCTGTAGAGTAGCTTGCAGGACGTTTCCCAAAGTCTTTTTCAATATAACAAGAATGTAATATTTGAGAACTAAATCATGATGGACCAGCACTGCTTCTGTGAAGGTACAAGCAGAAGGCATAGGTTAAAGAAAAACTGCTCCACAGGTTATTTATATTTATCATCTGCTCTGATGGGTACTGACAAGATGAGTCCTTGGAAGATGTTTTACACATTTTCTTATTCAAACCTATCCAGCATGGTGAATTCCCTCTAGGAACATCCAGTGTGTTAAGAGGAAAGGCTCAACCTGCACACTGCCTTCAGGATGACAAAGTAAATCACTACGTGGTTTCATATCTGCAGGAGGATGGGTTAGGCAAACTCTGTCTGAACCATATTTAGTTCAGCTTTGTGCAGAAGCTGAGTAAGGAAGTGATATGTCTCAAAATGCAGTGCTTTGCAGGTCCTAATATTTTTGAACACAAGCAACGTTTTTCAAAGTGTACAAGTCACTCCTGGTTTTTGGCAACAGAAAAGATTTGTACCCAAATCTTGAGACTACATGACAAGAAAAATTAATTAATCCCAATGGCAGCCCTGTCACCCACCAGGCTGCACTTTTCCAGATTCAAGCTGTTTCATCTGTATTGTGGACATGGCTCCATTGACTAGAGCACATCTATAAATGAGACTATCAATTTTCCTAACCCCAAATCATCTCAAGCCTTATGTCCCACACTGACTTTCTGGGCAGAGGCTGAGCTTCCTCACTACTATAAAATTGCTGGAAATTAAGGTTCCCTATGCAAAGGGTTTGAACCTTGTCCAGTAATGGAATTCAATGCAATATTAACACTCTCACTGGTCCTTTCCACTGTAAATATACTGGAATGTTGCTGTAAAACCAGCAATTTTGTCTACTGGACTCTTACCCTTGAACCAAATCATAACGAACACAGGTGTTATGCCCACAGACCCAGCCTGCAAACAATAGGAACATTAAGCTAACTCTTTGAGATTTATGACCGACCTATCTGCCTTCTACATGCATTTTATAGGCATTTGCAATAAATTAGCAAGTGGAGGCCAGCTCAGTGGCACAGACACAGTATCATGCATAGCCAAGTAGTAGAACTCGGTGCATCTCAGGACTGGTCATGGCTCACTGAAATGATAAAGTCTGGAGCTTCAACCAGCCAGGAGAGGGGTAACCACATATCACAGGGCAGCAACATCTGATGAGTGCTCACTGACTACACTGAAAATGCCATGAGAGAGGTTTCCTTCATTAGCAGCCTCTGGAAACCAGGATGAGGAGCTGCACTGCATCAAGTACAGTGACATTACTCCCCCAAAATCACTGTGTTAAATCATTTGATTTAGGATTTGAAGTTTTTGTTCTTCCAGTTTTGGTCATTCCAAGGTTGGGACACAAACCAGTAACAGCTCAACATAAGGGAGAATAAATAGTTGGTTTGCAGGAAGGAGAGACTATTGACCTGGGTCACACTATAGCCTAAATTTTTCGCCTTTTAAACCCAACCCAAAAAAAGAGCTCCTAGGACAAATCTTGAATTGTTCAGACATGAAAATCCCAGCAAACAAAGATTTTGCCCAATTATCTAGAGCTACAGGAATTAACCCACTTAGGTTTTGTGTCTATTTCCTCTAATCTTGACAGCTGAATGCAGTGTGTATCACTTCTGTTCTGCAGCCATAGCTAAAGATTTCTGCTCTTACAGGAAAAACACGTAGATTCATCATGATCTCCAAGGCCAACAGGACAGCAGACTCATGGGGAGAAAGGATGACCAGGATGAGGTTCAATGTTGAAGTAATTCCATGAAGTAAGACTGTTTTCTTCTCTGTCTTTACAACAGTCTGCTACACATTACACAAACCTTCTATTTTTAGCCCTTCCGCTTCCCCTTATTCCTCCAGATTATTTTTTTAATCCCCTTGCATTGGCCTCCAGAGCCTGTTTGGAGCAATATTGTGAAGCAAATGACCAGACATAATGACTTTCCAAGGTCCTTGTGATTCCTTATTAACATTCAGTTAGCATAAGTCCTGACTTTATTATTGACTACATTGAATACACAATACACTGACCTCTGCCATCTGCAACTAAATCTCTTCCTGCAGATCTATCAAAGTGATTTCATACACAGAGGAAGTAGAAGAAAACAAAGGAGTAGCTACTTATCTTTTTTTGTCCTGAGAAACTTTAACACTCTGTGGGAAAGACTGCTTCCCCTCATGGTGTTTTCAACCATTAGTATTCCATGCTTTTATTGCTGTGGCTAAACATTGAAGCATTATCTCAAAAATACAGGGAAGAGGGGAAGTACTATACAAAATCCCTCATTTTTAGTTTAATCTTGAAGCAAAGTGGTGACAGAGAACCTCAGCAAAACTTTGTTTTAAATACATGCCTTTAAGTTGCTTGTAGAAAAAAATGTGTAAGTTACTAAAATACTGTAGCAGGTACTAAGCAAGGCAGTACATGGGCCATGAGAAAGTGCATGAAAACAAATAATATCTATACCACAAAATATCTGGGGAATTTTTTTTTCCTCTTTCTAATGTTCATAAAGTATTTCTTCTTTAATTCCGAAAGGAAGGCTGGTGCACACAGAACTGCACTTTAAGGAGCAAGCAAGGTCATTCCTGTGGCAGATTCAGGTGCAAACCATGCTAGTCATGTTAAAGAACTTATGAGCCACAGGTAAGCATTTCACAAAACTAAATCCAAGAAAAACCTTCAGCTTAAGCAACTGAGAACTCAAGCAAGACATCAGAGAGCCAGAAGTACACACTCCAAAAGCTTCCCAGTGCAGAGCTACCAAAGGTACTTCATTGACAGGTTTCATTTTATGAAGACACAGAATCTGGCAACATTTTTGCCAGAAAACCTGGGAAATGTCTCACAGCACACTAACCTGAGAGGTTAATCCTCTCTTTCGAGCACAGGAGGCCAGAAATCAACCCCACAAGCAATCCCTTCTGAGACTTACAAAATCAGATACAATGGATGCCCAGCCCTCATCTCTACTATCACCTAACCTGGCTGCTAAACCCACACCTTAAAGAGCTCCTGTTGAAGTAAAGACACATCTTTTCTTCCAGGTGACACATGGAGTTCAGGAACAAGGTCCTGTTCTCCCCAGCCTTCTTAGAAACTCAGAAAAAGGAAAATAAAAAATCCTTTACAAATCTCCATTAACTATCCTAGAGGGAAAACTTGTATTTCATTGACTGTAGTTTATGCAAATAGGATCAGAGGAATTAACATATTGGAAGGAGCTGACATTTGTCCTGATATATTGAATCGTTAGCATGACAGAATCACTTAAGCTGGATCCACTAACATCAGGTTTCCTCTCATTATTGACCCCTGCAGAGTAGGCCTGACAAGTGGAACTGCTGCAAAGTTCATTAATAATGTGAAATAAATCAATTGTTCGGGAAATACTGAAAACGGATGACACGGAACTCAGACTTTTTGCAAATTCAGCACATACCAGTTTCCATCAAGGACACAAGTTATAACAACGTCCTTTCCTGACCTATATTCAGGAGCTGTGCTTTACTCCTAGGCAAGCTCACGGAGACACTGGGAGTGGTGCCATTACTGGAATAATGCCCTTCACTAGAAAATGAAAAGCAATATTACCCTGCGGACACCGACACAGATACCTGTAGACATTTTAGCTTACTGATTGACACCTCCAGCATGAATTATGGGCAGGACACACACTCCAAGTGCCAGGCTTTGTTTTCATCTGAAGGAACAGGGAAATATATCTTCTAACAGACTAGCCAGGCTGCTTTCTCCAACATGGACACTGCCTGAGCTAATAAACACACTTTCTGCCTTATAGCCCTCAGAAGGAAAAAATCTTATTCTCAAACAGAAGTTATAAAGAATGGACACATTGGAGTTCTCGTGCCTGTGTTACTACCAGAACTTAGAGGGCCAAATGCTGTGACATTTCCTACCACCAAGTGAAAAATGCAAATCGAGTAATAGACTTGATTAATGCTGCTTTTTGTGACTCACAAAATGCCCATGAACAGATTGAGATTTTCATTAATATATTCATGGTTCAAGTTTAGCCTGGTTTTGGATATTTTTTTAACTGCTTTATGGAGATGTTTAAATTTTTTCTGCACGAGCACAAGCTGGTTGGAAATATTTGACACATGGTAATTACAGCAGAATGCATCTGAAAACAGCTATTGGTGCACACCACATGGTGTTTGTCAGCCTTGAATAAGGTGAGTGCCACTCAGGCAAAACAGAAAAGTTAGAAAAAACCTAAGTTATATGAGATCCTGATAAGGTGCAGTGCAGTACAGAGTCAGAAAACAAGAATTAAGAACTCAGGCTTGATTGTGTCATGGCAAATGCAGACTTACTCAAAAAAACCTAATTCCTCTGAACAGGATAAGGTGTCTTTTGGTAATTATAATGAATTTTCCTACCTTGAAATTTATCTTTCCTTGTTATACATGACAACAAGTGAAGGCTACAGCCAAAACCTGCCCACCAACTGAAATTTTAGGTTTAGGTATAAATAGCATTTCTTTCCATCTTCAGAGCACTGCAGAGTTTACATGCACTGAGAAACTTCATACCAGTGATCACATTTTCAAAACTACACAGGGCTCTTGAGAACCTCTGTTGGCTAATAATTTTTTTAAGAGCTGATCTGCAAAGATTAATCCCCCAAAACTGCTGAATCAGGAAGGGAGTTGACAGCAGGTCAAGAAAGAGATAGGTCCCCTTGATTCAGCACCTGTGAGACACATCTTTTTTTTTCTAGAGGCCTGCTGGCCTCAACTCTGATTTTATCTTAATAAATACAGCTCCTCAAGGCATCTAGCAAAGTTTTTATATATCCTTTCCCATTTTTTCTTTATACCTCTTGTTCACCTCCAGTATTCAACTTCCTTTCCTCCTGTCAAGTTTAGGTCTTTTTTGCCTGTTCTTCTCTTTTCAGCCTTTGAGTTTCTTACAAATGGAAACAGATCTTTCAACTCATGAAATTAAAACTCAGCTTCTGTGTACAGGAGTGTTATCACAGATTTTAAAACGACTTATTTTCTTATCCATCATGACACTGTCCTGCATGGTTCCACAAGTCTTGTAAACCTTCAGTCATATTCTTGCTCTAAATTCCAAGCATGGCAAATACTAATGGAAGGCGAATCCGTGAATCAAGATCTGAAGCCACAGCTTTACTACAGCTGACACCAATTCACAAAATTCCAGTGCAAAGCTGAAAGTTGCATATGGACTTTTACAGTTGTCACCCATGTAAGTATAGTAAAGTACTCCCAAAACACAAATTTAAAAGGCACAATCCTCTTTTAGTTGAAAAAATGGAGTTACCAGGAAGTCATCTGTTTTGTGCTCAGCAATACAATCCAGGAGAAACCAGACATCTGTTTATCTCCACAAATAAAAACACCCTTTCCCCCACACCCTCCAGTTCCTTGACATACTATTGCTGTTTGAAGGAGTCTGCAAACAGGCCTGGAATCCCATCATGACTGATGATTGTGCTGGTAAACTAAAGAGTAGGGAAAGTGTTCTTTGTGCACAACAGTTTCTGCTCTTGGCCTTTTCTTTTAAAGCTTTACACTTGCCAAGGTTTAAATTATCGATTCTGTTATTTCTGTGCTAGCACTTTAATTTAGCACCCCCCAAAATGACAATTATGATACTGTCATGACTGTTGTGGTCTCCATTGTGGCCTCCATTGTGGCCTTTCAGTCAGATTCTTTTCATTGGTTCATCATTCTTTACTCTATCGATTACTTCCGTCAACATCTTTCCTCCAGCTCATGCAGACCTGATGAGGACAGGTAGAACAAACACTGCAATGCAGAGTCAGCTGTTTGCTTGCAGATTTGAAAGGCAAAGCATTCCAGGAAGGCACACTGAGTGTTCAGCCAAGTGCATGAGCTTTGTCACTATATGATATAGAGAACACTCGAGTATCTCCCACCCTTTCTGATGAACATCTAACTCAAGCTAAACGTGTAGCTAAAACTCATCTCTAATTGCCCTCCTGATGTTTTGATATTTATATGCTGTGCCTCAGGTATTTAAGAGTTGCATGCTTTTGTCACACTCTGCTTCCTGAAAATTAATTATTTTAGAAAATAACAACTTGAAACCCTGTGTTCCTGGTGCATGAGTATTTCACTTACATGAGAAGGTAAGGCACATACAGAGGCTGAATTGGGCCCTCTGCACGTCTCTTTTCTGACACATTATCTTGTGTAACTAAGGCCCAAATCTGCTCCACTTCTGTTTCTTCTCCATTTGGCCACTACTGAGATGTAGATCCATAAATTCTATTACTTTTCCTAGGTACCTGTTTTTACATCAATTCCCAAGTCAAACTGAACCATCACCAGTGTTCATCCCATTGACTTATTACTAAATTACACCCTCTGTTCTAACCAGGCTGTCTTCTTGGCCTCCCAAAGCCTGGAGTAACTACCTGAAGTGTTCTTTAACTAAAACTCAAAAGTAAGTACTGCTAAAGTCATCCTCATAACGTGCCTCCAATCTCTTACTTTCATTTACTTATTTCTAAAGCATCACTGAAATTTTTTCCCTTAGGAAGCAATTTAGGAGACAGACTTTTCCTTGCACCTGGAATTCAATACATGCAGCTGAATCTCTTTGTTGAGTGATGCACCATCTTTTACCTCAGGAACACCACCTGACTGTGCCAGCAAGCTGCCCTTTCAGAAGCAAAGGTATTTGCTCCTGCAAATATCCTGGTTTTGGATATTTTGGATGCACCATCTTTTACCTCAGGAACACCACCTGACTGTGCCAGCAAGCTGCCCTTTCAGAAGCAAAGGTATTTGCTCCTGCTTTTGTTTGTTCCACTCAATCTGAACCACTGCAATGCCCTTTTTGCCAGCCTCCCTCAACACACAATTAACAGGTTGCAGCTGGTACCAAGCGCTGCTGCTGGGATTCTGACCGGCACCAGATGGAGTAAGTGTGCAATTCCACCTCTGTCTCCGCCATGCCTGTCAGATTTCACATTAGCTTCAAGGCGCTCTCCCTGACCTGTACAGCCCTTTAAAATCTTCCATCATGCTTTCTCACTGATGGGATAGTGTTTTATACTATTTCATGCTGGTCTGTTGTAGTACACTGGTAGCTAAGTGTTCATGCACCACAGAAGTGGGCATGATAGAAGAGTCTGAATAAAATATAAGAGGACAACAGCAGAGGAAAACATTCTCCTTTTTAATAAATCATTTGAAAGGATATTTTTAAAAAGGACTTTATATTAAAAATATGAAAAATAACACAAACAGTCGAGCATTGCCGACTTAGATAGTCTTTATTGTGCCTCACATCCTCAAACAACTTCAAACTAAAAAAAAAAAAAAAAAAAAAAAAAAGATATTCTAACTGAACCTGCATTATTCATATATATAAAAATTCAATTTGTTCTGGACTGTAGTTTGAATTTATATGGGTCTCTTTTTATTGTTGAAGCATTTCTACCATAAAGTTGAAGCATATCGTACAGTAGTAGAGTGCTACTTTCTGCACACCACTCTTTCCCTTTGAGTCCCTGGCTGAATGCCTCAGGGATGCTGCTGTCCAGCATGTGCCTAGGCAGGAGATTCATCCTTTCCCTTTCGAATCACTCAAATTTATCACTTGAATCATTAGGACACATGATGGAGGAAAAAACCCCATAGGTATCTCAAAACCAAAGTAGTTCAGCTATGAGACAACAGGGGTAAGAAGGTCCCAGTGGTTTCTGTTAACTCATGAAGTCTCTTTAAAGGTAGTCCAGCTAACTAGAGCCCACAGCGGTGTAGAAGCTGCCAAGTTCAGTAGGGCTAAAGCATCCTAGCTAAGGGTTTTCAGGGATTTTGAGACTACCCTACAGCGACAGTTTAAAAATGGATCCAGTTTTTTGGAACAATTAAACTCCCTTCAGCTTTGTTGAGGATTTGTGCTCAGCTATGAACCTTAGAAACTGGCCTGAGTTGTTTTCATTTTGGTTTTTATTTCAACCATGTAATGAAGACAAAGCAGCTGCCACAATTGTAGCAGCTGTCAGAGTGTTTCAGCAGCAGAAGACAATTGAGAACAACCTGGCCTGGGTTAGGACTAATGCTCCAGAAACTCAGGGGTGTACACAAAAATTACTGTGGCAATCATCCCTGACCCACTTGCTAACCCAGAGGAAGCATTTGCCAGGCCCAGAATGGCTTAAAGCACCAACATATTCTGCATGTAAGCATAACTCCATGCAGGTCCCCTTCAAAAGTAAACACTCCTTATTTCAGCCTTTTTGTTTCTTTAAATTAGCCAGTACAGTTAACTGCGCTACTATAGCAGTAGGAATCACTTGCTAATTATATTTACTATACCCCACAGAGCTCAGCTCACATACTAGAAAGTGCAGTTTGCTTCCATCTTCCCCTCACTGTATTTTTTAACTAGTAACTAGTGGTTTTAAGCGCCTTAGTAGCTCCAGTCTCTGTGCACACATAAACTGTGTTCACAATGACAACCAACATTTCAGAAGCAGCAAGAGAAAAGGGGTAACCCGGAGTTGTTACTGGGTAAAGCCACCAATGCAACACTCTATGCAGAGAACAGCATGGTACAGCACTGACCAAAAAAAAAGTCATCCTCAAAGAGCTGCAATGAAAATGTTCATCAGCTTTTCAAAAGCTGGGACAATCTGAATTAGCATGGAAATAAATCTTCTGTCCATGGACTGAATTGTTTCCTGTGCTTCATTACCTCGCTGTAGCTATGAGAACCTCCACCCATTTCACCACAAGTACCCCCCCATCCTGTACCTTTACCTTGCCTTCATGCTTCTATTTGCAACTGCATCTTCTTTCAACCTTCCTTCAGGAAAGTTTGCTTTTCACACACAGGTGGCTCTCTGCCTATCTTTATCTAGCAGGCTTTATTATCAGTAAAACCCAAAAAGACAAATTCATCCTTTGTGCTGATGCAATTGACTTGTCATCTACTTTTACAGCTAATTAGCTCTTTAGTAGATGATGGCGGATGTCAGAGGTCATCTGATAGCTGATCCCGCTAAACTGACCGTAAATATTTCTTTCCAATTGTACATGATTGCCTCTTAGTGCTACATTCTTGCTCAAATTAACACGGCACATTTAACCTACTTATTCAGAAGGAAGAGTATTAAGCCTGGATTTTAAAAAATTACAGTTTCATAAGGTACTAGCACTCAGAACCAAATCTTTCACTGAAGGCCTGACCTAGCAGGTGAGGGTGCCGGAGACATCTAATTAGATCCTGCTAACAGCAGTCCTGAGCCATGTTTTCTCTTGACATTTACAGCTCTCAGTATCAATATCTATGGACTACATACTGTGCCTTACAGGTATGTTGTTAACCAGTGTCTCTGCCCAAGGGATACCAACAGGACAGGGTACAAAATTAGAAGTCTGTACCTCAAAAGATTTGCAAAGTAATTGGTAGAACATTCCTGGGACCAACAAACAAGGAGCAGGGAGAACCACTCCCCTTTCACTGCAGGGCAGCTTGGGAAAAAAGTCTTTTTGGTTGCACAGCAAGAAAAAAACAAATCACTTGATACTTAGAGTTACCAGTAAAACAAATGACAGGTTTTATTGTCATTTTAAAAAAAGGTCCCTCTTCAGTTCATCAGAAGTTTCATAAAATTGAAGTTACTGAATCTAAAGAACCCAAACATGAACACAGTTTTAGGCAAAAACCCCCAAACATACAAAAATAAAATACTTAACTTGTAAAACAGACCACAGTAGTATCAATATTTTTCACCCAAGAAGTTTCCCATGTGTCTTTCTTACAGGATTTCAGCAATACCCAGCAAGGATGTAGTGAGTACCTCATTTAGGGCCCCTGCCTAGCACTTGGCACCTAGAGCAGGGTTTTGCTGCCTCTTCCCCCTGAGAGCAGACTTGTCCAGTCCCCTTCATTTCATTTGGATGCATTTTTCCAGAATTAAACACAATGGCTATAGTAAAAATATGTGCCTCAGGGGGGAAAGGGGAAGGAGCTGTCTGTGAGCTTGCAGCATGACTCCAAGAGGAGGCTCCAGAATTTTGACAGCTGGGAGCTTCCAAAAAAGCCTTGTTACCAGGAATAGCTGTGTTTCCTGAGAAACTTCCCTACACACATCTTTAACTGCAGCACCACAGGGGTTTCTACACAGCAACAAGCACTTGCAGGGAGCTGTTGGGGCAGCACTGCAGGGAGGCACCAGGGAGCACCCTCAGGCTACCCCTGAACAGCACAAGGGGACAAGGCAGGACCGGGGAGCCCCTGGAGACTGCTCAGGGTGGGCAAGCCTTGCTCCCACAAAAGTTGCCTCATCACAGCTGCATCCTGTTGCAAGAGGCTCCTCAGCCCAGCCCAGTCAAGGGGAGCTGTGAGCACAAAGAGCAGGGGATGGTACTGTGGCTCCACAAGCTGTGCTGAGCAGCAGCTTTCATTTAATCAAATGTTATCTCCAGAAACCACAGCTGCAGCTGAGGCCTCTAAGAAACACGGCTTCTCCTGGGAGTCCTTTCCCATGCTTCAGTGAGAACATCAGAATATTTGCCTGGGTGATGTGCCAGCAGTTTGGATTTGTACCCAGCATGTCAGCAAGTAGAAAGCTGCAGTCAGCAGGGTGAGGGAGAAGGACCTGCACTGTGCAATACTCAGCTCTCCACAATCCTCAAGAGCTCCCTCCTGGAAACTCTCCTGCTTACACTGCTTGGATAGTTTTAGTCTAATAAAAAACAGGTTCAAAAGAACATGATGGGTAAATAAATGCCAAATTACAGTCCTATATGCAAAAGTCAGAGGAGGGAACGCATGTAAGACGCTGCACAAGCTATGGGCTGCTGTTTCTAGCAGTTTGAGAGAGTCAGGTTCTTGACACAAAACCCCCTCTAGGTCCTGTTTTGTGCCACTGGATGACACATGCTCAACAAACCCAAACCATAACACATCAAGGCTTTTTGGGCCTTACCTAAATAGAGAAACTAGAAATTAGTTACATTTTCTATTACAAGGGATTATCAACCTTGTTTATAAGGTACTTAATAAAAGTATTTTAGTTTTCCATCAACACATAATAAAAAGACAGTTTGTCGTGTGGTTTTACCTTGTCTGGAGCTTCAGCAAATATTTACTGCTCCTTGGCTGATCAAAATAATTGCAAGGATTCCAACACAGAAGTTCAAGAATACAAGAAAAAATCTTTACAATATCGATAGACAACTGTCTTTTTTCCTAAGCTTGTAATCAAAACATCTCATCTTTGAGCACAGGGAATGCTTCACACCACCCTCATCCTAAGCAGCCTGAAACAAACCATGCAATTTTTCTGTGGCACACCATGAACTCAGAAGTTGGGGTGCTCACATTCCTTTCCTGTGATTCAACTTTAGATAAAGTGTCTTAGTTCAAGGACCTTGTCTTCCAACTGGCCCGGCCAAGAGAATTTCGCTGCTAGCCATCTAATTTTAAGGTACATTTCATATTTAATTCAAGACACCACTATTTGTTATTGTGTAGAGGTAGAGGGGGAGTTATAGATTATCTTGTGCAATGCTTTCTCATTTTTCAGCTACAGTCAAATACGGGACAAAATTCTGAACAGTCATTGATAATTTTTCCCTTAGCTTGATGATCCAGCTGCAGGGGAACATATAGATGGGAATGGGAAAAGGGCAGCTAATATTTCAAGAACATTTTGGAAACAACCTCACAATAGCATACTAGCAATGCATTGCTGGCTGCCAGTTAAACAGCTTTGGAAAACCTGTTATCAAGGATAAATTATCAAAATTTAATATTTAGGAAGTATAGGAGTGTTATTTCTGTCACTTACTAGAAGAACAAGCTTAAGCACAAGTTTTTAGCTTCAAATGCCATGCAGCCAGAACATCCACTGTTTTATACAAGTACTTCTTTAATATTAGATATTTCTGGCATTCACAGCTGTCTTCACTGGCAATTGCTTGAAAATCATTTTGCTATTCTTTCTGTATTAAGAAATCAATGCCCCTTTTTTATCATTTATCTATCCAAAGATCTTCCTAATTTATTATCAGTTCATTAATGTACTGCCTACTACCTTTCAAGATCATTAAAGAAGTTAAATAATATCTTAAACCTTCTTCCTCAGCATTTTGTCCCTCAGAGCTGTATTGCATATATGTGATTAAATTCACCTTACTGTTTCAAGTCTGGTCACCCCTCACCTCTCCTCATTTTTTTTAAGGGGAAAAGATTTGAATTTCCAACCTTATAATTTTAAGTGTAACTAATAATTTCTTCTAGAGATCAGTCATCCTCTATTTATCAAGCCTTATGTCTTCCCTTCCTTTCAAGCAGAACTATCTTAGGTATTTCTAAGACTCCACCAGGATGGATGCCAGAGCCTCTCCAAGCTAAGTTTCCCTGGTTACTTTTGTGTTCTGCTCCAGTAGCCATGTGGGAAAAACAAAACGGTGCCTGTCAATAGAATCATCTGTCTACAGAGGGGACCCAGCTGTCTTCCCTGATCTTCACTGGACCCTGTGTACCTCACTCTCCTGCATCTCCTGTCCTCAGCCAGGCGAAGGAATTCTCACCTGGACCAGGTACCTCAGAGATGCTCACTCTGTGTTGGTCCCCTATGCCAGTTGAGCCAGTGGATCTATTTCTCCGTTTCAGTGTGGTGATTAGCATGAGATGCACTTGCTTCTCACACATCTCTGTGCCAATAATATATACTTACTGTTTCTACTGTTAAGGGGTTTTTCTTTCTGATGGTAAGGAGCATCAGTTTTGAGCTGTGCTGATGCCCAAGTAATTTCTGCTTTTTCCGCATTCCTGAGGCTGCCTTTCCAAGCTGAGTTTGTCATTCCTAAACAGGAATATTTCTGAGTGCAATCCTGAACCCAAGAAAGCCTCCTTGCTTTGTGTCAGCAACACTTTCACTCAGTCAAGGGATGGAGGCTCTGCCTTAAATTAGGAATGACTTCAATGAGGAATGATATGCCAATTCCATCAGCTATGGATAGCCTATATTAGTTTATCACTAGTAAACTACAGCAGTATGACTGTCACATCTGATTAAGAAGATATTTCATCTAACTTAATTTACACACCGCAGGTCTAACTTCTTCTCCCATTTTCTTTCCAGTCATTCAATGATCTGGGAACTCTCTCTGCACACAGTCCATCCCAGCTCACCAGTAAAGTCCATTATAACACATCAGGCTATTCTCTGACGTGTCTCAGAATAAAGTTACAACTTAATGCCAAGCACAAGATTAAATGCTCAGCTCAAAGAATCGGATTCAGTCAGTGTTCAAAGGAGAGTGCCTTAGTGAATGAGATGCAGCAAAGCCAAAGACACCTTTCCAAGAGCTGGCTGCTGCCAGGACAGTATGCCAGTTTGCTGAACAATACAAATGCCCTGCTCTCATTTCCACCCTGTAACACACCATCTGTTTTTACTGCTTCTCCCTATCTGGCAGGCCAGACAGCAGGAAAACCCACAAAGTCGTGTTCTGACAAACAAACCTCAGCAATCCTCAGTTCTAACTCGCCAGCTGTCTGGCAGAGATAAAACGGAACAGTTGTGAAGCACGTCAGATGGAGGTGAAGGCTCAGAGAAGTTACTCTCTCAACTGGAAGGGACTTGGTTTCAGATTAAGTAAAACAACTCCTGTTGATCCAAACAGCAGGAGGGCTGTGTTAGCTACTTTAACAGTTAGAGATAACTGTCCCAGTCCTGGGGAGATGACTTAGACTTGTCCTACCTTTCCAAAGAGCAGAGCAGAGTAACATTTACAGAAAGTACTTCCCATGCTAGGCACTGATCCTGTATCTCTCAAGACAAATGCCAAGGCTTAGGCTTCAGTAACTCAGGGTAAGGCAGAAGCCAAGGCTTACTGAGAACTAAAAGCAGCAACGAGCAGCCACGGCAGAGGACTGGCTCTACAAGCAGGTGTTGGGAATGTCACTCTGAGCTGAAAGAAATACTCTATTTAAGATTAGTTACTACTTCAATTAAATGAGGTCAAGGACCACACAGTAGCAGTCAAGATGCCAAACTATGTCACTTCCTTTAGTGCTCTCCAGCTTTTTTTTTTTTTTTAACAATACTTGGCCAGACAAATGTATATCATTAACTAATTGGTATGATGTATTCCTTTAACTCTCCAGCTTCTGTGCTTGGCAGAGTATTCATAGTATTACAGACACTTACAAGAGCAGCAACTTGGATCTAAACATAATTTAGAGATTTATAACTGGATTAAAAACCTTATCAGTGGTGGATTTGTGAACTGTGATGTGATTTTTTTTTAAGGTAGGCAAACCTTATTTTCACATTTCAGTTACATCATTCACACACACTGAAGTTATAGTACCTTATACAAACTGAGGACTCCAGTGAGGCAGAGTTCCTCATTGCCCACTGAAGATTGGCAAGCACACATTTCTGCATGGGAGTTGTCCAGGGAAGGGGTTGGAATACAGTTGCTGGATACATTTCACTGTTCTTCCAAGAGTCATCTGTTACTCAGCTACCCTAATGCACCCAAACCAATTAATCTCACCTCACAGTGGTTAAGGACTGGCTCCACCTGCCTGTCTGCCCTGAGTGCCATGCCTAGTGTTTACCTTTTGCCTTAAAGGAGTACAGTTTGCTCTTAAAGAAGAGGACATCACCCTTCTGTGTGCGTCTTGGTGCAGATATCTGAGGTTTTCAACTGTTGCCAGCATCAAAGGGTATTTTTCATGTCAGCCTCCTATGAATTCCCTAACAGGTCATCTATTATGAAGCACACATTGCTTGTTCTGGGTTTCATATGCAGCAGTTACACTTAAAATAGACAAAGGCTGCCAAAGACAGATTTTCCATCCTCTGCCTTTCCATCAGCTTGCTGATGCCTAGTGTCAAACTTGCAGTTCTGGCCTGCTTGCTCCACATCTGCTGTGCATCCATTTTGAAAGCCAGAGATGGCACAGGCAAGATCAACAGAGGTTATGATGGGATGAGAGCAGCTATGAACACTAGACTGCTTTTACTACTGTGTAACCCAATATATGGGGGCTAAAACCAATGGGATTTGACTGAAAATCTGGGCAGCTCCTAGAAATAGCAGGCAAGATGTTCCCAGACACACGGATGGGTACAAGGAAAACAGCGGAGCAAACAGTTTGTCTGTTTAGGATTAATTTAGTTCCTTCATTGTTTCTTAATACAACTTTTTTTGTCAGCTATCAAGCTCTCATTCTACAAGCCCCTGCTTTGAGCTGCAGTGCTGCCTAGGTGTTGCTAGCAAGCCTCCTTTATTTATTTTGGGTTTTGCTGGGTTTTTTTAAGCAGCATAGTAGAACGAGCTATGCTTTCTTCATGTCACAGGCCTCCTGGGCTGATTTTGTACACACAGAAAAAGAAGCTTCTGGCATTTTTCACATTTCAACCAGCAGTGGCTTGGCTGCATTATCAAAGCAGGGCTGGCAGACACACAGAGCAGAGCATCCAAGACCCACCGCAGACGCTGCCTGCACAGATGAACTCATAGCACAGATACTGCTGGGCCACAGCAAGGAGGCCAGGGGAAAAATAAAAACCAATGGAGACGGAGCTGAGCCACGGCTGTAAAGAATCTGCTTTTCTTAGCAGGTGCTTTAAGCTCCAACATCTGCTGACCATATAAATCAAAGAAGCCCCTACAACTATTTACGCAAACGAATGACGTGAACATATAAATACACTCTAAGGTTTTTTCCCTATTACTATTCTTGGCATTGAACCCACAGAGAAGGTTCAGAAACTTTTTGTCAGCTAGAAAGGTTCTGATAAGAAAAATACCTAATCAACAGGTGTGTGGCTTGTGGAGGAATTCTCAAAGGTTTTTTTGAATTAAAGATTCAATAAGACTACCTCAGGTATTTTAGAATAGGGCTCCTTCCTACTTTTAGCTCTATTGTATATTCAGCTTCCACAACTGAGTCCTAATTTAATTCAAATGAAGTATTACCAACTTCATTTAAAAGAGGATTTTTCTTCTATTTATCATGGAACTCATTAAAAAGAAAGCAAAGCTTTCAAAACACTCCAAAAATCTCCAGCTGAACTTCCTCAGCTGTCAGGTATGACAGTGTCACATAGTTGAATTGTCACCTAATTATAAAATGCAAGAAAGTCCTTAAAAAATTGGTATTCTATTTTACACCCATTCACTTATCCCCCTCTATTACAGCAATGAGCTCCTCACACCTTGAGGAGCTGCCCTTTTTGGCACACCCTTACGGAATATCTTTTTCTTGTTTGGAAGGTTTCATGCTTTAATCATTATCCGAGAAAAAAAAAAAGTCTGTTGACCCTGTACATATGTCTCTAATAGAAAAAAAAAAAAGAAAAAAGAAAAAGAGGTATTTCATTCTTTTAATTTCTAAATTATGTGAAAGCCATAACTAAGCTAAGCTAAAGAAGTGTTCTTTGATAATGTTGAATGATGATTAATTCACAGCATTCTCCTTTTCCCCCTGCCCTGGTACACATCTTGTGTACATCACAGAGCCTTTCTGCTGACACGGCTTGAGACAAAGCCCTTTCTAGTCCTCTCTGGCACAAAAAGCTGGAGTGTCTGCTTGGTGTCTGGCACAAAACGTGTCTTGCCCCATCTGATATTCACAAAGCCAGAACACAATCCCTATTTTCTGCTGGGCTTGTTTCTCTGAGACATAAGGCTACACAAACTGCATGTCCAAACCAAAAGGCTGCAGTGAGCTATTCACTCACGCATCACAGCCAGTCCAGGAAGCTCCTCCAAGCTCACAGCCTGCCTGCTGTTCCCTCACACTGTCAGTCCCACCGAGCAGCAGCTTCTGGGCTGACATGGAGAGCCTGGGCCTGCTCCCGCTGCTCAGCCCAGCCACAGCAGCTGGGTGGAATTAGCGTGAAGGAGAGGAGGTCATCCTTTGTACCTGAGCCTCCTTCTGCTGGTGCTCACACAGCCGTATTTCAAGGCAAGGGGAACCTGCATCATGGTGAATTCTGAAAATTCCCCTCCACTCCCCAGGGAAAAAAAAAAATCAGCCTGCCGAAACAGAATATGAGCTTCAGAAGGGCTTTGAGTTTCACTGAATGCTTGTTTTAGACACATATACAAGTGACATCCTACAGGCCCTTCCCAACACAGACAGTGCCAGATATCCCTTCTCTGCCACTCCACTCTCAGAGGATATGAAGTCGACAAGCAGTCCCACTTGGCTCCCTGTGACTCCATCATGTGGAGCAGTTCCTATCAGCTGATCAGCCCTGTGATGTGTCCTCGTACTTGGTAGGCAAGTTAATTTTTCTAGTGCCTCCTTACTCTCCTTTCAGAAACACAAAGAGACGAGGCATCTAAAATCCAAAGACCACATATGAAGGCTGCTCTCTTTTAGCACTATCTTAAGAGTGGGGACCACATGCATTTTAGTTGATTCCAAAAGAATTTCTGTTCCCTGATGAAGATTTCATATAATGTGGAAAATCATCCAGGGCCAGCTCCTTCTGTCCATGGTGATTACCTCTCTTTACAGGAACACTCAGACAGACGCCCAGCAAGTACATCAGTCATCTTCCAAAGCAAGCTTTTCCAGGGCAAGAGACCTGGCAAACAGGAGTTTCCTGCTCCCTGCTATCACTGGATGCCAGAACTACTACTACAGAGATACACCCATGGCCTGGCATGAAGTTCCCCCTCCTCTTGAATGAGAAACTGCACAGCTTACAGGCAGGGTCTGTCAATCAGGATCCTGAGCCCACGATGCTTTCTGGTCTGTTTTGCAGACAGAAAAATCCCACATCACTTTTCATCAGCGTTTTTTCAAATTAATAGCCTAATACATTGGAGCTACGGGTTAAACTCTAAGTGTCGAATGTTTTCCTCGTTGTATCCTGTCACTGATGAGATACAATCTGTGCAGTCACTTGGAATGCCTAAGAACCCGCTGCAGAAAATGCTCTGTTATGCTGTCAAGAGTAATGGCTGAGTATTGAAAAATAACTGCATGCAGCCATCTACTCACAGAAGAGATATTATAGACAGATACAATCATATTTATTAAAGCTCATCCATCCAAAGCAGTGCAACATATCACTTGGCCACTAGAGAACAGATGCTGAGCATTTTAATAAAAAGAATTAGGACTTCTGTGAAAGGTGGTCCAAGTTGAAAACGTTCATGGACCTCAAAAAACCCCAAACAACAAAAAAATCACTTCTCTGTAGAAAATACAAGCGAGTCTAGAATGCACCCTCATAATTCATGTGAACAAAAGGTATATTTGGAGCAAAGTAGAAAACTACCACCTAAGAGCAGTAAAAACATGCCATAGAAAATACACTAACACAGAAAAATTTTATCAGACTTGATTTGCTTTCCCAGCTTTGAGCTCTTCTACACAGTATTCTTTCATTCTTACCCTATTTACTCATTCTAATACAGCAAGTGATCTGAAAAAAAATCAATGAGAACATTCCAAGAATAAAGTAAATAATGAAAAATAATGACTGTCTATCCCTAAAAGACTAATTCCTTTTATCTTAGTCAGACCTCACCAAAATATCATTTAACCAAAAAATTATAATAATGATTGATATTGAATCATTATCGGCCTGGATTTAACATAGGCCATTTTGCAATATATCAGAGCAATAAGTAGCATTAGAAGACTGTAGAACAGAGGTAAGTATTTAAATGGTACGTGATAGCTTTATAAAACAAGTGATAGGGCTGGGAAAAAAAAGTAAATCCTTGCAGGAACTAATAAGCTCCCGTCTGCACAGTGGAGTTCACAAAATGGCAATACTGTATCATTAGGCTGGCACAGCAGCTGAATCCCTAATACACCACAGCAGAGCCTGTGCAGGACCAAGTCTGGAGTCACGGACTGCTGCGTCCTGCTGGGGAGTGCTGGGAGGCTCTTGGCCCTTGCACAGGGCAGGGGTGGCCGTGGGTTGCTGGAGTGACACAACACACAGACTCGTGTGGCTTGGCATCCCCAAGTGGATTGCAGGTGCCCATTTCATTCAGAGCTTCTCTGCACCTCTGCCATAAGGAAGTGAATAATGCTGCACAGATTTAGGAGGAGATTAATTTCCTTCAGAATGAGGGAAAATAATAACTCCCTGTTTACCATAGATGGGAACTCTCTTCCATTTTCATATCTTGGCGATGCCCAGATTCTTGGCAGTTCTCTGAGTGCTTAGAGGAGGAGTCAGGAAATCCGTACTCCATGTTTGTAACCTCTCTGCAACGACTGTGATCACTGCTTTTACCCTCAGCTTTCTTCCACCCATCCCGGGACCTCTTTCTCTGTCATCTGGATTTTTATTTGCCCTGCCAGCTTTCAGGCATGGCAAGAGCCTCCCCTGCCTGCTCTTCAGATTTCAGCACTGAGCAAGTCCAAGCCCCAAGCACTGCACGTGTTTCCAGTCTCTTCTGCACCCTGCTGAGCAGCATGAACACCACTAGGACAGGCAATTGTTCCTGAGCTGCCAAAATTAAGCCATGATTCCCACACAGGATCTATCACTGGAGCCAAAGCAATAGCACGACTATGCCTGTATATCACATAGGCTGCTGTCGAGGAGTAATGTGCTTCAGGCCTTGGTCTGCTGTAATAAAACCCCAACTACTAGCAAAACAAATAATTAACCATAGCAAAGTGCCTGTATTATCAGAGTCCTGAGCAAACAAGGGCTAACAGAGATATTGCCTCCAAAACAAACGAGGTCAGATTACATACTGAAAGGTTAGAACATAAAAGTATGGTCCAGCAATTCTGAAGGTAAACTATTTAGGAATATCAGCATAAAATACAGCCTTTAGTCTGAGGGAAGAACTACTTCCTTGTGAAAAAAAAAAGCGCAGCTCATCGGTTAAAGGAGAAAACATGTCTCAGGCCAGATATGGATGAATAGAAAACAGAAATTCCAAAAGTTCAAAAAATAGTTACATAGAGAAATACACACATTAGACAGCCTTCTGCTAGCATACAAAAACCTAAAATTAGAACACATTTATGTAACTGAATTCTACTTTCCCTCCTCAAACCAGCCCAGCTAGTTTGGCCAGCTAGGATGTCATTCCTGGCTGCAAAAACAGCCTGCAGAGATCAAACTGGGTCCCAACCTGACCCCAGCAGTTCAGGTGAAAACATACATCCATCTCCACTTTGGAAGAGATCACAAGACATTAAACAAGGATCTAGATGCAGATGCAGCCTTCAAGTACCTTTTGGACAGGTGTCCTTAACCCCTTTTCTACTGTGGTTACTGCAAAGCCAGTTCAGAGCATAAACAGAAGGAATGGTCTCAGGAGCAGGGGTTTATAACACAGAGCATCTCCAGAACAGTCTGTGGTGGTGCCCAGCACTGCAGGGTCACAGTCAGGAGACAGCCACTTCTACACAGCAAGCACCTAAATCACCATGAGAAAAAGAGGCAATGGGCTTTTTAAACACTCATGAGAAACATGACAATTTCTTAAGAGGTCATATCAGTGGATGTTAAAGTATTTTGCCTACCTCGTGACATGCCCAGAAGGCCTGTCCTGATCTGGATCCAATCCAAAAGAAATTTTGCCAGTGTCTGGTGCCATATGGACTCACAGTTGTTTCTCCCACCTCATAAAGTTTGCAATATGAGTTCAGATATAGAAAGAACTCTCCTGAGAGAAAGGTGGGAAGGCAAAATCCTCCTGAAAAAAATTCAAATGGACAGAAAACCCATCAAAACAAGCTGCCTGGGCAGAGTTAATTTAGTTAAAAGGTATCAAGGCCACACTATTAGCTACAGCTCATTACTACAGCATGAAAGCATGTTGTTTGGCCATCAGTTTCCTGTTTCTGACACCATTTCCTTGAATGACCTTGGTCAAGTCACTTAATACTTGTTCACAAGCTTCCTATCCTTAAATTATGTATACGGGCCTTCTCCCATAGCCACCAGACCTACTAAGGATACAATCTCCTTAGAAAAGCAGGCACCTCTGATCATGTAAGCAAGAAGTCCTAGATTTTGTTCACCTTCGCTAGTCTTTAACACAATTTTTAATAGAGCCTCAAGCAGTTAAGACCAAATGCTACCACTGGTTTCATCCTCAAAACTAAGCATTCAGCTAAACTACAAGATTAAGAAAAAGGAACTGCCCCAAGTTTAAGGTTTGCTTAGACTGGCCAAACAAAGGAAGGAGCTTTTGGTAGCTTAGGAAAGAATCCCAAAATCTAAAATAATTCCTGAGAAAATCTAAGATAAATTATACAGTTTCCATTCATATCTCTCAGAGAAAAAAGAAAAATTAATAGGAGAAAGTGACTGCATTTCTTTGTCCCTCAATTCCTGTCCGGATCAAAGAATTACACAGGGTAGCAAGGCAGGGAGAGCTACCTGGCTGCCATCAGTAGTGTCTGTGCAGTCCTCACAGCCTGCAGGTCCCAGACTCCACCATATTCATGAAGACCTGGGGTGCCTACTCCACTCCAGTGCCCTTGGACAAATGCTCCCCGTTTCCTACCTTTGAACCCATGTCTTTCCCACTCCTCATCCCAGGGCCTGCAAGGGAGCACCTCTGCTCATTCACAGCTCTAGTCCTTTGAAGTGCCATTGATATTCAAGCCTTGGGGAGCCTTCTGAATCGCAATGGCACCCTCAAACACAACCCAGTCCACACTACAAATAAACTTGCTCTGGTGAACCGGCTAGTGGCTTCAGTGTGCTAACGTCAGCCTACCTCTGAAAAGAGGGCTCAGCAGCACAGGCATTGCAAAGGAAAATAAAATCCTCAGCATGGAGCCCCAGAGAAGAAAAACAGTGAGATATTTAAACCTAACCATTTCTTTTTGAATACATGGGTGTTCTTTATGGAGGGAATTTCCCCCTCCCCCGCTCCCCACCAGAAGTGTCCAAAGTGTTACTCACTTTATTTACAGAGCTTTGATGTGAGCCTCCAAATTTTTAGTTCAGCTTTTAAGAATGTGAGGGTCAACTGATTTTCTTTCTGGGGAAATTAGACTAAATTTCATACCACCATTTATTCCAAACAAGGAAATACATGGAGGAATCCTACTTTAATTCAACAGCAGTGTTTAAAATTTGAGTTTAAAAATCACTGCACCAGCACACATACTTTCCCCAGTCATTTTTACATGCAGAACATGTTTGGTCAGTGCAAATGGGCAACATTACAAGATCTATTTGTGCTCAGTGGTCCAAAGAAAATGACATCTCTCCTGGACAGAAGTTGGGATCACCACTTTGCAGTGGGAGAGGGCTGCCTGTGCAAAAATAGCAAGTCAAGAAATAACTGGAGTCCTTGAAAAAAGTCAAGCTTGACTTTCAAGTTGTGCCCTCTGAAGTAATGTCTCCTGCTGAGAGGCCACTGCTGGAACTGGAACCATGCTGATCTGAGCAGGTTTTCCACCCACAGGTAGGGCTGCTTCTACATGATGGATTCCCACCCTTCAGGTAACAGTAATTGCTCTGAACTGCATCAAGTACATGCTCATAGGCCCTGGCATTTCCATTTATTTATTTTGATTTACTGACTTCATTGGCTGGTGCCTGAGCCATTTTTTTCCCATGGCTACAGCAGCCTCTCAAGTATGAAGTCTTTCAGTGAGAGAACAATTTTAACGGCACGTTGAGTGCTCATTTGTAAAAGCAATCTTAGTCTCATTAAAACTTTCAGCAGTTATATCATCCAGAAAGCTCATAGCAATCATGACAACAAATTGTCTAATAGGAACAGCAAGAGGATCTCTCGTACCTGAGCTGGATGGATTCTAGCTAAAATCAGTCACGGACAAAGACAAAAGACTCTGCATCTACTGGGATTTGAAAGAACAAATGTCTCTGACCCTGGAGTCAGATGAACCATTAAAACACAGCTACAAATCTAGGAGCTGACTGCAGAACATTCCTGACTTCAAATCTTCCTTCCTGTTGGGAAGCGTTGGAAATGGTCAAACACAACAGGCTTTGTAAAACATATCAACATAGCATGGGGGAGCGCTGCCTACAACCATTTCATGTTCCCTAATACCTCATCCCTGAGCTCATGCCTGCAGAGGCATCCCACACACAGCTCTGTGCTGGATTCTTCTTCCTCCCAAAACCTGGAAGGGAAAGGGAACTGCCAGAGTTCATGCCCTCAGATGCTGAGGTTTTACTTGAAGCACATTCACCAGCAGAATGTCTGTACTTCTTTACCTGACCACAGGTAAAAACACACACAGAGCAATCCTTTATATTGTAAGCACAGTTATAACATGTACAAATCTAAGGCCAACTGCTCTTGAACTGGAAAAGTAAAAGGTATTCCTTTCTCTGCTAGTTCATCTTGGGCAAGCATTGCCTTGAAGCTGAAGTGGCTTGGACATTCCCAGCAACAAAACCATTTAGGCAGAGTTCATTCCTATGCCTGCCTTCCAATTTTCTGTTTGTTTTCAATTGATCAGTGCTGAATATTGTCATCAGATCAGTTGCTGCCCTGCTCTTTGGGAGGGAGACAGACACCGAGAAGGCCATTGAGGGATTCACTAGAACCAAGAGAGTCCCATGTGCATTACAAGCAGCTTGCTGCATTAAACTGAACTCACCTCTGGTATTTAGGTCACCCTTGAGTAATAAAGAAGCAATCAAGTACACCAAATGAGGGCTACATGGAGGCAAAGCAGTCCTTACTTATAATAACAGAGCATTTCTTACTTTACTCACTCGACAGAGAAACAATATCCACTTCAAGCTGTGAAAGAGACATCAAGCTGGTCCCTGCCCCAGCAAATGTGCTTAAGCAGCATTAAAATAATCAAGTAATACAGTTTTAACTATGACATGGTTTCAGTGCATCTGGCATCCCACTGGACTTAAGCTGCAACAACACGAGCCAGCACTTCAGATGTCTTCATCTATACTTAACTAAGTGCGAGAGTGAGCTCACCCAAAGGGCCCAAGGTCACTCTGCATTTGTTCTAAGCACAGTAAAACGGGGTCAGATGCTTGGCTTAAAGACAACAGCTAAGATGTCTAATTCTCACCTTTTCCTCTACCTATTTGTGAGAGAAAACTTAAATATGGATAACTTTCTGGGTGTAGAATTCCCAACTTCATGTCTATGAAGTACAATGTTCTTTTGATAAATATTTGATATTCACCTAGTTTCTAAAATATGCTTATTTTATGACATTTTCTTTATTCATATTAAATTCTTACATGTAACCTCATGTAACATGGAATTCCATGTAACAGCACTGTGAATCACTAACAGGTATAGAAAATTAAACTGACAACACTTGGATACTTATACACAAGGTACAGTGTCACAGTAAAACTCAGTTTAGCACCTAATCCATGCCACTCTTTTAGAGTGTACATATATATATATAAATAATTATAATTATATATATTATGTATACATATAATACATATACACAGAGTTTACTACACATGTTTCTAGCATTACAAAGAGTTATCCATCTCACACCTGTCCCCAAGAAAGAATTTCAGGCCTTGGAACCTGCAAAACCTTTTGTGTATATTTACTAAGCCAGAGAATATGTTGTACATTCACCAAGTATCCCTGTGAAGAGTAGTGAGTAATTTGCTAAGCTCTTTGCTGTAGCATTGACCATCTAGAAGTACAAGGCTTATACTGAGAAGGAAGTAGTTCACATGCTTTAAAATGCATCTGTATTTTCTCTTCCCATGCCTAAAAGGAAGAATTATCTCTTGTACCAAACCATGACATCTTTTAGAGTCAGAACAGCACTTAGTACAAAAAAAAAACCAAAAAAACAAAAAAAACAAACAACTGATATACTTTTGGCTTTGGATGCAATTATCATGCAAGCCTACAATTAAAAGAGATCCTAACATTATATACAACCTTTTCCAACTTCCAGAGAAACCCCAGGATCTTGATCTTCCCTTGTATAGATACACTTGTGAATTCTTAGCTTCAATATTAGAGTTGATTTAGTTATTCTATTCAATATCCAAGGATATTTTCTCAATTCCTTTGAAGCTAGTAGATGCAAAATTTTTTGCATGAATTAAACAGTGACCAATAGTTTCTGTCAGCTTATGAATAGGATTTTACAGTAACTAAAAAGGCTCAAAACCATATTCCCTTGTAGAACTTAAAATGTGGAGGAAATAATGATCAATAATAAAGCCAATGTAAAATTAATTCTTCTAGCAAACACTTCATTTATGACAAGGCCTGGGCAAATAATTAACATGACTGTTTGTGAAAAGTCTCTGTTAAAAATTGGAAAGACATTAAAAAAGCAAATCTAGTTTGTTCTGTTGAAAAACACTGAGTAAGCTGGACAACCTAGACAAGATGAGTTAAGGAAGTAAACAAGTAGGTTCCTCAGAAACACCAACTTAGAGAGTGGAAAGAGGCACAGAGCTTTCCCAAAGGCGCATTACAGCAGGAAGGAAGCTTTTATGGTGTATCACCTTCAGGGACATCATCCTGGATACACTTCTCAATATAGGAATTTTGCCACGGACACGAATAGAACCAGGATAATCTCCCTAATGCCTGAGGTCCTTTGGAATTAGGTTTCACTTAAGAGAACAAACAACAATACCACCACTTGCGTTTCCTTGCGAACAGCAAGAAAAACAAGCAAACAAGCCAAGGAACAGCAAATACAGCTCCAGTTAGACAAAAGCAGGTGCCTAAATTCTGCATGTGTTAAGTATTTCCTCTTAATGTGCTTTTTCAGGACATACTGGTAAGCTTCGCGATTTCAAATAAGGCACACTAATGTCATTCACAATTAATTTTCATTTTCACATTGCTACTAATCCAGTGAAGGCATTCGGGGCCCTGATCTCATAGAGATTTAAGCATGTGCTTAACTTGAAGCACTCAAACTTTCTCCCTGACTTCTGGTGAATTATGTCCAATGATGTAAGTATGTTAGTTGGCTGTTTCACAGGAAAGCAATAAAGATAAATTCATTAATATTTGTCTACAGCAGTGAGAGTTGCCACAAAGAACAACAGCAGGAAATTATTAAATGCATATTTATTGCAAGGTTTACATAACCCCTGGCACTGAGCCATCACTACAGGAAGAAATATTGCGAAGTTGTTTCACACTTTGTGCATGGTTCATGCTGTGCACTGAAGCTGGTAATATCTGGAAGAAATAAACATGTGTTTATATAATTGAAACCCACATAAAAATATCCTCACACAAATACACACACACACATTCCCAGAGTATGTGATTTAAATAGGTTACCTTAAATATGGTATTTCTCAACTTCTGCGAGCTTGACTTTGAACCTTGGACTATTGCTTTGATTAAAAGGCTTTGGGGTTTGCTTGTTTTTCCTTCCCTCCTGTGCTGTCTATTAGGTTATACATTTACCTCTGTAAAGCTAGTGTATTTGCAGTAAACCATGTGCAGTTACCTAAGTCTTCAACCTTGCTTCAGCATTAAATCATCCAGAAAAGCAATTTATTGCTTCATATATTCCAACACCATGAACAATATCCATTAAATCTCCATCTCATATAGTGACCACATTGCTTTATGTTTGGATTGCAGTCTCAATATCACAGCCTCTCCCAGACAGTGGATTACCCTCTCCATGCCAACGTGAGGCTCACTACAGAATCCTGTGGCACCCAAATTCCCAAGATATGCTATGTATTCTCCCATCTGTGAGAAAACAGTCTCCAGTTTACGTATTTCTCTGTGGGAGGGAGTAAACATTGAACCCAAGTCAGTACTTGCTCTGGGAGCAGAGGAACCACCAAATTGTTCCTTCAAAATGACAACATAACCATCTCAGAAGTTGCAATAACATCTCAGTGCTAAATCCCATATGGAACATGAATTGAAAGTCTCATAAATGTACCACATAAAATCAATTACAATGTCAGAAGCATTTAACTTGTTTTTTTCCCTTGAGCCTGCACATCTTGTTGAAATAAGAGCCTTTCAGTCCACTTTTAGCCAAATCTGAGTCTAATGGATATTGCTTTTTAAGACACTAAAATCACTTTTATTTCTTTCCCTGACTGTGTAGAGCAGGCTCTCATTAATGTACTGTGATTATTTTTTAGACTTTCTTCCTCCAAAACCATTGGAAACACCAATTCAGCAATTCTAGCCTTTGGTGCCTGCAGTGCAGAAAGGATTTACAATAAGAAATGACTATTACATGCTCAGTGAGATAATTTTTGGCCAGTGGTTAGAAAAATCTGCCAAGAAATCTGCCACTACCAGTGGCTTAAAAAGGTTAGTGAAACCAGTTTCTATTTCTGCAGCAGCTTCCATGAGATTTATCGCACCTTTTTACCTAGAGTGTGACACTTGGATTAGACAGGCCAGCAAAACTCTAGGAAAAAAGCTATTATGCAACAGGTATTCTGAGGACATTTCTTCATGGGCAATTGCAGCACATTGAGAGTCAGGGTGTCCCATCTTCCCAAAAAGAGGTCATAAATCTCAGCTTAGGTGACTACCACCTTGGGCATTTCAGGCAGCTTTTTCAACCTTGGAGGTTTGGGCAACCTGCCAGTAATGAAGATGTATTAATGCTTAATGCAGCTTAATGTAATAGGTGTCATGTTCATAATTTACAGAAGCTCTTTCTAAAGCATTAAATTCATTTATACTCCTTAAAAGCTACTCAATCCTCAGGGCTAAGTTAGTTTGGTTGGTGGGAGGTGGCTCTTTTTTAGGATCAAATGATATATAAATTGTTAACATATCCAAACTCATCCATTAGTGCATGTGAAAGCAATAAATGTGCCAAAGTAGCAATAACATGATCGAGGAAAGTCATTGTGGTCATTAGGGCTGAAAGGGTTTCATTTATGGCACCAAAGAGAATGAAGGCTGTAAAATAAACCTCAGGAGTCCTGGTGACCAGAAGGCTTGCCTTATTTTGTTAGAATAGAAAACATCATCTTTTGTTTCATAAATGGTTACATATTATATCATCAGATTCATCGTCACTTCTGCCACCATACTCTCCTCAGATTTAGAAATTCATATAGGGTTCAAACAGTACAAAAGAGTCAGGCACCAAAATGCCTGGGCCTTTGCACAGGAACTCAGAGATACCCTGGAATGTTTGCAGCCACCTGGAAGGGCGGGAGGAGATCAGCTGTTAGGAACTTGCTAAGCTCTGGGATGCGCTTGCTTGGCAGCAGAGCTCTTGCTGATGTAAGGAAAAGTTTGTGCTGTTTTCAGACTGAGGCCTGAGTGGCCACAACACATTCCTCACTCGGGACCCTCCCTGACACTCCATTCCTTGGAGTCTGCCTCCCTCAAAGGAATGCAACGCTGCTAGAGCAGGCACAGAGCACTGTGAGTACAGAGGAGCATGGGGCAAGAAGGACTTCTTGCCTTCTGTGTGCCAGTAACAGAAAGCAGGCCCTGGCACTGGAGATGTCTCTGTGCTGCTAACAAGTGAGCCAGACTCCACAGTTATCAAAACAGACCAATCTTCCCTTGGCGACAGCTGAAGCTTAGCCCAATTTGAACCAGCGGCAAAACTCCTCTGGGAACCCAGGATTTGACATATTAGATCACTAAAGAGCTGTAAAACCCGTACTTGCAATACTGTAGTTACAGTCCCCCTAGTGTCGGAATCTCAGCAATTTACCACATCCCAAATTACAGCACTACCTTTGTCCTGATGCAGCTGTAGGGTCCTGTTGTAGAACCTGGTCTGCATTGAAAACTAAAAGCTTCAAATAGCTTCACCTTTTTCCTTTTTGCTTCCAAAATGTTTCCAAACATTTCCAGACCAGCTCCCAAACTGTGTTCCTGCTAGGCTAGAGATGTCCAGCTGGGGTCAGACAAGTTGGTCTGTACTCCTACTGAGAGCTGAGTTTCACCAGAGGCACCCATGTTGTGAAAAGGACTACACAGAAGACTACTTACCTCTTCTTTGTTCACCTTGTCCTCAAGGAAGAACAAGTATTCCCTAAAAAAGGGGGGTGACTACCAGACAACAAGGACCCGGTTGAAGACCTCACCAGATGCCCAGTAGCAGAGCACTGGCATTCCTCTGTTGTTTGCCTGGTTTTCAATCTGTGTTTTTCCAGCCCAACCAAGAGCTGCCTGCAGGAGCCTGCATTGACAGCAGGCTGAATTTCTTAGGGAATGGTGCCTGTATGCGTGTTCCAGGTACACGACAGAGCCGAAGCTGTGCCTCCACATGCACCGCTACGGGATCAGAGTGTGTCTAACAACCTGTAATTAAGTCATGTCATGTAGCCAGATTCGACTTGGAGAAAAATGCCTACAGTAATTGCATTTAGTTCATCTTGTAGCATGGTCCCCATCATAACTGCTAATTCAATTGTACGTTCATTCTGCCAGCTCATTGCCATTAAGCACACATTTAATTACTTCAATAAAGGATTAATATGCAGCACACAAAAGAAAGGACATCATGCCTTGCCAAAGCACACAGCTGCCCCACCATTTAGTGAGGAGATAAAGAAAGAATATCATTGGGCAGTATAATCCTGTTACAAATACATCATTATTAGATGAACATTCGGGACTTTTATTTTTGTGCTTGTTATTCACCACTCAGCATACATATCTTTCCTTGGCACCAGAAAGAGTCATAATGTGCGAGTGACAGCTCTGCCATTGTTGTCCCAGCGATGGCACTGCTGGCCCCCCTCCTCGCTCCCCCACAAGCTTGTAAGGTTGCTCTTATCTCGTCTCCAGGCGAGGGCTTACAGCAGCTACATTACAACATCCTGAGATAAGGGGCCCTGCTTGACATTATTTCTGTCTGTGCTGCAAACAACTGACAAGCATGGCAAGGATAAAAAAGAGCGAGAGCAACAAAGGCGGCTGCCCCCTCCCCGGCTCCCCCCTCCCGCCTCAGAAGACAGCTCATCAATTCTCCAGGATGTACACAATCATTATTGTAGGGGAAACAAAGACCAGTGTCAATTGTGCAGTGTTATAAAGCAGTCCCTCAAATTAAAACCATGTACCTAACTGCATCTGATGGCAGAAGCTATTTAGCAGTGATATTTTACGGAAAGGCAATGAAAAGCAATAACTGCTTTATTTAATGTATCTGTTCAATCCAGCTGCCTTGGATGGGCCTTAATAGAAGTTGTCGATCAATGTCAGTGCCTTTGAAATAACTGCAGCAGACTGCAATAAACATGAAGGAAAGATAACTAAAGCTACTGATCAGCCTCTTGTTAACTTCCTGCACCCAGAGATTTGTCATTTGTTTGTACTGCTTATAATAGCCGGGGGTGGATCATTATCATGGGTGCAGGGGGCTGTGTGAGTGTGAGGGGAAGAATGGAGCCAGCTGGGGAGAGGCACTGACCAAAAAAATTCACCTGGGATACCGTGAATTCTGCATCTCTCTAACACACAGATCTGTTCTCCTGCTGTTTCAGTTCAGGACAGCTACTCCCTCACATTTCTCTGGTCCACAGAGGAACTCAAAAAACAGTGTCAGGGACAACCCATCTCTTGCTCACCCAAGACCCCATCGCAATAGCAACACCTCAGCTCTTCCAACAGTCTTACAGTAATCATCAGAAAAGCTGATTTATGTATACAAACAGATGCTTGAGGTGGTGATGTAGAGGCAGGTGGAATGTAAGCAGCTGCCTTTTAGGGAATGAACTTACTCAAGTCAAGCCAACCAGGCACTTGTGAAAGAGAAGTGGCAGAGCCTGATTTGTTCAGCTTGGGAAAGTAATTCATGATCCACCCCTCTGCTGAACCAGACATCATATCCTTGGCATTGTGCAATAGCTGCTCCTGAGAGAAGATCAGACAGCCAAAAACCCCAAGACTTTCGCAAAAAAGCAGGTTTCAATGGCAACTGCATGGAGCTGAGCACATCCCATTTGTCCAAAAGCAGATCAACCTGAGCAAAAGCAAGGACTCCAGCAGGGCAAAGGCACACAAGCCTCTCCCTAGCACTTCCAGGGCACGGCTGCAACAGGAGTCAAAGATTCAGGAACGGGCCAATATATGAGCGTAATTCAGCAGTGCAATGGAGACAACTGTTGAGTTTCAGCTGATCTGGTCAACCCATTCAGCTTGTCTTTGAATGACTCTTTTAACAAGATTTGATTATCAAGTTTTCTCGGCAATATTTTAAAGCTACATGTTGGCAGCCTTCACAGCAACAAAATTTGTTGTCATTTTACCTCTAGAGTCTCAACAGAGTGAATGTTATTTGTTTTGCTTCAAGGAGGCCAGAGAGATCAACAGGGACCTGTAAAAATTCAGGAAAATACAAAAATATTCTTCCCACTTTTTGCAGGCTATTGATTTTGCTCAAAGACTGTTAGGATCTCCCTCAATATACTGAAATCTTGGTCCCTGAAATTTTATCTGCTGGCCTCCAAGGAACAGCAGGTAGGAGTTTTGTATTACCAGGGAGTCTGTGACCAGCATCCCAGTATATCACATAAAACACTGCCAAGTTATAAAAGAGTATCAGCAGAATCCAGGCTTCAACATTTGCACTATTGGACTAAGAGTTTCTTCTTTTTTTCCTCTGGTATCCAAGTATTATTAGGACAAACTCTAAACTGAACTTCCATTAATTATAGATTTGTAATTGTAAAGGTTTGCCTTGGGTCAGCATCCAAGCGTAAAGACAAAAATTCCCTTCAGGAGCTTTTCTTGGCAGTTTCGTAATTTTTTTAGGGAACAGATGGTCTTTTCATCTCTTCTTTTCATTATGCGGCCCTCACCTATGAAGGCGGATTCTGAAAGCAAAGGAAAATATCATCAAATGTATGCCATCACTTCTGCTTTAAAGGCAAGCAGTAAATTGACTCTTCCCAGGGCAGCCAAGAGCTGCAGCACAAGCAGACAGCTCCTGCATGTCAGAACTGATACACCCAGCCCTGACCCTGCCCGTGGGTCCCAAGGGTGTGGCAGCACTCACTGACCTGGCATCCAGCGGCACACTCCAGAGCGTTTAACTGCAACCATCACTCAGGGGCAGCCTGTCATGCACAGCTCACCTCCCACTACTGGAAATGGCACCCAAAACTCTTTGGACAGAGAGCAGCACCTCCACAGGAGTCCACAGCAAAATGTGAGTAAAAGGAAAAGGCAACAAGGACAGAGTTCTGCTGACAGCTTGAGAGACAACATATATTTTAATGTCTCAATTTGGTTATTGCCTCTGCGGTGTGTCCTTGCTAGCTGCCTCTCAGCAGGGTGCCCTTTCCTTTCAGCTCAGTGATGTTACTGCCCAATCCATATTTTTTTGTAACGTGTGCTTCATTCATAATATGGCACTTCACAGATTTTAAAAGAATATTTTTTCTTTCTCTTGGCTCTACATATGTGAAAAAGAAATAAATGTGTAGGGAGAAGATAGATGTGGACTCATATCTCTCTCACTTGTCTAGATGAAAGCCTGCTCTGAGCAGCAAACCATGCAATTAATAGCTCTGCCCATTTTCAGTGGAAATTCAGTTTTCCCTGAGAAAACCAGACAGGCCATTAGACTAGATACCATTACTCTCCAACTCAGTGATTGTAATATACAAACTCCAGCCATTTCATAGTCTTGACATTCACAATAAAAATTCCCAAAATCTGTATCAGGAAAAAAGGACAAAAAAACTCTCACAACTTAGGGCATAATTTAATGCCGTGGACAAATGCTCTGCATCCAAACACTACAAAGCAGAAAGCATCTGACCCCCAGCACTGGCTTTTAAGGTGAAGGGATCACGCTGCCATTACTGTCCTTCCAAAGGCTCCTGCACCATGTGCAAAGTTAACAGGGCTACTCAAGTGATCCCAAACTTGTTTTAGCTGGATCTCTCCAGGTCCCAAGGGACACAACGCCTCCTGCATTTCCAAGGCACAGCTCAAGCAAAGCTCTTGATATTCCTCCTAGACACAGGAGATTTCTAGGGACTAGAATGGAGAAAATTAAAAGTCTAAGGGAGGGTATATAAAGTATCTGAAGCTGCTCCTCAGAAAAGTTACTCAGCTTCTAGTAGGACTTGGATTAGTTATTTCCTTGACCAGACATGGTTACTCTGTATTTAGACCCTTCAAAAAAACATCTTACATGAAAGAACTTACTGGAAGTGATTTGCCAACCAACAATTTCATGAGCCTTGTGACTTAGAATTTTGAAAATTATATACAGGAGCTAAGTCTTGAGAAGTAGGATTTCTCCCTGGGATCAAAAATTAAGGGGATTTATCCCACTTTGTCCATTCAAAAACCTGTAGACACACATCAGTAATAACAATTTATAAAATTATATTAATCCCTTCCACTAACAGTTTTCTGTTGGAGAGCCTTGCCAATTTAGAGGTATGAGGCTTGTTATTGCCACTCATCCCATGTACTGGATTAAACTAAGAGAATCTCTACAAGTACTCTTAAAACAATGTTTACAGGCAATTGCCTTTCTCACTAAGGCCTGCAGTGATGTGTCAGCTGCTTGACTACCTGTGATACCAAAGAGGAAAGAGAACAAAGAATAGGTGAAGAAAGTAATGGCTTTCCACATTTTGCCAGCGTGGAGGGGCCTTGAGCCTCCCAAAGCACACCCTTGTGCTGCCCAGAGCATGCCCTTGTTCCAAGAACTCAGTTTCTTCTACCCCACTCACCATCTGAAAGGAGTGTGATGAATTGCAGCTCCACTTCCTGAACCTGCAGTCTGCATCCTCATTTGTGCATCCTCATCAGGATGCACAAATATCCAACAAATAGGTCCTGATATAGCCAGTTATTCGCAACTGAGCTAATAGCACTGCCAAGGGGCAAAGCCAGGGTTGGGAAACACGGACCTAACACACAGCTCCTGCCAGCAAGAGGAGACTCAGGCTCCCACTGTGGTAATACTCCCCACATCAGCTCCAGGCACTTAAGTGTTTAACACAGGGGATCCACTCTTTGCTCTACACTCAGAGGTAACCACTCTTACCAGTCTGAAAGAAAATGGAAGTTTCTCAGATTAAGGAAAAAAACCCCACCTGTTGTGAATTAATAGTGAGTAAAACTCTGCAGGGAAACTACTTTGAGGCTCATTTTGACCTTCCACCTAGGGCCCACACAACTGCTGGCAAATGGCAATTGTGCCTACAGAGTCAGCCCGTGGGGAGAGGGGTACAAGGTCCCATCATGGGCGGGCTGGTGGAATTTAAAATCCTGTTCCATTAGCACAGGAACAGGCACAGCCAACAAACACTGTCCGATCCCCTCCTGCTGCTGGGCTGCCCACTGAGCTCCCACTTCAGTCCCCATGCTGGAGAAATCAAAAGGGCAGGAACTACACCACTTAACACAGCAGCAGACACATTTTCAAGGCACTCTGAGTCTTTATCCTGAGAGGAAAACTTATTTCTAGCATTTTGCTAAGTAGTTAGAGAAAAAGACCTCAAGAAAAACACAATAGCAGCAGGTGGGTTGTGAGGCAAGGTACAAGAAGCACTTCCTGTAGCTAAATTAAGGAACAGATGAATTGAAAACTTAGAAATGGAGCAGATTACAGACAGATATTTAAACAGCTTCAGCTCTGCTCAGCACTGACATTCTTTTTCTTTCCTTCCCCTTTTATTTTTGGCTATACACTTGTTCACTTTCAAACCGAGAGCGAGAGACCCAGCAACACTGACATAATTTTGTCTTAACCTTTTAAGAATACATGCCAGGAGACTGAGCAAGCTACTAACTCATAGCTTACTTCAGCTCCCTACAAATTCCATCCTGTGAACCAGAAATTGCTAGAATCCAAAACTGAGCTTGTTTTCCAGCTCAGGCCCTTCAGGATCAACAATAAACTCCTTTGAAACCTGTCATGTGAAGGCTGTCGCCTGGAGATCTTCAGATCCATCCATTTCCAGTTTTTGCAGCATTTACTCTTCTACTTCCTTTCCTTAAAATTCAAAGTTATTATTTGTTTTCTTATTTCCTACAGCTTCTTTTTTTGGCCATCCTACTCACCGAGAAGTATCAACCATTTAGATGGCCTCCTGCATCTGCTTTGAAGATAATGTTAGTGGTAGAAGTAATAATATTTGGAGAGCCAGAATTGCCTTTCACCAGCACTGGCTTAAGCACTTAGCAGAGTGCATACATTAAAAGTCAGGTTTCAGCCATAGCAATCATTTCCAGACCACCTTTGTTTTGGACAGCACAACAATAGGCCTTGCTGAAAGGTCAAGCTATGGGGTTTTGTGACAGCAACAAGAAAAAATACCTGGGAATCAGGTTTAAGCAGAACAAAGACCATGGTTTTTTCACAGGTACAACTGCTGAGGCAGACCCAGTTCATCCAGACTCCCTGAAAACACTGCTGCCCATTCCTACCATACTACACAATGACTTCAGAATGTAGGCAAATGTCCACCAGAGATTAGCATGAGACTGCTAGCCTCACTTCCACTTGTGACCCAAGCCTGCATTGATCCTGCTGTCTCAAGGGGTGAAAGGCTAGCATACTGCATTAACCCAAAGAAATGGAGAGATTTTTCCCATGGTCTCTTACCTGTTCAAGTTTCTCTCATTAACACGCAGCCTCTGCCCCTCATGTTTGCCAAAGTACCACATAAATTGGGTTTGCTTTCTTATCTTTCAGAGATGGGTAGTTCACACTTTTCCATGTTCCCCAGCATTTCCTCCATCCCTCTGAGTGCTGCAGGTTTGCAACTGGAGGTCAAGATCTTTCTGTTCAATCTGTAAAAAACTGTTCAGCACTACCAATGCATAACACCTCACACCACCTTCTAATTCTACACAAACAGCCAAAAATACAGCAATGAAGTATTGTAGGAAGAGTTCCTACACCACACAGAGAACAGACCACATGTGCTCGTGGAAGACCAGTGTTTCTCTGTGTCTTTCACAGATGCTGTTTCCATGTCATCCTGTGTGCATTTTTCTCCTTTTTAGAGGCCTGACTGCAAACCCACAACTGCCTTCCACTTAATCGGGTTCTGTCAAGCCAGTGCACGATCCAGCCTTTAGATAACAACATCCTATAAAGAAAAGCATAACTAACATTGTTACAGAGAGGACTGAAGCAAAGCCATTTCTTCATTAACTGGACAAGCAGGAGAAAAAGTGAACCCATGACCACAAGAAGTTGTGTGCTGTTCAATACAGCTTCTAGTTTTTTAACTCAGTGGTGGAAAACATGACTTCTGCGAGTACCTACTACACAGACACGCTATCAACAGCTAATATACAACAGGCACTGACACTGCTTTGTAGACCAAAAACCAAGCACTTGGCTCTTTGGCTTAAGCCAGGAACAAACAGTGCTGGGTTTGTGTAGCACTCAACATCTCTAGATCTGCCCAAGCAGCAACACAACTTGTTTTCATCATGTCACAAGGGATCAAGAAAACAACAGCTCTTAGAGAACCTGGATGTGAGGGTTTATACAAGAGTATAAATGACTACAGACGGACAGATTGCAAAGGCATTTTCTTCATTTCTTTCTCCTTGTTTGCCAGTAATCTTAGCATATAAAAGCAGCCAAAGTAAACAGTTTAGAAGATTCACCCATATATGATAAAACCATGGAAGAGTCACTAACCACAAGCATCTCAATCTCCCTATTTTACTTTAATAATAAATATTCTTTAAGTCAAGGGTTTACAAAGTTATCTGCAGTATGACCCCCATCAATAGAGTATCTAAATACATATATAACTTGTGCTGTAATCTAAGGCCACACTGAGCAACCCAGGAGCCCCCATTGTATTTTGTGGTAAAACCAGTCACCTCTGTCAGGCCTGGGAGTAAGGACACAGAAATAACCACTCTCCAAACTAGATAAGTATTGGATTTGCTACAGACAATCACTCTGCTTTTTCCTCCTCCCAGAACTTTCACATCCCTGAGATTACTCTGTGCAAGAGTCTTTGCATTTAGACTTAACTGTTCATGTATTAAAGCAAAGCCAACAAATCACGAATATTAGACAAGGAATGATAATATAAATTTACCAGTACCTCTGGAGATGTAAGTAGAGTAGTCCCAAGGGGTGAACTAAGAATAGCATCAAAGAGCTTGGCTAGGGTTATTGTCTCTAATGGACAAAATTGAATTGACCACATACTGTCTGCACTTAATGGCAAAAGTAAATTAATTTACAGCAAATGACACCATTTGGTCAAAAATTGGTGCGATTGGCTACTGACAAGTCAATGACAGGCTGACCACAGGACACCACTAATGCAAAGACAAGCATTTAGGGAGTTCTGAAGCTGCAGAAACACCACAGACAATTCCTCCTCAGGGATAACAGCAATATCCAAAGCTCCTTACTTAGCAAGTTTTGTGAGACTGCCTTTAAAAAATACATAAATTAGAGATATCAGTTTTATTTTTATTGCATTTTACTAAGCTGTTTGAAAATACTTTTGGTTTGCTTTATTTGAGAGCTACACAAGCACATCAAAAAAATTACATGTTTCTGTTTCTTTATTTGAAAAAATAGTGTGTGTTCATACGTAACTCAAGTTGGCTGCAGACAGCAACACCACAGTTACATTCAAGTTGCCTGGTGAGATTGATCCCGAGTTCTGAACTCTGAGACCCATTAACCCAGTGGTTAACACTCACTAAAGGGTTGTACGTGAAATCTGTGGCCTAAGTGGTGCGAGAAGCCAGGGGTTACCCTATTTGAAGATAAAAGCCTCTTATGATGACCATCTCTGACAGGTTCAGTGGGTCACCATGCCTCTCTAAGCCTCTCTGACAACACAGTGAGCCTGAATTCAGGGACTCATACACTCAAATCAGTTTCCTACAGCGTCCACACCACTAAAGGTTCCAAATCTTTCTCAAAGCAAATTAAATTATTTCTTTCTACTGAAGTGATTCCTGTTCTATGCAACAGCCTTCCCAGACACCCCAATATCTCTATGGAAAACTGTGGGACCGCACAATTGCAGCATTGAGGCTGCTGAAGTGGTCTCCCTGTGCTGCCCAGCAAGCAGAGGTGAACCTCCACACAGGCATCTCCTCCAGTGCAGGCTGCCAACTGCAACTCTGACCTCAGCAAAAGCAACACACAGAAGCACTGAATAGGTGGGGGAATTGTTGGGGGAAGAGTTGATTAAAGTCTTGAGGAATAAAATGAGGTTAGATTTAAGGTCTTGCATCACACAGAGGGTCCTGCTGAATTACTGACAATGAAAGGCACTTTAATTGCATGGCTAAAAAGCTCTCAACTGAAAAAAAAAAGGCCATGAAACGACCTCTCTTCCTTCACATGACTTTGATTTTACTCACGTACTCTATAGACCTTGAGTAGCTACTCTTAATTGCCTTTTGCCAAAGTTTCCACTTCAGTTGCATCTTAGCTAGGACCCAATTTTTCTACTCTCTGACTGAGGAAAACCAGGTCCTAAAGAGGTGCAAGCTCGACACCATGTTTGTATTTGTAAAATCAGATTATTTACAGACCAGGAAGATTCGGCCTTAAAAGCTTCACTTCATATTTAACATTCCTATCTCCCCTTTTTCAGTGGAATTATACACATGCAAGGTGTAAGCTCCACACTTAAAACAGCCACCAGCATTCATTCATCTCTACACATATCACCTGCATCTCCAGGCCGCATTACATAAAACATGGGAGCTGATGAAGTCACTAGAACAACGTAAATAAAAAAATGTCAGAGCAGCTTGGTACCCACAGACATTGCTGAGTCTTCACTTAGTGAATCACCTTGGGAAGCCACTTAAGTCATCCAGGGAAGCTGAAGTGTTCTAGCTGTAATCTCTCATACCTCGTGCAGCCACCACAACCTCTGAGGAATGCAGCTACTATCAAAGATTTAATGGTTTTTCACATTAGTGATGTCAGCACAAAATGGCCATCTTCTCTGAATAATTTATCTCCCCACTGCATAATTTTCTTATCTCTTTCTCCCTTTTGGCTTTTTACTGTAGATGGGAAGGCAAGTGGCTGTTAGTCTTCGAAAAAACCTATGGAGCATCCTTCCCATCAATCAATTAAAAAACACTTACCTTACACTCAACATGATTTATTTCTTGTTAATACAATTGTCTCACTATATCCTTCTATTATTATACCCTTAATTCCATTAGCCATTCACTTAATGCTCTCTTTAAAGCTGACCCCAGTCTGAGGAGAAGGGAGAGAAAAGTTCGTCTAATAGTGGCAATGCCAATAAAATTCTGAAGCTTTTCTCTTAAAATCCTGTAGGTCACAGGAAAGACAGGTCCTGAACACATCCTTCTTGCTCTACAGGAGAATATTTCTATTTCATTCACTTTCAGCTAAATGTTTTCTTGGCTCTAAGCTATTTGTATTTTTATATTTCACTGTGTGCTGCACTCCTCTGACACAGCAACTTTACCACAGAAATCTTTCCCATTCCTCCCCTAACAAAAACAACTCTGATTTTGCAAAAAGCCTTTTCAATTTGAGAAACTTTGGCTTATTCCTCAGATGAGGTTAGAGCCTGACACCCTCCTGCCCACCAGGCCATGCATTTACAGCTGGGAGGATGATTTGAGACAATGCCTAACTATGGAATCCTGACCAGGCAAAACCAAGGTTACCCAAGTATGTTGCTTACATGACTGACAGTATCCTGTGTCAAATAAAGTTCACATAATCATCAGATCAATTCTTGGGCATGAGAGAGTTTGCCAGTGCCTCAGCTTCAAAAGGCAAAACCATTGGTAACAGGTAGCTCATTTGCTTTCCTGGCAACACTGATGTCACCCGCCACAGCTTCTGCTTCCTGAGAAATAAATTCTCAAAGCAGAAGGCAGGAGCACCTTTCCTCAGGCTGAATGCTCACCTTAGCAATCATGTACACACAGAATTCCAGACCTCTCCTGCAGTGCAACAAATCACAGTTCATCTGGGCAGCTCCAAGTTCACAAGGACAGTCAGAACAGAAAACTCACAAATCCAGCACACAACGTTCCACCTGCTGACCAGCAACTGGCAAAATCAAAGGTAGAAGGACCTTTGGGAGAACCTAGAAACCAGTAATTCCTGTGGATTAATTGCATCAGGATCATTATGCTTTCTTAACAGCTTCCAGGCAATTAGTCTTTTCTCTGTGCCTGGACTCTTTCCCTCAGTTTTGTTTTTAATTAGAGTAATATTAGTAAGACTGTGAAATATTTCATACCTTCCTCAGTGCACATTCATGCAGAGATGGATCTGCACCAAGGGATTTGGGTTTGGATGCTAGGCTGGTAGTAAAAGTCAGAATCTTAGATTTTGGCTCAATCCCTTCAGGCAACCACCCAGTGGTAGGTTTCAGTTGCTGAATCCTGCATCCTTCCATGGCACAAAGACCTTCATTCATGCTGTTGCCACAAAACCCAAAGAAGTTCACAAGCTACGTGTATTGTAGCTTTATTTTTGCTGCCTTTTTTGGTGTGTAATAAAGAGTGTTAATTCTCAAGCATTCACAAGCTCAGCACTCATTCCATGAGCTCAGCTGAAGCCAAGTCCATAGGATGGGGCAAAATCATGCTCCCATCTCCATGGGAACCACAATGCCAACCCTTGCCCACCACGGCAGCCTGGTTATAAAGTGCAAAACTAGAGGAACAGAAAGATATATCTACCCTGAGGATAACAGTAGCAATCTCCAACAAAACTTACACCTTGCCAGGGCCCAAGCCATCCTCAAAGGAGCACAATGTGCCTAACCAAGAGCTGCCCATTACAGGTTCATCTCCAATAATTTTCTTCCTTCCACCTGTATCACCAGAAATTTAAGTGGTGTTGCCAGTAAAAACACACAGGTTTCAGGTTTTGGAATCTTTTTTTGTTATGGCATACTTTTTATTGCCCTCTCTCATCATCACTGACAATTCAAGGGCAGAATGCTTTTCATGGTTTGGGGTAGTGCTCCACATAAACATTATGAGAAGCAAATGCTTTTCCTAGCACTTGCAAAAGCTTCAAGGCAGTTAAAATAGAACCGCTAATAGACCACACAACATGCAAACACCTTACCATAGGGCTTCCCTTAACACTGGCATCCATCAGCTGAACCTTACACATTTCACTGGATTTTCCTTTACCTCAGGAGTTTTCTCCAAATTCTCCCCTGAAAATTCCTTGCTATAACACAGTTCATTTCAAAAAAGCTATTAACACTGGCAAGTGTGCATATACACGTGTCTCCTCATATCTGCTACGTGTGACCATCCAGTAGGTGTGTTCTGCTACACCTTGTTAGGCAGCAGCAAAGCAGTCACAAAAATAAACGGAATTCCAATCTGCTATTGATTTACTTTCAAACTTAATAAGCAGGACTGGTGTTGATAATTGCCAAACCTCTGCCCAAATAAAACTATGACACTTCATAAATGTCCAGTAGAGCTAGATCTACATGTGTCACATTTTCCCCAGTATTTATAAACATATCCCTTTAACACTGAATCTTCTGTTAGGAAATGTCATCTCAGTCATACCCAGATGTCCTATTTTAAGCATGAATCTTTCGTCTTTGACTAACTCAAACAAACATCCCTCTTACTTTGGGCCCTGCACATAAACAACATTCTACCCCATGCATTCCTATTAGAAGTCACAGAAGTAAAAGATGAAAAGAAAAACCAATCCTCAGGGTAATCCAATTGCTCTACTGGCCTCTAGCAGGGACTAACTCTGTACCAGCCACATTAACATATCTCCAGAGTCAAGCAAGGGACGAGCTGCATCAGTAAGGAGGTGGCTTCTCCTCTGCATTACCACACAGGAATGTTTTGTGCCAGTCAGAGTTTCCCTTGCTCTGTTTACATTCATTATTTCTCAAGAGTGCATAAAGCAATTCTTTCTCGTCCTTGGTGTTCATAGCACTCCTTGAGTACCAAAAGGTTTGGCCACATCCTCTTTGCATGCCCAGAGGACACGATGCCCCACGGCCTTAAGCCCAAGCTTTAGCTTGGTTTGAGGCCTACGCTGTGTGAAAAGAAGCACTTCTGACATCTGCTCCTTTCAGCTGGTCCAAAAAGAAAGACAAAGTTTTGAACCACACAGCTCGATACCACCACTGGGATATTTGTTAGAGAAGGCAGACCCCTGAAGGTTGAAGGCTGCTGATACCCCCCCCGCCTTCTCTGCAAGGAAAACCTGTCTTTTGGCCATTATTAAACTCCAGAACTCTCATGCTAATAAACATGGGAACTGGCATGATCTTTGTACAGTCTGCCTATGGTGCCTTATTGTTTAGACTGAACTGCTTTAACAGTAGGGGGAAAAACTTCAGATGTGTGGTGAAGAGGAAAAGGTATAGAAAAAAAATGGTAGTTTCTTTCCACACAACATGAGACTTTCCTGTAGTATCAGTGAAATGAAAAGGCATTTCTTCTGCCCTGATCAGTCATAACATTTAAACCACAGAGCTAGCCATGAAATCCTATGCATCATTTAGAACTTTGATGCTGAACTGACTTCATAGTAAAAATGTCTTGGCAGGGCTAAAGCACCTGCTGTCAAAGGGAAACACTGATTAAAGGGGTGGGTGTTTTTTTAAAGAGGTCTTGTTCACTTTCATGAAACTGCATTAGGATAATCCCCGAGTTATAGCTCTGATGAGTAATTACTCCTGCAGTGTGGCTAGAGAACTGCTACTCAAAATCCTCATTAAAACCCTTATGTATTTCTTCTGCATTTTCCTTCCAGCTATTATCAATGACAACGATCCGTGTATAAATATACACTTTCCTCCTTGATGATTATCCCTATTTCTTCTGCCTGATTCATTCAGCAAGGCCACAGTTCAATGCTTTTGAGGCCACAATGGCCTCTATGGGAATTAAGTCTGACGTCAGAAATACTGAATTGTGGCTTCAGTGAATGAATTAAATGGGGAGGATTACACTAAATATCGCTGAGAGCGCTCCCACTCCCATAGCCAATGGCAACCTACTTACTATGGAATCAGTTAAGGACCTCACTTTAGGCAGAGCTCATGAAAATTAACTTTACCATTTGGGACAAGTTGTTTTGCCATTGCTTTAAGAAGAGCATAGTTAAACACACAGCGCTGCTTTCTGTTTGTTGTGCCAGTGTTTACAGGGTGGGGTCTCCTGGCCAGTGGCAGAAGCTTTTAGGCTTTGTTCATTCACTTGTAGCCCAACAATGCCCAAACCTACACACACTGCTCAGGAGACAGTCATTTGCTTTCTGAAGGAAAATACATTCCAAATGATGCAGCTGATCATTGTAAATAAAAATAGAGGCTCATTTCCACGGGTCTGAAATAAAAGAGCAAACTTGCTAATGCTCATTTCACTGTCTCAGTTATCAGCTTCTTACTGAGACAAGGCTCATAGAGCAACACCAGTGTTACCACCTACTTTGGAAAACTACACTGAGATTAATGGATCTTCAAAGGAAGAAATATTGTGAGTAAAGTTCATTCAGCTTCCCTCTGCCTGAGGCAGTAGCAATGGAAAAGCATACTGATGAAGTAAATGAGAGAAGAAGAAGAGCCGGGATGGTACGAGCTGGAAGAGAATACAGAGGCACAAGACTCAAGAATGGCCAGAAATATGCAACAAGCACAGGAAAAAAAGAAAAATCTTCGCAGGTCTGAGAAAACACCAAACCCTTAGAAGAAATTAATCCGTAAATCAAAGCAACCTCTTACTCTGCTGGTTTTAGTCAACTTAAACAACAACTTCCTTAAAATGTCCTTGGCCTTCCCAGCTTCTCTTAGGAGCAGAGGTAAGGGGCTATACTGGGTTCCACTACCTTCTAACTTCCTCTCTTTCTCAGAATGAAGAGACCTGTTTTCATAACAGAGCTTCAGAGTGGTCAGCACCTGCCAAAGTGCTCTCTCTCCTTGCATTTCTGCTGAAATATGGACCTTGGCAGTAAAAACAGCTACAAAACCAGCAATTTTAAAAAATCAAACATCCAGCCCAAAGGAAGCATAAGGGTTTAAAAGAGAAAAGCAATTCTCTCCCCTCTTCTATTTTTCAAGGCCATGAGGGAAAAAAAAAACGCAACTACTTAACTTTGAAGCTTTTCTTCCAAAATCATATAGTTATCGCTCCTTGAAAAGGGAAATTTTACATTGCTCTTCCAATCCAGTGTTTTACTTCAGCATTATGGAACACATCCAGCATTTGAAAGTTTGAGATGGGACATCAATACTTGGCAACATCCAGACTTAAACAAAAGGTTCACTTTTTCAAAACCAGATCTGAAGTTGTAACTGAACTATGAAGGGACCCTACTAAACTCATCCAAAATAACCAGCAGTATAGGCAACAAGATGATGGATATAATTTCTCTTTGTTAACACACCTTCTGCCTATGCAAGGCCCTACTGCATCTACGTGATACTTCTATGCAGGAGAAAAAAGTCAAATCTTTAAAGCTATTAAAAAAACCCCAACAACACATCCCCAAAAACCAAACTCACTCCCCCACAAAAAAAAAAAAAAAGAAAAAGCAACAAACATCCAGGCATTTGTTGGGAGAATAGTTATTTAATGGATTTGGTGGCTGTTGCAGTGCTAGGTGTTGCTTAGCTGCTGCAGCTTTCCCTGGGAGCGCAGCGGGGGCTCCTTGGGACAAGGCAGGGATTCTCTGCCCTCCTGCAGTCCATCTCGGACTCCCCGCACCGCTGCTCCGGCTGCCAGCCTGCAACTTCAGTGATGGCAAAGGAGGTGAGAAGGCTCTCCTCATGGCACTGCAAAGGTCTTTATTCCATGCTGCCTCCCCAAAGCCTGAGGCCAGCACATGGGCTGGCCCCCAAAGGCAGAGAAGAGGAGCTGTTGGCAACCGGCTCCAGAGGCAGAGAAACGGTCACATGGCTTGGAGCCTCAGTTTACCCAGGTACCAGGGGGGCGGGGAGAGCACATGGGCAAATGGTTTCAGGGCATAGGGGTGGTACATGGGCAGAGTTGGGATACAGGAACCAATAGGGAGAACTTGAGGAGTGGCCAGGACTATGGGCAGGGGAAGGAGGGAGACCCCATGGAGAGGGCAGGAAGTGATCAGTAGGAGAGGGTAGAGTGGCACAGCTGGCTTCCACTGCTCTTTCTTGGAACACCAAAATCGACTTCTCTTTCAGTAACTTGAAGAGTCACAGCCTTGAGGGCCAAGAGGCTGATGCAGAGGCCTACCTGTCTGTTTGCATACCCGTGCTTAGGAGAAATGCCTCTTGGGATATTCCCATGCACAGAACAGCCAGCAGCACCTACAAATCAATTAAGCAGACCATGCTATCAGAATTTATTCACAAGATAAACAGCCACGATGGGATCAAGCAGGTAAGATCATAGGAAAACACTGAAAATGTTTACTTTATGAAACAGGCGAGCAAGCCACACAGGATGCTCTAAGAGGAGTGCCTTAAGGATGAATAGTTTATTAGCACACAGCCTTTCTTCAGAGGTTGCTCAGCACAGAAACTGGGGGGAAGAAAGAAGGGAAGGACATTCAGAGTTGATATAATTTGTCTTCCAAAGAAACTATTACATGTGATGGCAACCTGCTTTCCTGGAGATGGCAAAGCACCTGTCTAGCTATGGAGCGTGGTGAAGGAACTCCTTGTCTTGATTTGCTTGCACACACAGCTTTTACTTTACCTATCAAACTGCCTTTATTTCAACAATACCAGTTTTCTCACTTTTACACTTGCTGTTCTTTCCTCCATTTCACTGGTGGTGCCCCCTTGACTTAAGCACCACTGAAGACCCAGGACACCTGCTGTATTTACTTCTCCCTGTCCCTACAGACATACAGATAACTCCTACTTGCCTTTGGAAATTCTGCCAAAGAAATAAACTCAAGGTAATAAAATGTGAGGAAGGCCTTATTGTGTGCAGCGCAAACTTGGACAAAGCAACAGACGCAAGGACAGTCACAGACCATGCTAGAAATTAAACAGGAAGGCTGTATTTCCACACATGGCATGACAGTGCCATTTAGAAACTGTTCTAATTATTACATGAACACAAATCCTAATCTGGTTCAGGGATAAATAAATGGCATCTCTATCACCACCTGAAGACCTGTTGGCATTTTCAGTAGGGAGCCTACAGCAACTTCACCCCTGGATGACTGTTGCAGCATAGCTCTTCATGACTGAAAAAGCTCACTTCAATTATATATTAACAAACAGAGATGCTTGAACTAAATGTGTGCTTCCACAGTCTTTCTGTAACAATTCCTCAAACAGGTGTTTTAAATATTACTTACATTTGTCTCCTTTGTCAAGCTGAAATAATGATAATAATAGTAATAAAAATAATAATAATAATTCAGCAATGCCAAATACTGTCTGTGAGGTTCTAAATATTTGTAACTCTTATTAACTCAACAGAAAATTACATTAGTAACAACTATTTGGCAGTATATGTTCGAGGAGCAGAAGCAAGGCTGCACACACACCCTGGGGTCAGGCAATCCAGGAGGCAGAGCACCCAAGAGACAGCAAAACAGCCTGATGATGGCAAATAAGGTCAGCTACTAGTGGTGCTTAAAAGTCTTCACCAACAAAGCACTCCAGTAAGGAACACAAGACACACCAGAAAAGAGCCATATTTCCTGTTTGGAGCTTAAATAGGAAGCCCATGGACAGAGAGTATGAGGTGAGGGTGTTTGAGCTAGCTCAGGAAGTTCAAGTTCCAGGTGTCCTGGGGTCTGCTCAGACACAAACAAGTGAATTATTCTCAGCTGGCCTTTGAGGGAGTCTCTGCTACAGGGACTGGCTGGAGGAACTGAGTGAATCACATTAGACACCTGAGACAAATTGCTATCTGTAAGTGTCTCTTCATTGACTCTAAAAGGCACCTGGCCAGCCAGGAGATGCACAGGCACCTAAATTTTGCAGAGATTAATCCCTCCCAAGGCTAGAGAGAGGCCTAGCCCAGG
>VZRR01005329.1:737920-768561 GCA_013398015.1 Oreocharis arfaki
TCTCAATTAAGTAATTTAAACTTAAAACAGTAATTTAAACTGTTGCAGTCTGAGCTATTTGGTTCAATTTCTGCGGCTTTATTTCTCTTCTGGAAGGGGTAAACATAATAAAAAATAGATGAAAATGTGTGAACATTGTGTGGGGGAAGTCGTACTTAAATATACAGTATGGAATATATGTATTTCTATATAGGCAGACTTCTCAGAGCCTGTAACAGCTTGGTTGCTTGCAAAAGGAAACAGTGGAAGGCTTACTTTATTCATGCTTTCTTTTCCTGTCTGAGCCAGCCCAGATAGCCATGAAAATACAAGCTAATTTGTTTAAGGATCCCTGGGAATGTGTTAATGTGCTGAAGATTAATCAGGAGACAGAACTAAGCAACTCTTACAAAAAACTCTGAATAAGAAAAAGCTACCAGGAAAGACAATAATAACACAGTGCTTCTGCTACTTATTTTTATCTTGTGGTCTGGTTCAGAATAAAGATCTTTCCTCTTCTCCACAACTGAGAAAACAAGAGCACTAAGTCTTGGTTAACGAGACTAATCAGCAGAAGACATCCTGTGAACTTGACAGAAGTTTTTCATTGTCTGTGAAAATTTGTGTTGGCTGTACAGACAGAAGTTCAAGTTCAGCATATTTATTTTGAGAAGGACTACAGAAAATGAAAGGAAATGGGAACGACATGAGTGAAGAGAGCAGAATTTGACCCTACACATTCAGGAAAATGAATTCTTCAAACTAACTTGGAAGTACCAAAGATGTCTTGTGCTGATGAGAATTTAGATTTCATCTTTAGAAGTTTTATGAAAAGTTGCCTAAGAAAGTAATGTGACCCCTGATTTTCCTTTATCCTGCATAGTTGTAAAAGCCAATACAAGAAATAAACTAGGTACGAAATGACTACCCAGTCAGCATATACTTGGTTTGGAGAGTAATAAGCTCTACATTCCCTACTCCAAGTCAGTGAAACTGCACATCTGATTTAGTGAATAAGAGCTTTTCCTGGGAATAAAAATGGCAGGATCTTGATGATGAGATACAAAATCTTTTGTAGAGTTAAAGGAGAAGCTTACGCCTTATTTATGGATATACAAATCATATCTGAAGACAGTGCACAAATCCCAGAGGTACAAAAGAGACATCAAGATGATACTGTAACTTTATGTTCTGCACTTAAATTTTAAATATATTAATATTTTTAAAGGGTTCTATTTTCTTAAGTGTAACTACTCCACAGATAATTTTCAGCCTGGCTTTTTCTTGTGTTGATGTTTTCACTATACACAGGAATTTGTGTGTGTGTGTGTGTGTGTGTGTGTGTGTGTGTGTGTGTGTGTGTTTGTAGAAATACTACTTTTGGTTATGAGTGTTAATTAGCTTCTTTCCTGAAGAAACAGACTTGCTGTCATGCTGTCTTGATGTCCTTCCCCAGTAACTTTTCAAACCAAGAGCTCGTTCTGACCAACTCCAGTGGCAGATAGAGCACTCCACAATATAGAATTCCCACAGCCTTAGGAAAATGTGTGGCCAGAGGGAAGAGAGAGAGCAAGCCTCTGTCAGTGCCCCAGTAGAGATCAAAGCTGCAGCATAATCTCACCATCAGGGACAGATGCAAGTGCTCTTGGACTCCTTTCAGAGACTCCACACAGAAGCACATTCCTGCGAGACAGACCCACACAGAGCCAGACTTTATCAGCCGCCCTGGTAAAGGAACTGCTTGTTCCACCCCTGTGGTTCTAGCAGCAGTAATGCAAAAGGACTTCTACACCCAAAGAACTGAAGTTGCACAAAATAGGCAGGGAGATGGAAGGATCAAACCACTTTCCACTGGAAGTGACACAATGCTAGGGTGGTCTCTGCTGCACTGGTGGTGAGCCCATTTTCCCTATGAGGCACTTTAACACTGCCATGGATGTCATGGGGCTGAAAAAATGAAAAGAAAAAAAGTCCAACAGGAAAATTCAGTGTGAGCTTTCTGGCTTTCCCAGCTATATTCGAGCAGAGGCTACACAATCACATTTATGCCACGTTCCAATCAGTTGATCTAAGCCTTAGTTGCCAACAACCTCGGTGGAAAGCAGAGGCTCATAAGGATTGCTGCAGAACTGCTTTAGTCCAGGTAGTTCAGCCCAGGATCATTTTAAGTATGCATTGCACTGCGTGAAGTTGTGATGTAGAAACAAATGGGTTCCTTTTCCCCAGCAGTCACAGACTCTGGTTTTGAGACTGGCTCCAGCCAAACTGACTCTGAATCTCCAGCAGAGCTTTGCTGAAATCAGCAGAGCACTGCATAGGAGATGGCAGTTCAGCTCGGTCTTTGAGACTGAGGCTGAAACTCATGAAAAGGAAGACAGAAAAACAGTGACTCTTAAAACGTGTTATTAAGTCTGAGCATTTACTGGATGATAAATTATTTGCCAAAACTCTAAGACGAACTGGAGCCTTATCATGATTTTACTGTTAATTCAATCATTCTGGAGTTCTTGATGTTAAGTTAATTAATTGTTGTTGGCATAATTATAAAATATCTTCAGTTTTATAACGGGTATAAAGTTCTGAAATATAAATTGAAGACACCTCACATTTTTAATAGTTGTTCCTTAACCTTTAAGGCATTTAGTTTTGTGTGGTCAATAAAGCTGATGTGAGCCTTTTTCCATTACATAGAGGACATTATCTGAGATATTATTTATCAGGCAACCAAACAGGAAGTGCTTTGTCTACTTACTTTTCTCCATTTGTCTCTCTGTGAGGCATCCATACAGACCTATATCCATGGCAGATCATCCTGTTTTGACACTCAGCAGATATTCCAAGTATGGTGTCCATTTATTCCATTTTGCCCTGGGCAGGCACTGGCAGCCAGTGCATCACCCCGGTGCCTCTTTCCCAAACTGTTCCCATAATGCCTTACAGGAAAGGAGTCAGGTTGGCTTGCAGGAGATTGTCAAGCCTAGGCAACAGCTTAGTAGTGTTTAGACAGCCTGAATCTTATCTCTATCAGTGCTTTCTAGGAGATGACACTTTAGTCTTGCTGTGGTTGCACGAATCCCTGAAGGATCCCCTCAAAAGCCAATCATTATGGATGGGCCTCCCAAAAAACTCCGTTGTCTGTACCTTGCCATGGCCACACTGGGGTTCAGAGGCATTATTCCCACTTTCCTTCCACAATGATGTCACAATAAGTATGACAACTTACTCCTCCCTAACCAATGCAGAGCATTGTCAACTTCCAGCTTTATTGAAAGGCACCCCACAACCCTCTGGGGATCCAGCCTTGTTTCTGGAAATCTTGCCACTGTAATGCCACACATCTCTGAAGGAATCGTGTATCAAGGAGGATGGGAAGCTGAAAGATTTCTAAAAACCATGAAATCATATTGGGTCCTGAGAAATCTGGAGATAAGAGTAGAACATGAGTTAATGGGACCACAAGCTCAAAGAAATAATAACTTTTTCACAGTAAATGAGAAGTGATGACTTTTCAACAAGTGGTGGGGGTTAGGTTTTCTGTACCTCCTGCTCCTATCAGTCAGCAGAACATCAGAGATAAGTAATTCTCAACGTATTTCTCACTACCTTGTGCCTTCCAGACAATAAATCACATCTTCGGGATCCTTTCCCAAATCATACACAGTTCTGGGCATAAACTCTCCCAGTGTGGCTCCTGAGAGCTACATTCAGAGCTCAACTTCTCCCTCAAGGGTTCCTGAATCCATAAACATGCTGCTTAATTGAAAAGTAATGAAGATATCCATGCTTAGCATTTCCCCCAAGACTGTTGACTGCTACAGTCAGCCTTTTTCCTAGACATGTAAAGAATGTTTAAAAGTGCTCCTGTCTCTTGGGTGTTGCCATGCAGCTTTGTTTACTGGCTGTCCAGGAAATAACTCTGTCAGTCAGAGGTGGTTGCAGAATCTAAAGACACAGCTGGTACTTAACTTGACTATAAAAAAAACTATTTATCCATTCTCCCTTCAGACCAGGAGGAAAAGATTTGAGCTTAACATATGAGCTGAAAAAATATCACATTTTATACAATCATGTAAAATACACAGCTGATTACTAGTTTTTGACAGGGCTTAGTATGTCAGCAGCCAAATCAATGTGAGGATTATAACATTTTGGAGTAAAAGATGCCAAAACCTGTCTGGACAGATTTGAAGGGCAGTGCACTACAACATAACACCAAAAAAAAATTATCTCCCTATGAGAAGCTGCAAGATTAAAACAAAACAAATTACATGATAGGTCCTAGAAGAATCACCTCTGTAACTTAAGTTCAGCAAGACATCTTTGTGCTTCTATGTACCTCTTACCCTGAACTTTCTGTTTCTTTCAACTCTTTAAATAAATTATGAAGAGAGACCATCTTTTTACTGAAAAGCAAAAAGCTATTTTGGAGATGGACATTTCTGTTTCCTTTTTCCCCAACCATAGTAAGACTTAGGCCCACTTTTGGGTAAATATGTTTGTCACATCACCTGTCCAAGAAAATCAGCAGCAGTAGCACTATTTTAATAAAAATGTTGCCTCCATACACTGAAATTCACTACAATTTGATTTTAAGTAGATTGCCTTCTTAGGACCAGTGCTGTTCCCTTTCACTGACTTGTCAGGAAATAGTCCATGAGAAAAGAAAGTCATTAAAAAAAAGAAAAATGTATAGACTTCCACCAAATCATTTTACCCCACCAGCTGCAGAATATTCTCAAGATCACAATTAGTAATAAATTATCTGAGGCATTTTACTTTCATCCATGCAAACTCTGTCTTTACCCATCAACAATAACAAAGTCACAAGATTTCATTAGCCAAAAATACTATTGCATTGATGAGTCTGTGGTAAATTCTATTCTTCGTTGAAAGGGTGAGACTGGCTTTTCTGAGTGTGGAAAGAGAAACACTCATGTATTCTCTGCATGCTTAAGGATGCTTAAAAATGAATAAAAAATGCTATCAGACCAATTTTATCACTGCAGAAACAGATCTCACATGGATGAACCAGTAAGTCTCACAAGATACATAGGGAGATGATAGAGAGAAAACCATGAACTGCCAAAAAGTTGGGATTGTTCAGCCTGAGGAGGCTAAACTGGATGTGGGACATAACAGTCATAAATACATTAAAATTCTGCTGCAAGCAGGAAAGGAAAAGTTTGTTTTCCATATTCACAGTGAATAAGTCAAGAGAGAATATCCATAAACTGTGGGGAGAGGAAAAAAAAGTTTATACATGAAAAACCTTTCTAACAGGAAGGATGATGAAGGTCTCCAGCCTGTAGAAGGACCACCTGGATAGGCAGTGAAGCTTCCAGAAGGGGACACTTTTAAAATCTAACTGAACCAAAATACATTGGGAACGACAGAAGGATCGCCGCGCCTGCTTGGGGCAGAGGAATGCACAAGACTGTTTCCAATGGTCCCTCCAGAACTCTTTTTCTACAGTTTTTGTGGTCAATTCAGGAAGGTATCAAGGGCAAAAATCATGGCAGCAAAGTGGGGAAAACCTCTGCCCTTTTTAGTGACAGAATCTGCAGGGGCATCTGTGGGCCACTATTCCTGTTTTGTGTAGAGGAATGTAGATGCTATGAATTAAGTCCAGCAAGGCCTGACAACATTAATACTTGATTAAAGTTGAAAGAAGAAGCCATTCAAACTTGGATGCCAAATGCTCCCCCTAGTTTATTTCAAATACTCTACTGGAAGCTGTGTAGATACTTAACAAAATAAAAGTTTTGCTCACAACCTATGAGGAAAAAGAGAAGTTGGGGATGGGTACACACCAGGATGATTGGATATACCCTAGGACAGAGACAGCTACATGGAACACCGTTTTTGAGTGACATACAGCCATTTATGGCTTTTTTCTTTCAGCCGCCACACAAGCACTTGCTCAAGTGTACACACATTTTCTGGGTTGTAAATAGCTCAGTGAAAGGACTGTCTCTACTTATCTCTAGCCTTGCATTTGTCCAGCACCTAGACCAACACTGTCAATATATAATTAACTTTTCCATGATAATCTGTTATAGAAATGAGAAATACCAAACAACATGGAAGCAAATATTTAAAGGAAACCTATAGACTGCCACAAGCAGTAATTTGACAGTACACACGTTTAATGGTCTGTGCATTTAATTACATTTACTAGTCAACATCTCATGAGGCAAATCACTGTTAAAAGAAGTTTGGAGACCTGTATAAAGCTCTTTTTTAGAGCTGAGAAAAGTCAAGCAACAAAAAATATCTTCTCTACAGGACATGTTTATTAAAACCTCTTTGAGGAGACGGAAGAGCCCATTTTATGAAGCTTTCAGTTCAAGGCTCAGAAGAGAAGCAAATTTTTAAAATGCTAAGTAGGCAGAGTTTTCCATTTGACTGTTTGGTTCAAGAAAGTTCAGAGGTTGCCCTTGGGACACACCAGGCTGAGGCTTTCATGGAAATCATGATAAATGTGTTTTCCAATGTACTGACCTGGATGTTAGCATATTTTTTTGCTGAACATTATGGGGTACTTCGCCTACTACATAATTGATTTTCCAGTAAAGCTTAGACTCCTTTCTGATTCCAATAGAAATCTGCAAACCATTTTCTTTATTACCCCCATCCAGCACCAGGGGAGGGTGTGGGCTGGGGTGAGGCAGGAGGGAGCAGATGATGAAAATCCAGCAGCATTGCAGAGCACCAGTTTAGTAGCTCTAACAATAACCTGTTGAATTCTTTGTGTATGTGTGCACACACTCTCACATTGTTACTTGAACAAGGACCTCTGCAAAGCCCTAAGGGTCCTCAAAAGCACAATAATATTTAAGCAACTGGATGTGCCCCCAGCACTTTTTTCAAGTAGTCTTGGAATGAGGCCTGGCAAAAACTTGCAGCTGGTAGGTTTTTTTGGTGTGTTCTATGTATGATAGCTTTTCCCCTTCATCCTTTAAACTTCAGCACAATTTTTTTTTTTTTCAGTATTCAGAACCCTTCTGCACAAATCCATTTTTTTATTCCTCACATGTTTTTCTCTAGATTGAACCCAAACTGTCGTAAGAGCAAGGAAAAAAAGAAAACAAAATAAAAATCAAGGAACTTTGGCAAATATATTTGCTTTTGATTTATATATAAGACATAATTTGAAAAGAGATCTCAGACCACACAGCAGAGGAAGTTAGTGTGTAGGTAGAAAACTACCATAGGGGTACCTGGCAACAAATCAAGGCACCTTCTTAACTAAATTAACTCTCAATTTAATTAACTCTCAATTAAATAAACTTAACTCTCAGGTTGCCCCACCACTGCTAATGGATGCTCTTTTCCAGAAAAGTCCAAATTAAAACTGTCCCCCAACATAAATGTAAAAGTCTCAAATAATTTTGACTCCTCTCCCCTCTGCAAAAATTTGCTTTGCAATCCTGCTTTTCTTCCAAGAGATCACAATGTAGATGGAGAAAAAACAAGCTCATCACCAGCAGTAATGTGTGGAGAAGACAGGAAGAACACACCAAGTGCATCAGTGTCTCTCTGGGTTTGCCAGAGCCCCGTTTCTAAAAAGGTTCATCATATTCCAGCAGCGATGGCTTTGACTGCTTTAATGCAGCAGTACGTGTCCAGGGGCTAAGGCCACCTTGTCATTGATACACTTGACTGGCAGGCATGGATCTTCCCTGTCAAAATACCCAAGTGTTTAAGTAATGACTAGTGCCACTTGAGTGGAAAAAACTAGGCGAGCTGTCAATACAATGGGTGTCAGAAGCACATTGTTACTCATCCTAATCACAGTAATTGTACACAGGGACAGGCAAGGAAGAAAAGGAAATGAATGCCTATCTGCTGGCAACAATGCAACTTCATTTAACCTTAACAGACCAGGCATTGATATCATTTCTTCCTGGCACTCTCTGCGCTCCTGATGTCAAAACAGCTTCTCATTTGCAATGTATGACAATTTCCTCACATCTGAAAAGACACTGCTGCAAGTCAATAGACTATAAATTGCACTTGGAAATGGGATCATCTTAACTAAAGCCTGCCTGCTTTCCCCAGGAGGCCCAGGCCCGCTCCCCCCTCCTTTTAATAATTTGTATGTTTAGGTGTTCGGTCAATTTACTCTACACTTGTAATGTCTTATAGCCAAGACCATCAATCAGATTCGGTGTGACAAAAATATCCTGCTGCGATATTACAGGTTATTAAAGGGATGATGGGAGAAGGCTGCATGCATTTACTGGGCCTCTTTTTTCTCATCTCAGGAAACCTGTCACAGACCTAAACTGGTGATTCATCTTCTCTTCACTATCAACAGGTAGCAGCCAAGAGTGGACTCTGATGAGCTGCTTTCACTACTCTTTCCTCCACACCCTCTGTCCTCCTCTAGCTGCCTCCCAGCCCTACATCCAGTTTTCCCCACTCCTGGGAGAACGCATGGCCATGGGCAATGCTGCTGTGAAAGTTCACAGCTTCCAAAAAGGCCAAAATAGTTCCAGCGTCCATTGAAGGGCTTTTAGCAAGGGGCCCATCACAGTCTGGAGCACTGTATTTTTTCAAGAAGCCAAATCCACCTTGCAAACATTTTGCATGAGGCTCTAAAACAAATGCTGCTGAAATGCTACCATTCAGATAGTCTTTAAAAGATTTTTAAAGAAAAAACAAGCTAGATTATATACAATATACTTATTTTCATTAAAATACATAGTAATTATACTTCTTAGGCCTCAGAGTATTTTCTCTGAACTTTACAGCCTAGGGCAAAGCAGGGAGGAGCAAAAGGGCAACATCTCACTCCCTGATTTCCCAGGCTAGTGACTGCCTGCACACAAGGTGCCTATTTATGACAAGGCACATCACCACCAGAGCCGCATGTCAATCCCAAAATTGGAAAAGAAAGGGACGAAGAAAAGTAATAAACACAAAGAACAATGTGAAGCCTACACAGCACCCTGGGATTTCTGTAAGTGACAGCCTGGGTCAGCAAGGGTCTGAAAGGATGCCAGCATACAGACACCAAAGAGGGATGTAGGATCTCTCTTCCTGTGTTTAGTTCAGTGGGAGAGAGTGTCACCCTGACTGCTTATGATATTCCAGCAGCCTTAATGTTTTAAGCCAAGGGTCTTAATTCAATATTGTAACATCTCCCGCCTTCATTTGGAATAGAGATGATACCACATGGCTCAGTACCTAGGAAACACATGAGGCAATTCTGTTCTCAAGTGGCAGGTGCCCACTAATAGCCACCACACAATGTGGTGAATGTAAGAAAACGAAGGTGCATATTTTACATCATTTCACATCATTTCACCATGTTTAATCTGTTCAGTCCCAGATGGTTGTTTCGATACACTCTTTACTCAGATTCCTCTACATTGTGCTTTTAAGAAATGACCTTGAGGAGGACATTTTCTACCCCCCTGCCCTCCAGACCTGTGTGTAGTTCAAAACCTGTTAGTCAGCCTGCCCTGAAATGCAGTTTCCCAATAATAAAAGGCAAGGAAATATTTCTCCTGGGCGTGCAGAGCTGGAAGGTCTTTTACATGGTATAATACCGACTAGGATGATGATCACATCACTAGACAGAAAAGTTAACATCTTCAAAGAGATGAAACAATCAGTCCCAGACAGACCACTCAGCAGGTAACACATGAATGTGCAAATTACATCTAAAGCTTTATGCAGAATGAGTGATGAAGGGAAGACTGAGAAAAAGCATCAGCTGCCGGAAAGACCTCAGGACCCTGCTGATGGCATAGGAAAGGAGGTGGGAGGGCACTCTTACCTTCAAGAAGGTGCATCAGTCACAGAATATGAGCCACATCTGGTGAACTGCCCTCACAGGCAGAGGACCCCTTGCAAGCCTTCCACAAGCTGGCAGGCAGGGGCCTGTGCAGCACAGGGACCCTCCAAACCAAAAATTCTTCCCAGCTTTTTGTCTGTTACTGGTGACTGATGTCAGAAATGCTTTATTTCCCAGAGGGGAAAAATGTATGACCAAGACAGGCAACAAGGAGAGAAAAGTGTGTCTAGAGCTTAAAAGTAATGGAACCGTGGGCTCATGTTCTGACCTGGATGAGTGTTGGTGCTGCAGCTGCCTGGAGGGAGCTCCTCCTGTGGTGAGCAGCCAGCATGCCACAGCCCATGGGCCAGTGCTGATGTGTCCCAGCCACATTGTCATGACTTGGGGTGCTCAGGAAAAGCCACGAGAAAACCCACAGAAAGATAGGAAAGGTGAATACATCACAAACAGAGGCAGGACTGCTAAAAGACAGCCTCCCATGCCAGCCCAAGTCACATCGGAGCAGTAGTGCTCTTCAGAGGCATTTGCCAGCTGGTATCATTTGCCTTTGAGGTGATGAAGCATTTGGGTGGCTATGTGGTGAGAAGGCCTTGCAGCAGGGATGTTTCCCCCATCTTTCCTCCCTGGCTGGAAAAGCCACCTGCTAATCCACCAGTGCTTTCTCAATATGCATATTTTTCTCTTCCATCTTCACATCATCATCATTACCCAAGGACATTGTTTGTTTTTGTGTTTTTAAGAATGCAATTTTAAGCATGGTTGGGTTTTGCCTGCTGTTTATTAAGAGAAAAGGTCACAGCAATTCTGCTTTGCAAGCCACTAAAGGAGGATGTTCATGAGGCTCCGATCCTCAGTGCAAATTAATACAGCCCAGAAACAACCCTTGTCTTCACAGTTAACTTTTCCTTAGCACCAGTGTTTTCTGTAACCTAGGCAGCCCCACAAGAAGGCTGCAGGATGACAGCTTTATCTGCAAGGCTGGGGCAAAGGCGGATGAATCCACTGAATGCATCTTTTTTTTTTTCTTTTTTGAGCAATGACAAATTTAAAAGGGGCAACGCAGCATTCCCCAAATTACAGGCAATTTCCCTAATTTACTATTATCTAGTGCTGCAGAATTTTGACAGCAAGGGCCAGGGTGTGAGTTACTGCGAGACGCGTTGTAAGATGTTGTGATCTTTGCACAGCCAGCCCATTTTTTTATACTGAACTTTGAACATGCTGTAGCGTCTCCGCCTGTGGAGAGATGGCCCAGGAAGCAGCTAGAATATTAAGTACCCAGTTATATGTGTCCCAAAGGAGGCTGCTGCTAATATTATACATTACAACAACATTGCCTGAATGGTTTATTAATGGTAGCAAAACAGAGTGAATACGACATACAATGATAATAACAATAAATGTTATTTATACGGTGCCTATCCATGACAACGCTCTAGAGGCCTCACAAAAATACACTTAAAATGCTAGCATTGCAGTATTAAAATGTGCCCAAGGCCTCAGCAAATAAAATTGATCTGTTTAAAATGTGATTTACTTATACGCAATGCCCTTAGCAGCAAATTTACATTTTAGATGAACAGATAGAGACTTTCAAAACCCACACATCGTTGTCATTGCCCAAGTGCTTGGAAGCCAGCTTAAGCTGTTACAAAAAGATTTTGAGCCCAAATTATCTGTAGGTTCCTTTTAGGACTCAGAGCAGATTACATGGAATGAGAAGGTCCTGAAGCAACCAATTTTGTTGGTCTGTGTGTGCAGGCAGTTGCAATTATAACTGCAATGTAAATATAAATGAACTTGGTTTTAAAATGTAGCTAGAGTGTGAGGCAGCCAAGATAAAAATGTCCCTGGAGTGTCATATCTTCCTTTCATGTTGCTGGATAAACAGTGTCACATATTTGACACTCCTTTACTTCCTGGGCATTTCCAGCCTTGGAAACACCTTTCTTGGAGCTTATCATGTTTGTTGGGATTCATGGCCTCAGGCAGCCTTTGTGGATGAGGTGGTGCTGGACCAGGCAGTGTCTGTCTCCTGGCCTCTGAGCCCAGCCTGGCTTTCCATGAGGGATTGGACCTGCTATCTCATACCTTCACCACACCAGTTCTCCCTCCAGTGTCCCAAGCCTCTCCTCAACACCCTGGCTCTAACCTCATGCACATAAAGCACAGAACATTCTCAAGTATCAAAATGAGTTTAGAGAAGCAGTAAGCACCAAACTGCACAGCCAACAATTTTCAGGGCTCTCCTGCCCTCCAGGATTACAAGGCCTTTCCTTTCGGCATCTATGGCTTCAAAAGCTACCAGCAAAGAACGATGGCTAGAGCTGCCAGAAAGCTCTGCAGATCAGCCTGGGGAAAGAGATGGGCAGGAGGGCACAGAGACTAAGTTAATGCATTTATTAATAGTTGGCAGTGATAGCTGGGTTACCTGCCAAAGTCAAACCTGACTCTTCATTCTTAAATGCTGTGTCTGATCAAAAAGCCAAAATCACATTCCACCGCTGCACCTGGTATGCAGCTACAGAGCCATCTTCTAATTCTTGTTTTACAAATTGTCTCAAAGCCCAGAGACACCCGACACACTCAAAAGGTTTATCAAGAGATGGCAACAAGACTTTGACCAATGCCCTCTTTATCTGCTACAGCCCTTTCCATATGCACTTCTGACAGCATCACAGCAGAACTAAAAGGAGCATAAGCTCATCTTTCTGCCTGAAGACTTCTCTCATTGAACACTCAGAACTAGGAACCAAAACATCCCTCGTTCCCTCACCTCATCTTCCCGCATCCAGTAAATTCAAAATGGAAAACCCTGAATATGTAAGGAGTGCATGCAGAACAACCCAGAGGGGTTTTGATGTGCTCATCAAATACAATTTTACAAAAATTAATTTCTATATATACATGCATGAGTGTTTGTATAGACACACATATATTTATCAACATACGGTTTTCTGAAATAACTATTGTCATACCAAAGAGACCACACTTTGATCCAGATTTACTGTGCAAAACAGGCACAACTGCAGGGAAAATCCACTCCTTTGACCTTACTGTTACCACCAATAAATACAGGTTCTTAGCATTTCAACATATTTAGGTGTATGCTTTTATTTTTCTGGAAAAAATAAAAATCACCGGTCACTTGCAGGGAAAAGGTCTTAGACTCCATGGAATGGAATCTGGCAAATGAGCACAACCTGAGGGTTAAAAAACAAAAAAAAGAAATTAAAAAAAATTACCAATGAGTAAAAATTCAATGGATTGCAAGTGGCAGTAACATTTTAAAACACGAGAAAACTTGGCCCCGAATTCTCTGCAGAAGGTGTATAAATAATCACAGTAAAACTGTTCCTAGTTCTAGGGCGTCTGTGAGACCACACAAGGATCTTCTGCCATCCCTCTCCATGTAATAAGCACGGCCTTTTTCTTTATCTGTGAACAATGACAATTTCTCCATTATCAAAGAACCCGGGGGAGAAAAATCGTCTTGTCTTTGCATAAAACACGACTCGTTTTTATGCTTTATATAAAATAATAATGAATGTGGAAGGATCGCTAAGTTCCAAATCAATCACAGTCTTTTGATGTTATTATTAACTGCACATACTCCATTCTTGTGGTTTATGGTATCATCAGAACCCCTCAATTGATTTATACCCTAGTGATCTAGTTGTCTCTATTCATTATCCCATATTTAATTAATATATGCCTCAGAAGGAGTTGTCAAAAGACAAAGTTAATTATAGCAGAAAAAAAAATCTAGTTGAAATCATGTCATATTTTAGCTTAGTGACAGCTCCCACAAAAGACCATTTTAGCTATTTCTGTATTTTTTCTGCTCATCTGAATAAATACTATCGTATTTTCCCGCCCAAGTAAGAAAAAAGACTCAACTCTACTCTTCACTAGACACTTTAGACTGCAGAAAGATTTCTTAGATAATTAATGTTTTACTAAGTATTCGCAATTCTTGAGCTGTGCTGAAAAACCTGATCCTGAAGAATGGAGAATTTGGCAACAGGTTATTAACCTTATTCATCAAGCTCAAATAGCACCTTTTATGAGGGGAAAGCGAGTATTATACAACCTATAGGTAAATACACCAGAATTTTAATTCAAAATTATTCCAGCTGTGTAGGCAACCTTCTCTGAGATGCCTTCACTATGTTCAAACAAATTACTCCTTCTGGAAGGATGTTTGCAGAAACAGCACATTTTAACTTCATGTTGGAAAATACTGATGTAAAATGAACATTTTAGGTCTCAGGTATAAATATTCACTGTGGGAATTTGATTCAAAGCTTTACAGCCATCCAATCAGAGGTGTGAGGCTCACATATCCAAAGGAAGTTATCCTGCTTGTCTTGACTTAGGTATATTTAAATTACATCTGTCAGAGCCAACAAAATGCTGATTTTAAGACACATCTGCAGAATTTTAGTGAATGATTTTGAATTATGAATTTATTGAGAAGATCTTACCTGTTCACAGGTATAACTTAATAAAAGAAATAAAAAAAACATTACTCTTAGCAAGCTGGGGATGAGTGCTGCTATGTAGCACTTACACTCTTTACATTACACATACTGATGGAGGGGAACTCTCAAGCTGATCTTTTTAATGCTTGTTGTTTATGATTCTTCTCTCAGAGCTTTGTGTTCTGCTACTGAGCTTTTACACTAGGTACTCTAAAATCTGAGAGCACTGGCTAAGTTAGAAATATAAACCATGCCAAAAAGTGACTCTTCCATCCATTAGAAGTGCCCTTATTCTATATTCTCATACCTTCCATTGCACAGAACCTTACTGTATACAGCACCTGTCTAGATGCCTTTATAGAAATCCCTTGATGGGACTTCACCAGACACTGATGTCTCTCCACCAGAAAGATTTCCAGACATTTTAGATTAGTGATTGCTGTTACCCCCCAAATTTTTTCACCACTAGCACTACTGCATAAGAATCTGCGGTTATATAGATGTCATTCTAGGTCTGAAGACCACTTATCATGATCCCACGGACCATAAAGTTTCCAAAACTCTTCTGAGCACTGTTTCTGATTTGGAACCTGCAACATTAATATCCACTATGGTCACACTGTACTGGAATGTGTAATTGAAAAATATCTGCCTCTGTGGGCAGGAATAACAATTATCCTATCAAATCCTCACTGTCCACTGCAAGATGAACATGGCCTCGTGAGCTGCCTGGATGTCAGCAGCATGTCCCAAACAGGGATACGGCAGGAGCGGGTTTTGCTCTTCTGTAGAAAACAGGACTGTTAGCAAAGACCTGACATCCCTCAAGCCCCAAAGCTGGCATTTAAGAACTGGGTGGACAAGACTGGGTTCCTTGGTTGGCATATCTGTGCTTGATGTCTAAATCTTGAAAAGCACATACTCATACACTTTGCTGTGTGGCAGCATATTTCACACCAAGGGGCTGCTCCACATGCAGAATTGATCCCAGTTTCCAATGCTTTGCTGCATTTACAATAGCTGATCCACAAAAGCCACTGTGTGCCCCACAGAGGCTACATCCACCTCTCTTTTGTTACAGTACCACTAAAGGCATGGTCCTGCACTTCTCCTGCCACTCACAAATCCCAGGGGATGCAATTTCTGGAGGAACTATAAACGTGTAACAGAGACAGTCAACTTCTTCTTTAAGTTCCAAGCAAACTGAGCAACAGTATTTTGGTTCATTAGCCGTTTCTGAGCAGGCTTCAAATTTTTACCAATTCATTTACTATTTGTAGCAAGTTTTAGCAAGCAGAGAAAGCATTTAAGCCTCACTCCTTATTTAAATTTCCTGAATGCATGCCTTAAAATGTTTGAAATAAAGAACACAAATAAAGAACATAAGAAAGAAACAAAACCTAAATATGGATAAATATATTAATTAAATAAAATATTGTTTAGATGAATACTACTGTATGTATTATGATTATTATAACTGATAATAAATAAAAATAATGTCTATATAACTAAAATTATATCAACATATAACAACACAGGTATATACAAATACAAGCAAAGAACATAAACAAAAATCAAGCTAGATTCTGTAACTAGGAAAAAAAGAGGCGTATCATGTACAAGTCATTGAAAACGGAAATATAATTTTTCAATGCTTGCAATATTTGACCCCTTATGATTTCTAAAAGTGAGACTGACCACAGAGCACCACAGATTATAACCATTCAACTTCCATAAATCTATTTATTGACTTCCATATTTCTCTCCTAATTTTTAGGTTTGTTCTATATTTTTTCTCCTTGATATACATGCATTCACAGATTTGGGATTTTCTAAAAAATCTCTTTAGAGTGGATAATTGCCATCTATCTGTGAATAAAGTGTTGGGCCCTTTAGATTCCATCTCAGCTGGGACAGTACAGTGACCAGAATCAGAGACCTATTCTGCCACGGTGGGGAGAAAACATTTTCTCAGAGGCACTTCCTACTCCAGCAGCTGTATTTAAGGATAGAATATGACTTCCTTGCAATCTTCTTTTCAGCTAATGGCAGAATACACACTGGCACTCAGATACAGTGATCGTGGATGTGGGCTGAGGGAAAAAGGAAAACAAACCTGTGTAGAATGGAGGGTATCAACATTCTTTCATTGATACAAGGATGCTAAAAACACTTTTGAAAAAGCTTCATCAGATCACCTGTGTGCGTTCCTGTCACAAATCACCACTGTCCTCATGAATTTACAGAGGAACCTAGTAAGTAAATACCTCTTCTTGACTTGTATAGTAAAAATAGAAGGAAAAAAAAAAAGGTTGTGAAGTGTCTGCTTGGGAGTATATACAAACTAAATCAAAGGTATTGTTCAAAATTTACAGCAGGTCATCTCTTCTTTTTTCCTATTTCTTTTCAATATCGAATGAAGGGCTGACCAGCAAGGTCAAACTTTCCTTATTAATGAGGCATTGCTAGAGCTTTGTCTCATTAGGGCACTCAGAACTATGCATTTACTGCAATTTGCAGCACTTAATAGAGAAAGGTCAGAGCGGGTTACGTTCAATTTCCACTTGGCAGAGGGAGGAAAAATGGAAGCAATTCATTTGCACAAATTTGAATAATTCTTCTCAGTCTCCTTTTCTTTATCTATGTCTAGATGATTCCTGCATCTTAGCCCACTCACAATCATCCCAAACCTGCCAACAGCCGGCTTTCTATGAAGGCTGTAATGGAGCTGACAGATTCTATGAATCCAGGTGTCAAAATAAAGCCATTCAGCTCCCCCTCCTCCCTCTCTCACAACAGGGAATAGGAGCTGCCTCTAGTGAGCTCTTAAACTTATCATAAATGTATCAAGATTGCTGTGGGCCATGAAACAGCTGTAGACAATTAATCTTTCCACAATTCTTCGGCATAAGAATTGCTTTCCCTGCGAAGTAACATCTGCCATGCTGAGGTGATTATTCATGGGCAATGGGCGCCACCATAGTTTTATGCATAGAGCCATCAGTGGCAATGAAGCAAAATTTATAGTTTTCCCTGGTTCAGTAAAAATAACATTTCAGCTGCATTAAAATGTCATCCATCAGCATTGTCCCAGAGCACAGGGCTCCATCTCATCCAGAGAAATTAAAAAGTATTCATTTTAATGGTAACTTGTGAAGCTTGCAGTGACATGGCTTTTTTCCCCCCCTCTCTCTTTTTTTTTTTTTTTTTTTGTAAGCAATATTGAGGAGGAGGACTGAAGGAAAAGGTTATGTGGTGCAGTGAAGCTGAGGATTAAATGTGCTACTAGGGAGTAATGATATACCAATTACTGGGCTGCTGGTTCTTATTTATTCATAACCCCTGAACGCTTAATCAAAAATCCTTGAATCAAACTGAACAACTAAAGAAGGAAAGTTATTTCACAGAGATAATGTAATTCTTCAACTTAAAAAAAAAAAAAAAGAGAGAGCGAGAGAGAGAGACAGTGCCAAACGGATATAAAGGCAAGACGTGGCACTTGCCAGAGTGGTAGGGTTAGTCTTTTAAAACATTAGCTTAAAGGAGCAGGGAAATTTCGGCCGGAAATGTAATGGTCGTAATTTACAAGAGAGTTTCTATTCTAACTCCTAGAGTAAAGCTGATTAATGGCTGCTTTGGCAGAGTGCTCAAGGGAGAGAAGTGTGCAAAAACTTACTGTGTGAGTTTAACACTTTGCTCTGTGTTGCTCTTGTGCCACTGCATCAGATTGGTCAGGTAGCACCTCGCTCTGGAAGCACTGGCCAGTCAAGGACTGCTCAGGAACTGAGGTGCCATTCACCTGGGCAAAGATAGCACATCCTGGATTTTAGACTATGTGGATGCTTAAGTGGATAAAAGACATTTTTCCTTGGTAGAGAAGTGACTGAAACTAAGAACTAACCACAGCTGCACATTTTGGAACTGGACCTTGACTATACAGATCAAAGGCAGTGGTGAGCTGCAGCGGGTCCAGTGCCCATTTCTGAGTTACTACCACTGCTTCTGACTTATTTAGAGTAAAAGAAACTGTGTTTAGAGTAGGATACTATGTGCAGAAAACCCTTCAAAGCTTCTGAGAGCATAATCTAAATACGTCTACATTCAAGTTTTCAGCACAATTGTGCTGACTCAATTTCTAAAGCATATTAATTTAACAATCTGCACATCAAAAGGATTTTGGAATGAGAATTAGAAAATATCTTCTCTTAGCCTTTAAGGATAGACTATTTACAAACGCATATAGGCAGTAAAGCACTAGATGAAAGACAGCACTGAAGGAAGAGTTTCCCCACTACAGCAGATTTGGTTCCAAGCAGACTGAAGCACCCACATTGCAAGTTTTACCTTTTTTATCTTTTTGTTTACCTCAGGGTGTCCACGGCCTGATTTTACTGATCAGTTTTAGCACTGTACCTTTAACCACTCAGTTAGGGCTTTTTTCCCATAGTGTTTCTGTGGAGACAAGCTCTCCCTGAGGGTTCAAATCCTCTGTGTTTTCTGTTTCTCTCTTTTATGATGCACCTCATTATGACATAAGTGCCCAAAACAAAAATTCAGGCTTAGACCAGGAGTCAGATCTCAAATCCTTCAAAGAATTAAGTGATACCAAAATATATGCTGCCAAGTCTGGAACAGCTTGAGTTTCAATAAAACACCACAGCAGGTAGATGGACTTTTTTTTTACGTTACTTGATTCTGAAAGTACAGCTTGCTATCAGAAAAATACCTCCTTCCCTTTTCTGAGAGTCTCTAAAAATTGCCAAACACACAGTAAGAGACAAACTCCCCACATACTGCTTTTGTCCAAGAATGCAATTAAATATGGTCTAAAAGAGAAAACTAAATTCCCTTAGTGAGAGGGAGGGCTGTCAGCAGCTTAGTGGTGGTGGGAGACTCCAATGAAGAACAAACAGTTTGTGATAAATTGTTACATTAAATACTTGGGTTTAGCTCCATTCTTCTGTTTCCTGTGCAGTAGGGGGACTGACTCAAGGTGCACATCTAGAAGGAAGGAGGCCTGGGCTGATCTTTAATGGATCCTACACTTTCTACTGTTTGCCGCAGAACAGAAATTAACTCAGCGAAGCTGTCAGACTATCCCCAGTACGGGAAACAACAAAATAATTTCGATGGTTTGCATAAATTCTTTCAATCCCGCTGCTGATTCATTGGAAAGGACAGGTTCAGCTCCTCAGTCCTGACTGACCTCTCTTGAATTATGAGGGGCCTTGCCTGGAAGAAATATTACAGTTGGCAAGGTTGGAAAACAGCAACAGTGCCTGCCAGACCCTCTTGAGACTTCAGCGATCAGCTAAAGTGGCACATGCTGAAGGACACGAGACTCAAGAGCAAAGAAAATACTGAAGGGGAATTGCAAGTAACAAACCCTGTATGGATTCAGAGAGAGAAGGTAACAGCTAGTGAGGAATCATACAAGAAATACTTTTGACTTAAGGAGAAAATACAGGTTGACTCATCAGTGTGGAAAGGAAAAGACATCTGATCAAGGCCCCTCTCAGCTTCCACAAGCAATCTCAACTTTCCTAGATTCAGTCTATCCACAGGAAAAAAGCAACAATCTTTGTTTTGTGTGCTACGGAGCTGCCTGAAGGCTTATAGCAAGCCATTTTAGTTATAAGGTAAGAAATGGGTTTTATGAGCACTCAGAACAGACTCAAGAACCATTTAGTACTGGACCTATCTCTGCCAGCCAAAAGTGGCAGACTCCCCAGGAACCTGCTAAGAACAAGGCAAAGCATTTGTTTTCTTGGATATTGCTCCAAATTTTCAGCAATCACTGTTTCAGGGATCTCCTGAGCCAGAGGCTGCCTCTTCCTCTTACACATCACTTGTAATATCCAATCCTCCTCAACAGTGTAATTGTGCTTTTGATCAATTAGCAGTTTCAAGCAGCTCTGGAGAGCTGCCCCTAACTCGATGCTATCCCTGCCCCTTCCCAATACCACCCCTCTCCAAAGAGAGACACTAAGGTAGATGTTGGTCAATGCTACTGGCAAGGCCCAGACACAGGAGCATCATGTGAAGGGCTCGTGGAGAGATTGGCTTTCCTTCCTTCCTTGGCAATAACCCACCTTGAGCTCTCTAGCTTTCCCCAGCAGCTCTCAGGGTCTTTGCCTTCCTAGAAGGCCAAATGTCTTCTGCACTCAGTGGAGAGACAGAACCCTCCACATGACTCCTTTGAGTCTCAAGAGGTGCTCAAATATGTGAACCCTTTTATGAAAGTTAGCATTACAAGTGTGATTTGGCTTTCAGTTTAAAAATGTTTCAACTGAAATGGTAAGCCACAAGGCTTTTAAATTTTGGCTCTTTTTTAAGCTGTACAGTTACCCTTCCCAAGAAACGTTAGGACAAGACAATTAACCATGCTATTGATTTTCTAAAATAGCAGTCTTACTGTGACTTCATCAGGAAAACTGCTGATGCCGGGCCATCACTGCACTCCCTGGCCACACCAAGCCATTCTTTCCGACTGGGAAGGTCTCTGTGTCCTTGAAAATGACTGGGTTTCACCATAACACAGGCTGAATACTTTTAGGGATTTGTGATGAGCTCTTAACTATCATTTATTATCTGAGGTCCAGAAACCCCAGTGGAAGTTCGTGCTCATAATAGACCATTATCCAGCATCCCTGCACTAGTTTGCTCTGGCAGAGTAAAAATGTGCAGGGAAGCCCCAGTCCCACAAGCTGCAGCATATCCCAGCAGCCTGGATATATCCCCAGGGCCTCCAGGGATGCTGCATCCGAGTTGCTCATCCAGGGTGAAACTGAACCTGTGTCCTCCCATCCAAGTTCAATCATGCATTAGATTTAACTCATCAGGCTCCATGAGAAAGTACAACTGTTCTTCCTTTTGGATGGGCAAATGCACATTAATTATGAACAGTAATTAGGAGCAATGTGTCAGCTCCAGCCAGAGGACTTTCCCACAGGAAGAGAAGAACAAGGAAACCCTGGCAGACAAGTGCTCCGTTAGCCACTGAGCAGGTGAGGTGATGAGGAGATTACAGATGGCCTGCCTAAAATCATGTGAGACTAAAACCACCCTGGGAACTGTACCTGCAGTCACATTCATCCATCAAGCACTCCTTCATACTCCTCTTCCTTCTTGGAACACGTCGAAAGGCACCACTGTCCAGCAATTTCTCAGCACCAACCACTGCACACATTGAAAGAAGCAATTTAAGGAGAGCAGAGGGTTTTCTGTTAATTTAGCAAACCACCGTCGTTTTCTGTCCTACCAAAGTCACTGCAAGGAGACAACCTGCAGTGAGAAGGAACAACGTGTTTCTGCAACATCAACTCTCAGCCAAGAGCAACCATTCAATTCACTTTCTAGCAATAACAAAAAACATGAGGTGTTCACATTTGGAGCCAAGGAAAGAGCAAATTAAATCTTCTCATATTCTTCCCATGGAGCTAAATACCTTTTTCTACATGTATATAGTTATTTACTACAACTTTACTTCATTAGTGTTAAAGACTGTATGTTAAATATTGTGGGTCTTTTAAAGCAGGACACACTAGAGAAAAAATAAAGGGTTGCTTCATCAAACACATTAAACCCTATCTCTTTCTGATTTTAAAAAATTGTGAAGCACAAATTATCCAGAGCTTAGCACTCAGTGTCTCTTCCTCGGCCTATAAAGTCAACAGTTATGGTGTTAAAGTTTAATCAATCCCATAAAATGTTACTCAGAAAGTGACCCTGGTGTTATGGCTGAAGTACATCTCCTACATTAAAAAGCACTTTCGTGGAAGCCAGAGCAGTGTTATTGAAACAGAGAGCTAATAGGTATCTAGATGAGGTTATGAAAGGCAGGAGAAAGTAAAGGAGAGCCCTGGGAAAGGCAGTTGAAGGAGGAAAGTAAGAGGAGAGGGAGGAGAAAATCCTTTTTTTCCCAGTGGTTCTCCACAAAGCTCAATGTAAATACATGAGTATTCAGGTTGAAGTATAAGAAGCTGTTTTGACAGTTGCTCAAAAGCAGAGATCTTCATGAATTTCCTATTAAAGCCAGATGCAATTTTCACAGTCAACACAGGAAGATTACAACAAACAAGAGCAGTGGTAACATCACTGTAGACAGATGACAGGGCATGACTGATTCCTGCAAAGTATAGGCTTTTGGATACTGTTAAGGTGAAGTTAATTAAATTATAACTTCATCAGGATGTTATATTTGCTGGCAAAAAAATAAAGCCAAAAGATCAGTAATTATTGTCTGTGAACATCCTTTTTGACCATTATCATCCTGACTATTGATTCACTTCCTAACATCCAGCTGAATTCCATTGCAACGTGCAAGCACTAGACAGGGGGCTTTGCCACACATTCTACTATGTGTATGTTATATGGTATATGTTTTTACAACTCCCAGCCAGCATCCTTCTGTATTTGTATCGTGATACATAAATCTGTTTGGAAGTGTCACCAGTGAAGAGGAGGAAAGCACATAAACTCTTCTGAGGGAGGCAATATGGCTTAAAATGAGAAGAGTTAAACCTACCAAGAAGTATAAAACTGCACAGTGAGCTGCCAGACCTCTGTATTTCACCCAGCAGAATTTAGACTCCCTCACTCACCAACATATTCATAAAACTCTGTCAGATTTTAGGTCAAGATTATTAACCCCGCTGAATCTTTGGTGTGATGTTTGATGTCTTCCAGACCCATGTCCAAGCATACACAAACCACTGAGATTATCAGAGACATTCAGAAACTACCCAAGTTAGCACCTTACCAGAACTAGTTCCGTGTGTTAGATGTTATGCACGGAGAACTAAAGAGAAGACACAGCCTGAGGACACCTCAGTTTTGAGAAGCAGCTGAACAAAAGCTATTTTAAAAGGGAAAAAAATACCTCTCTTTCAAAGGCGTCTGTCTCCGGATTAGCCCACAAGTGAATAGCAGTGTATTTTCAAACCCTAAAGGAAACAACATTTGTTTGCTTGCTACCTTTGGTGAAGGTTCTGGAGCACAAGTACTATGAGGAGCAGCAGGGGGAGGTGAAGATGTTTAACGTGGAAGAAAGGGGGCTGAGGGGGTTCTTATCACTCTTTACAACTCCCTGAAATGAGGTTGTAGCAAGGTGGGGGTCAGCCTTTTCTCCCTACCAGGCAACTAGTAGGACACAGACTAAATCTGCACCAGGGGAGGTTCAGGTTGGATATCAAGAGAAATTTCTTCACAGAAAGAGTTGTTAAACATTGGAATGGGCTGCCCAGGGTAGAGCCACCATCCCTGAAGGTGTTCAAGAAAAGTCTGGATGTGGCGCTCAGTGCCATGGTCTTGTTGACACGATGCTGATCAAAGGTTAGACTTGACGACCTTAGAGATCTTTTCCAACTTAAATGATTCTGTGATACCTATGAGAAATTTCAACTGACTTTTTTTCTCAGGGATATGGATGAGGAGAAGGCCATATTTTGGAGATAATTTCAAGTTAGTTGTACCCTGAAGTGAGAATGTTCATCTGCAGCATCAGATGCAAGGTGCTGGGGTTTCAGCCTAGTTTAACTACAGTAGTTAGGACTTGCTGTTTTGTTAAAAGATTATCTGAGCCTGATCTGGGCTGGAATTCAGTACTGCTATTCCAGAGCAACTTCGACTATAGTAAGGATTTTCTTGTAGTCCTGGAGCAAAAAGCAGAAAAGCTTTCATCTGAAGGAAGGCTAAAGAAACATTAAGAATCACCCCTGCAAGATTCAGATAGAAAACACGGCTGGACAGCTCCCTCCACCCAGGCCCTCCCAGGCAGACCCAGCAGCAGCCAGACTCCTGTCACAGCTGTTCTCCTCCAGGATCTGCTACAGCATCCAAAGGGAAGCATTCTCCAAACCAATTTGAGTTACATCTCAAATAACTGAAGGTTCATTGCGAATTGTTTACAAGGAAGCAGATACCTGCAATGACACAAATAGAAGATAACTCTGAGGGCTTTGCAGATCAGACTGCGTCAGCAACAAGAGCACAACCTAAAGAGAAAATTATGACAAGTTACTCCAAATGTACCTGTTTGCAGTTCTGCACAAGCTAAGCTGTAAAGGCCATTAAATGCTGGAACTCAGCTGAACAAACTTGAATGTACCAAGGCATCAGAGTGTATCTTCCAGGCTCATCCAAATTATCTGAATTTAACCTTGAGCCTCTCAATATACACAGTGTGGGATTCCTTTAAGTTTTTATAGTGTACAGAACTGAAATTTTGACTAGTTCAATCTCGAAATGTATGGCAATTCAAGAAGTAGTTTAATAAATGTAATCCTTTGATCAGGAGGGAAATAATGGTTGTTACTTCTAAGCAAGACTCACAACTAAAACACTGAAGCATTCTGTACAGTCTCTATACCTAACTATGCTCAAACTTGTCTTGGACATTCCTATTCTGACTGCAAGGCAAAAGTAATGAATAAAGCAATGAGAAAATCCACTTTACTAACTCAAAGGTGTCAACTTGTTCAAGTGACTTTGCAGACACACAGAAGTTGACATCAATGGAACACAACTTCTCAAGTCCTCAACTTGCTAGTGGGCCCAGATCCTCGGAATGACCAAAGCTGTGGGTACAAAAGACAAATTAGCTTCTTGTATCCATCTTCCACTCTGCTGGAGCTTTATATGCTATTCTATCTCCCAGGCTGTCTTTAAACAGCTTTAACCAGAGTTTTTCCTCTCTATCAAGAGACTACTGCAAAGCCATGGCTGCCACCATCAGAGTTTTCCTTCAATATTTAGACTAAACCTTTTGCCTTCCTTTTCACCTTGCTACACTGATTTTTTATGTCCTATATACAGTAAATAATTCTTTCCCCTTTATTTTTTTTCCTGATGAAAAATATTTGTAGACCTTGATTTCTTGCTCAAAAATTGATATTTTGTAAGGCAAACAGTGAATCATTCATCTCCCTGCCATGGCTCAGAATAACAAAAATAAAAGTGAAGATCTCTTCAAATATTCTTACACAAAAATAAAGTTCTTTATCACCATTTTGACTAGGAACATCCCCTTATGCTAGTGAAGACATAGATAATCCCCAGTGGGAGTTAGGTCTAGTATTTAGCAGAGATGCAATGAATTATGAATAAATAAATAAAACTACAAAACTGAGACAAAGATTAGTGTTTGAATCTCCCCAGCATAGAGGAAGAGTTGCTATTTCAGCATTCTTCTGATCAGTCTATTCAAATTATGAGCTAAAAAGGGTTCTTTTTTTTTTCTTGTTCCCTTAAATAACTTATTAGTTAAAAGGATGTGAATTAACTTAGAATGAATGTTCAATTCATATAGTAGAATCGCCATCATCATTATTACAGGAAGCTCTAATCATTACGCAGCCACTAATATAAGACATTCTGCTAGCTTGCCTTTAATGAACATGACTCACATTTCACTTTAATGATTCCTACACCCCTGTCTCCTCTGAGCCTTCTACTCAGCCATGGGGGAAGGGTGGCCTAAAGATCTTTTTAAAGATAAAGAAGAGAGTCACTTCCAGTGCCTCTGTTTTAAAGGAGCTCACACTGAAGAGCCTTGCAGAAACCTGAAGTCCAGAAAGTACTCAGAGCCATCTCCTTTCAGGAAGTCTCCAACTGGGCTACCCAAAATTGAGGTACTTGGAAAGAGTAATCTCAAAGGAGCTGAGCCATCTGCAGCTTTTCCTCCAGAAGAGTCCTTCCCACCTTCCTCAGTCAACTCACTGTTTTCTACAAAAGAATGCAGCGGCTTAAGCAGAGCTCTCAGGGAAGGGGTTTGCATTGGTGGCAATGCACAGATGCATTAAGTGCATTGTTCTCTTCCCAAAGAGCCTGTAGGAACATTCCAAAGGGAAGCCCAGCACCCCACACCCATCTTTCTCACCCAAATCTAGCCTTACCATAACAATCAGGTATTGAGAGACTGAAGTTTCAGATTGCTAAAACACTCCAAATGGTCCATTTACCTTCAGGTCGTAGGGTCTTAACTATCTCCACAGCATAGACCATTTCTCAAAGAAATCCACCTTGCTCGATCAGGTCAGAGTCAGAAATATCTCTGTGGCAACTATAAACTATTGCTTGAAAAACATTACTAGTAACAGCCAGAGATAAGCCCAAAGTTAGTTCTTTGTGTGTCTGCTACATAAAAAGCACCCCACCAAACCAAACCACTTTCAAGGCACGAGGGATAAATGAAACTGCTAATTTTCACAGGACTTCCATTAAATTCCTTACACTTTTCTTGCCACTAAGTGTACAATTGAACTGCAGAATAAATTTCACTACAAATTCCGTCACTTAGACAGAATCCTACTCCTAATAGCCTCACTGCTGGAGCCAGTGCTATGCCATGTGTTATCATAGCCTTCCCAAAGGATGAGGCTTCAACAGTTCAACAAAATCAGGTTCTGGTTTTACAGATGGGGGTTACAGGTGTAAATAAATTACTTCTTTACACACCAAGAAATTTTCAATTGCATTCCTCTGTCAAACAGACAAACATTTTACAGCATTCCTGAGAAACAGATAAAGGAAAAGCAGAGGCAACTTCACAGAAGTTCCCTCACATCCATCCCATCCAGGTGTGATGTCTTGCACATAAGCACAAAGCATTTAGACACATGAGGCCAGGACTGAACAATACTACAGCCACTTAAAACACTGGCATCAGCCCAGGGGAGAATGATTCATTACTAAAACTGGTTGAAAAGTTTAACATTACCGTTTTCTTCCCTTTATTTCATAGTCTCTTTTGTTTCCTTAACTTTTACACACAAACTCCTTTCTTCCTGTCATTAAATTTAGAGAGGCTGGAAAAATCACTAACTTTCTTAAATTTCCTCAACTGTCCAGAACCTATTTAACATCCAGTCTTACAGGCAGCACTGTACAAGAAAAAAGTTTGGTCCACTCCTGACTTAGAAGCTCAAAAATATTTAAACTCCACAGAGTGCTCCTTGCAAGGGACAGGGAGTGTAGTTGCCTTGTCAAGAGACTTGATTGCAAGAGAAGGATGGAGGACATTTGAGGAACAGCACTGAGAGCAAAAGGGGTCTCTGATACTGCTCTAAAGCAACTAAAACAAACTAAAGCAGCTAAAGCAATCCTCTCCTTATCACCTGAGAAATGCAAAAGACTGTCCCTTCCCTACTCCCTATCCCTGTACATGACACTCATGCCCACGCTTAGCTACCCAGTTTTATTCATCATCTGTTTACAGCACGTCCCTTTATGCCCAGTGTTCTTAGGAGATGCAGGACTTTCCTCCATTTCAGTTTTGGAAGACCATGGCTATTATTTCATGCATTCAGCTCTGCTGCAGTGCTTCCTGTTACTCCTTTAAACGACACAGCAACCTTTTCTCCCTCTCTGGTCTACGGCACAGAAGGATCTGTGAGATCACAGCTGAACTATTCCTGGAAATGCTAAACATCTCATGCTCAAAATTCATTCACAGTGTAGTTCAGCAGCTCAATCCATCATTACTCAGTTAGGCCTAACATGTGTAAATAATTTTGAACTGGGAATGGAAAAACAAAGCCAGCCAAAACTATATTTTTGGGATCAAATGTTGACCAAATATTTTAGAGATCCCAGAACAAAATGTTTTCATTTTTGGCTTTGATAATGACAAAATTAAGATCCTCCCCCCTGTACACACCTGTTCCTGTCATCCTACTTCACATCTCTTATAATCAAGGGTACAACCAGAACTGCTGATTGCCATAGGAAAGGCTGACCATCAAAAAATGTGGTACAAGTTGAGAAGCCTGCAAACCATCCCAAAGCAGCCAGGCATTGCCCATACAAACTCCCCAAATCTTTCAGGCCAAATTCAGGCATTTCAGCTGGTGCTGAATGGCATCTTTCTCACATGGCTGCACAGCAAGTGCCTGAGCCTGTGAGTTAGACTCTGACCTCACGGGCTTGTTCAAGTTTGCAATTATCCCAAAATGTATTCTTGTCAACAACACACAATTTTCAATACATCACTTGCTTTTCGAGCCAAATTAACACTTCACAGTCAGATTCTGCCTCCTAGATGACTCTACCCTAATTGAGACTTCCGTGATTTCATTTCAAGGGAGAGCAGGAGCCTTCATTTGTGATTTTAGCTGCAGGGACAGATAGATAATGAACTGCGTAGATTTCTCCAAACCAAATATCACGTCCCCTGAATGCAGCTACCTGACAAAAGACATTAGAGTACAGGAGCTGGGACTGTGCTTAAGCTCAGACATGTATTGTTAAATGTGACATGCTCAATTTATCATTAGTTATGAAGTGAAAACGGATGAATACACATTCAATTTAGTTCAGCTGCTTTCTTCATTTATCACACTCTTTCATCATCCATCATTCTTCCCTGCCACCCTTTTGATTTGAACAAATAACATACTTTCACAAGTTTAATCTAATTAATCATAATTGTAAGGTAATGTTCCCTTAATGAAGCGTATATTGGGCTGTATAAAGTTTGTTGCAATTTTAATAAAATCTGTTCCAGATAAAATCTGCAAATGTTTTCAATGGAGCCAAACCCAGCCCTATCTCTCTCCCACTCATTACTAAGGCTGATGATGATGTATCAGTACAAAGAGTTGCTCAAGCATATTGTTCTTTTATAGAACCACTGTTTCAATAAATTGGAAAGCGTTCATCATTTTATGAGACAAGACATGCAGTTTAAAAAGTTAATTGAAGTAGAAAAAAATTAGAAAACCAACCTAAAAGATTTTTCACACATTATTGCCACGAAATACACAATATTTGCTATCTTCTGAGTGCATCTCTCACATCAAAGTCAGTATAAAGAGGAAGTTGCTCCTTAGCAGCACAAGCAGTGTTCAGAGCTACTAAGTTTTACTGCAGTTCTCCAACTGCAGGTAGCCCAAAGCAGAGCCACTTTACAGCAGTGCCACTGAACATGCAGCTTCACGCATCAGGTCAAGTCAAGGAATTTTAGTTCTTCTCAAGACAACTCAGTTTGTTCATGGAAATTTTTCGAATGATTATGACCCCAGATTTCATTTCCACCTCTCCACCACGACTGTCTGTGCTACACAAAATTTCTCGCCTTGTCTTGCTGTGAGTTTCAAAGATTCATAAAACATTTTTGAGCATCTGGGTGGGAAGTGCTGTAGAGATCAATATTACTTATGGTGATTATTAATGAGCAACTTAATTGGATCATTTTTAACATACATGGGTTCTCCATACCAAGATTAACATAACCTCCATTTGCTCACACCATAACATACTGATTTGTATCTCTTTCCACTCTTATATTGGCAATTATTTCGAAGTTGCAGTAGCAGAAACAGCACATTAGGAAACTGACTTATTTTCCCACTGACAGGCTTTCACATCTCTGGGCCACTAATGACAGATGTCTCCTTTCCAAAATCTGGCTGAAAGCTGTACTTCTTTGCTCCAGGGATTTTTGCCCAACTCAGTGTCCTGGTCACAAATACTGCTGCAGAAGTATTGGCAGGTTCATGCTCCACCCATCAAACCATTTACCCACAATGTAATATCCATGTTTTCATTTTCAAGTGCAATTTTACTAGTTTTATTTCAGCTTTTTTCCAAACTAGTGAGAAATTTCCACAAGAGAGACAATTCTAACCATCACTATTACCATCTCCACCAAGATGAAGTTTCACCTGGCCAGAGGATGGGTGAACAACCCATAAAACATCAATTCCAGCATCTTATTCCTATGCAAGTCACTATAGGATCCCTTCTTGTTCCATCAGGAAGGAAGGAAGACAATGCAGCTCTACAGCCTGTTCCCTGGTTTACGTAAGGAATTGCAGAGCTTTTTCCTTCCACTTTGTGAAATGAATGTGTGATGGTTTCTGGCAGACTGTTAGACAAAATGTGATTGTGACTCTCCCTTGCTGCACACAAGATTAGAGCTGCACAGCTGCCAGTGCTCCCTTCAGACCTGGCAAGTTATTTTACATACCCACACAAACAGGGGCGGAAAATAGGGATTTACTGGTTACCAAGACAAAGGCAACAATAACAGGAACTAACTTCTTGTCTAACACGGACTTACTGTGGCTGACTGCTGCTTTTAATAGCCACTTCTGCAGCTCACCCCTTGAAACACAGGAGTACGGGGTTTAATAATCCACCAAGGACACAGAACACCTGAGCAGGAGTGCCTGGAAGAGGAAATAACACAACAGCACTAACAAGCCCTTGTAGCTGCAGGTCACTGCAATAAACTCATTTGTAAAGGAGCAGGTACCCAAGAGAGACCCAGAGTCAGCCTTTTTCTAGGCAGAGGCTGGTACAGAGAGATCATGTGAGAGGAAAACTTCAGGCATTTAACAAAGTTCTGCATTTTTCTGAAAAGAGAAAAAAAA